>PITA01001778.1:0-82732 GCA_004023965.1 Spilogale gracilis
AGTAAGAGCTTGAGCTTAGGGCCAGGAATGTAAGACGGGAACAGAACAAAGGGAGAGCCAGCCTGCGTATCCCATGCCTGGAATTCATCAGACCACCCCGTCGCCTCATTTAAATTGTCCAATCAGACCCCTGTAACCATGCATCTCGCTTCTGTACTAGCGCTTCCGCCTCCCCGAACCCATAAAAGACCCGCTACCCTGACCGGGGGCGCGCCAGTCCTCTGAGCGACTAGGACGCCCCAGGTACCTGTGTATCCGGAATAAACCTCTTGCTGTTTGCATCCGCGGAAATGGTCTCGCTGTTCCTTGGGAGGGTCTCCTCAGGGCGAAGGACATCCCACCCCGGGGGTCTTTCACTATCTACTGTTATTTTTATTCTATAATGAATCATCTTTTGAGCCTAGTCCTCGTCTTTTGCTTTTTAGTCTTAATCTGTTTGTTTTACTGTTGTTACAATACTGAGTTTCTTGTTATATCATACAAATGCCCGAAGTTCTATATACCTTTCTCATTATTATTCTTCTTTTCAGAATATTTCTACATCAGCTACTTATTTATATTTGCATATGAACTTTAAACTACTTTTCTTAGTTCCAAATGCACTATTTTTTTACATATGCACAATAAATATTTTCTAAGTGTTTTTGATCTGTAATTTTTATTTTACTGCTTTCTTTCTCAGGTTTACTATCAACATTGGATAGCTTATAAGAATTATGGTAGTATTCTTTCTCTTAGCTGTGAAATTACTTAAATATTATATATTGACTTTATTCTCTAAACATTTCATATAATGTATTTGTGAAATATTTCTTATCCACAGGTATTCATTGAGTATATTAGCTCATTACAAAATTTCTAATTCAGTAATAAATTTCTTTGTTTTGAAAAGTACATTGGTAAATTATCTTTTTGTAGGATATTAATTTCACCCAGTTTCCACAGAGTTGAAAAACACTGTCAGAAGATACGCTTGATCAATTTCTTCATTGTCTTTGTATTTTTAGATATGTATTTAAGAGTATGAATTTTATGCTGATTAATGTTTTAAAGTATCTTATTAGTTCTTACATATTGTTTTTCAACTTACTTTCTCCTGTTATAAAGCACATTATTTGTGTCATTTAGTATTTTTCTCTGGGACCCAAAAGTTGAGTTTTTGTTTTATTACTTTTCTTATCTAGTCAGTAAGGCATTCTTGTTTACTTATTCTATTTTTAATTTCTTCTTTTGATATTGTTATTAGGTGGCTTATACTTCTTCTGTATTTCATTGTTTATTAGTATTTTATTTATGGCCTAAGATAACCCTCTTAGAATATTGTCTTTATGTAACTGGGTTGAATGAAAAACAATAATTTCAGCTTATGGAGTGGAAGGTGATCATGAAAGAAGAATGTGGATAATGTTATTGATTGTCAATCCCATGCTGGATGGATGACTGCATGGTGATAGTGCCCATGTTTGTACTAGTGACTATGTTTATACTAATGGACAAAAAAAAAAAAAAAACTATTGATTTAATGTTTTTGAAGTAGAATTAAGATTTTTAGATAAGACTTGGATATCAGGCTTACAGAAAATAAAGAAAATTAGACTAGAATTGGACAATAGACAAGATGGTAATATCTCCCATTGAGATGAGAAATGGAAGACTCACAGCCTTATGCTAAATGCTCAAAGGGAATTAAGTAAGACTTTACATTATAACATGTTAATTCTGGAGATATAAGGTAGAAGATGGGATGAGCATTAAAATGTTGACTATAAAGACAAAGGCCAGAATAAATAACCAGTAGAAGCATTTCAGATGGACAAGAGAAGACAGGCTAGTACACAATCCTTCACAATTCCCAAATAAAATCTCTAATTGGAGGAACAGCCTTGAAAAAAATATGTGTATAAATGGATGGTAGGGTAGGTGAAAAAGCAGAAAATATTGTGTAAAGAAAGGCAATAAAATAAAATATCTTGTGATGGAAAGCCTTAATATGTGGAGGGTGAATAAGATGAATCTAGATGAGTGGATTTGTCAATATCATAATTAGTGGCTTTAGTAAGATCCATTTTTTCGTGTTTCCCTGACTTAAGTGGAAAGTGAAAGGAGTATACATAGAAGTATAAAGAGAAAATGCAAGTCTTGTAAGAAGTGTGGGAAAGATACAGATCAGCTGCTAGACCGAGCTACAAGTTAAAGGAGGACATTTCATAAGTGGGTAGGTAGATAAATAGTGAGAGAAAATGGAGCATACTTGTGTGCTTATATGAATAATGTATATAATCAATTCATCTTATAGGAGATAAAGAGGATGACTGTTGGAAAAAAACTTCCTTGAAGAGAAATGATATGCAATTCAGTGTAGGGACAAGGGCTGGCTTTGGCAGGGGCCTGTTCAGTTTCTCTAGTAATATAGGAAAAAGACAGAGTAGCACCATGCGAAGACATGTTCATCATGTATTTTGTTGTTCATTTGTATTAGGGAATAATTCTTTTCTTACAGAAATGAGTTTGTCCCATGGAAGATAACCACAAGAAAAACTGGCTAACCCTTTAAGAATATTCTAAGGAAGAATTTTAGTAGTTAAGATAAATAAAAGTCTCTTTCCTGAATTCTGTACCAGTGGTGGGGAAAAAAGAGTTGGAAGCTGAAGATAAAACTATTAGCTTTATTATTGGTGAAAGCTGTATGGAGACACGGTTTCTATGTGTGAGGCACAATATGCTTTCTAATAATCCATAGTTTAGATCATAAAACAACACAGTAAAGTGCATTTTAAGGAAATAAATAGCTGATCTTTCTCTTTAGGGCCACTTACCAAAAATTTTAAAATTGGTTAAAAAAAGGAAAAAAAAGTTAGAATGAAAAAAAATCTTAAAATTATCATCCTTTCTCCTCCTTTAGTCAGCACTAAATACCCCCTCTGAATTTCTTTATTTTTTAAAAATTGTTTTAAAGCTTTTATTTTTTTATTTGACAAAGAGAAACACTAGAGAGGGAACACAAGCAGGGGGAGTGAGAGAGGGAGAAGCAGGCCCCCTGCTAAGCAGGCAGCCCTATGTGGGGCTCCATCCAGGAACTCCGGGACCATGACTCTGAACCGAAGGCAGTCGCCTAACCGAATGAGCCACCCAGGCGCCCCTCTGAATTTCTTTTAAAAGTCATGTGTTTCCCCCAATTGCCATTTTGTAGATTTTGTTTTCCTGTTGCCCCAAGTGAATGTTTTACAATAAACTGAGTGTTAATTTTACTTCTCTTAGGACACTAATACATAAATTTAGTTTAACTTCCTTCTTTAAACGCAGTTAATGAGATCATCCTTTGCCCTCCCGCTTTATCTGTTTTTACTTCAGTTGATTCTTGCTGCCCAATCAGAAAACTATGGGGTAACAAGCTCCCAGAACACTTCTATCGTAATATCCATCTATTACATTTGCGCTTGGAAGCTTCATGAACATACATACTTTTATGTATATATTGTATTTACAGCATGGGTAGTCATTTACACTTCTGCTCTGAGACTATTCTCTGAACTGATAAAATAGACTCAGATTAGCTTTCAGAGGGGATAACTATGCACCATCATGTCATTACAAATAGTGATGGGCCATTGATACCCTTGTTTTGAACAACTTTGCATACATGAAAATGAATGTATCTGAATTATATGTGAAGGCAAGATTGTAGACATCTCAATATTTGTATAGACTTGAATATATGCATGTGTGCTTACAGAATTATTTTGTTATCGTGTCAGTACAAATGCAGCTATCATAAATATAAGCTATTATGAATAGCCAGTTCAAGTTTATGTTGATGACATTTATATACATTCATGTGTGTGTGTTTAAGAAACACGAGGGGGCACCTGGGTGGCTCAGTGGGTTGGGGCCTCTGTGTTTGGCTCAGGTCATGATCTCAGGGTCCTCCCATGGAGGCCCACATCAGGCTCTCTGCTCCCAGGGAGACTGCTTCCTCCTCCCTCTCTGCCTGCCTCTCTGCCTACTTGTGATCTCTTGCTCTCTGTCAAATAAATAAATAAAATTTAAAGAAAAAGACACATGAGGAAGTAAAGTGTAACATATTTCTTTGTAGAGTTAAAAAAATCTAGTTCTAATAAAGTGTATAAACAAGATCTTTAAAAGGTTTAGTCTAATATTTTGTATATTAACTTTATATCAACATAGATGAAATAGGGTTGCCTGGGTGGCTCAGTTGGTTAAGCGACTGCCTTCAGCTCAGGTAATGATCCCGGAGACCTGGGATTGAGCCCCACATCAGGCTTCCTGCTCAGCAGGAAGCCTGCTTCTCCCTCTCTCTTCCCCTGCTTATGTTCCCTCTCTCGCTGTGTTTCTCTCTGTCAAATAAATAAAATCTTTAAAAAAAAAAGAAAAATAAAATAGATGAAATAGAATATTTCATAAAATATTCACTTAGCTGGGGAGCCTGGGTGGCTCAGTTGGTTAGGCGACTGCCTTCGGCTTGGGTCATTTTCCTGGAGTCCCAGAATCAAGCCCTGCATTGGGCTCCCTGCTAGATGGGAAGCCTGCCTCTCCCTTTCTTACTACCTCTGCTTGTGTTTCTCAAATTCAGGTGAATAAATAAAATCTTAAAAAGTATGTATTTAGTCAGCATTTGACAAATGATGGAAAAATCAGAACATGAATAATTGGAAAATATGACTTAAAACCTAACTTACATATTTATTTTTTCTTTTTATTTAACTACCTTTGTGTGTATGTTTTGAAACATAAATGCTAATATACAATATATTTATAGCTATAAATAAAAATATGTTAATACAATGTTTTAAGTTTGGGCAGTAGAATACGTTAAAGTAAATTGCATATTATGGAGATGAGAATCAGCAATTTTTCTTTTTTTCTTTTAAGATTTATTTATTTGAGAGAGGGAGAGAGAGAAAGAGAAAGAATGCATAGAGGATGAGTGAGAGGGAGAAGCAGACTCCCCTCTGAGTAGGGAGGCCAGGATAAGTATTATTTTTTTTTAAGATTTTATTTATTTGACAGAAAGAAACACAACTAGAGAGGAAACAGAAGCAGGGGGAGTGAGAGAGGGAGAAGCAGGCTTCCCACAGAGCAGGGGATCCGGGGACTTCAGGATCATGATCTGAGCTAAAGGCATATGCACAGGGATTGAGCCATCCAGGAACCCCTCAAGGTAAGTTTTGATCCCAGGACCTTAATATAATGACTTGAGCTGAAAGCACTTACCCTACTAAGCCACCCAGGTGACTCAAGAATCATTGATTTTTCAATAAAATTTTTATATAGTGTTAGGATGATCAATGCACTCTATATAAGAATAATATGAAATGGCATCACTTATATATCGTGGATGTAAACCAAATTATCTCCAGATCCTGTCCAGATTAAAACAAATGAAGAAAAAAAAAAATAGATGTTAAAACAATGTGAAGGGGCGCCTGGATGGCTCAGTTGGTTAAAGAGACTGCCTTCGGCTCAGGTCATGATCTCAGAGTCTCAGTATTGAGCCCGACATCGGTCTCCCTGCTCGACAGGAAGCCTGCTTCTCCCTCTCACTCCCACTGCTTGTGTTCCCTCTCTAGCTATGTTTCTCTCTGTCAAATAAATAAATAAAATCTTAAAAAAAAAAAAAACAATGTGAAGTAAACAGAAGATATTATATTAACAACATTTTACTTGTGCTATATCCTTTTTTAAGGGGGAAGTAAAATAAAAACCAAAAATGTCTTTAATATAGTCAATAATCATATAGTCTGTTATCACAATCATTTTTGGGGGAGATTAATTTTGGGAGAGGATTAGACCTACTTTAAAGGTTAACTAGAGAAAAATTTACATTCTTAAAGATTTATGAATAAATTTCAGTTATGCTATAGTAACATTTTCCACTATTTTATCACGTAATAAGTTATACTTTTGTATGGTTCTTAACTTTTTGGTCTGTTACAGACTCATTTGGCAGTCTGTAAGGTTGATGCATTTTTTTTAAGTGTACAAGCTAAAATATACATGATTAAAAAGAACATTATCTAACACACCATTATCAAAATATAAAAAAATCATAAAATCCTGTATTAATACTTCAAATAATGTCTATTAATATACCAAATAATATGTCTAAACAACAAAAACTTCAGTTGCTATGATTTCTACTATTGATAAAACTGTGTCTCTCTTATGCTATTATAGTTTGCTGCCACATTCATAATTAAATTAGTGGCTAGAGATTTATAAAAATGAAAGTGCAGTTTTCCCCACCCAAGTTCACAGATCCCCTGAATTCTGTAATAAACTCATAATTATATTCCATAATTAATTCAGCTACTACAGTGCATTAACAAGAAAATTTACACATGCATAATTAACATATTTCTGGTGTTTTACATTTTGCAACCATCAAAATTTTAAAGAAGAAATTCCTGAGGCTTTTAGCATTTCTCTCTTCTATATGTTTCTCCAATCCTGTTCCTCTACCTCAATAATTCTAATTTATATTAGTTTAATTTTACTTTCCTTATATTTTTTTCCTCTCTAAAATATTTTTAAATCCTAAAAATTTCTTCTTGGGGTGCCTACGTGGCTTAGTTGGTTGAACATTGACTCTTGATTTTGGGATTTAGCACCATATTAGGTCCCCCTCAGCTAAGAGTCTGCTTGTCTCTCTCTCTCCCCTTCTGTCCCTCCTTTTGCTTAAGCAATCTCTCAAATGAATAAATATGTCTTTAAAAAATAATCTTGATAATTTATTTTAGGAAATTTCTGTATTTCTACTACCCATACCCTATGAGACAAAAGTCTGTATTCTTTTTGAGAACACCAAAAATGAGAAATGTATTTAATACATTTCTCATCTGTTGAAATAAAGTTACGCAAAAAAGAAAACATTGTGTAATTTACAATGAGCATTCTAAAAATTAGTATTACTTTTGAGTAATATTTGAAAATTTGAAACTCATTTTTTGTTTGATTTTTCTACCATTTATCTGTGAATCCTAATGTAGCTTCATTTCTCTGGAACTATGAGTCATATGTTTGATGACATAAGTAATTGATAAAATATGCACCAATTGAAATACATTTTAAGATATAGTATATCATTTATATATGTATCTAGATTTGTTTTTCAAGAAAATCTATTTACCTTGAAATCACCTATATATTTATTCTACACTTTTATCTATCTATATCTATCTATCATCTATCATCTCTTTATTATTTACTATGTGAATGGAAGTAATGTTAGAGGTTATTAGCATGTATTAAATTTAAAATAAAAAATATGAATAGTCAGATTTATATGTAAAATATCCCAAATTAGAATAAAACTGGAATATAAAATAGAAATAATAGAAATAAATAAACATAGAATAAGGAGGATAATGTTAGTAGCATTGTCACACATTTAATTCTTTATTTCCTAGAAGATAAATAAAAATAAGTACAAAAAAAATGACTTAAGTAGTTTTTGTAACTTTATTTTTATTTTTATTTTTTATTTTCTTTTTTTTTAAAGATTTTATTTATTTATTTGACAGAGAGAAACACAGCCAGAGAGGGAACACAAGCAGGGGGAGTGAGAGAGGGAGAAGCAGGCTTCCCGCCGAGCAGGAAGCCCGATGTGGGACTCCATCCCGGGTCTCCGGGACCATGACCTGAGCCGAAGGCAGTTGCTTAACCAACTGAGCCACCCAGGCGCCCAGTTTTTGTAACTTTAAAGACAACTACTAGCCTAAAACAAAACTTCGTATGCATAATTACAATGATATATTCACAGGAAAATATCTTTAACAGCTTTCTTGAATAAATAAAGCATCAGTTTTCCTAAGGCTGTTTTTGACTTTGATGAATTCTGGATACATAATCCAAAGAACAATAATATAGAAAGATAATATCTTCTAGATATGCAGCTCTCTTCTCTGGTAAATTCTTTCAAACATTAGATTTAAATCAGTTGTTCTCAAATTTTGGTGTACATTACAATTAAGCCCTTTCTTCTTCAATACAAAACTCAGTTCCATCTTTTTTTTTTTTTTTTTTTTTTTTTAACAAGTGTGTGATGGGAAGGAGAAACTAAGTTTTAGTAGTCTTCCCAGGTAGTGTTAATGCACGTAGTCCCTGAATGGCACCTAAAATAAAAATATCTCACAGGAAGTATTGTATTATTTCTTTCCCAAACTCCCATAAATGTAACTGTTCTCAACTAAGTCTTAGTATTTTGAAAAAAAAGTATGAAAATTCAAAATATAATAATACAAAAAACATTACATTAGTAAATACATTATTTTTAAAAAATGAGTACCTACTGCCTTTCCTTTGCATCGCTTTCTGTTTCTGCTAGTAATAACAGAATACTTTTGTGGATCAGGTCATTGTTTTCTGTATTTATGTACATACGTTTATTTGGGGCATATATATTTTTTCACTAACATATATTACTTCATATTTTGCCGATATATTTTCATACCAACAAATTATTTTAATAATACATGTTTTATTATAACTGGTTGCTAATTGAGATACCCTTAGTTTGGATACAGCATGATTAAACAGTATTTTTGTTTATGGCTTCTGATGCAGCCATCAAACACAAAACTCTTTTTTGTTTACTATTATAAATAATAAAGTCATCTTATCGTGTTCATGCATCTATATTGAATTATTTTCAAGTAGAAGTTCTAGAAGTAAAATTGCTGAGGCAAAGGTTATGCACATTTTATATTTAATAGTTACTGCCAAATTGACCTTTAAAAGTATATACTCCTAGTATATAATGTATGAGTGTTCTAATTTCCCCAATTCCCCTGCAGTAGTTATCATAATCATTTTATTTTTTGCCAATCTCATTGGGGCATCAATATTCATTTTCTTGATTTTTAGTGAAGTTGAGCACTACTTCAGTCATTTAAATAGGGGCATCTGGGTGGATCAGGAAGTTAAGCTTCTGACTTCCGCTCAGGTCATGATCCCAGCGTCCTGGGACTGAGTCCTGAATCAAGCTCAGGGAGCCTGCTTCTCCCTCCTCTCCCTGCTCATACTCTCTCTCCCTCTATCTCTCTCAAATAGATAATAAATAAAATCTTTAAAATTTAAAGTCATTTAAATAATTTTATATAAAATATTAGAGTTATGCTTATAGTTTTTCTACAAAATTCTTTATATTTTATTTACTCATTTGTTATTTATAAATGTTGAAAATTAATCCCCATTCTTTTGTGCATATTTAAAAATTCTTTCTCCCTGTGTCCTAACTTTGTTCATGATAATTCCAAAATAAATCCCATTGAGATTTTAATTGATATTTTACTGAATGTATAGGTTTATTGAAGGGAGAATCAATGTCCTTTTAATACTGTATCTGTGCATTTAGAGAATTACCTACCTGTCTATTTAGGTCTTCATATGTATCTCAAATGGATTTTATAGTTTCACTTATATGCAATGGATGCCACCATTTAGGTATATTCCAACATATTTTATAATCATAGTTGCTAACATAAATGGGATATTTAGTATATGCCATTTATATTATTTTTAAAGGTTTTATTTATTTATTTAACAGATTGAGGGAACACAAGCAGGGGGAGTGGGAGAGGAAGAAGCAGGCTTCCCACTGAGCGGTAAACCTAATACTGAGGGGCTCAATTCCAGGACTCTGGGATCATGACCTGAGCTGAAGGCAGACACTTAATGTATGAGCCATCCAGGAGCCCCTCATTTATACTTTTTAACTGTGGTGATGAAGAGAGTTGATGAGTTTCACCTATTTATTGTTACTAAGGGATACTGTGTACATAGATGGTTAAGAGGGTGTCTATTGATCAAGCTGCCTTGGAATGCATCCTGTTGTGCATGTTTTCTGGATGTATATTCTTGGACAAATTATCTTGGCTAACCTAATTCTCAGTTTCATTGTGTATAAAATTAAGCTATGTACAGAATCAGGTTTCCCGAATATGTACTTCAATATGCTGCTAATATTTTATCATTAGGGATGATATTTTCTGTAGATATTTTACAGATATTATTTAAGAGGAATATTAAATGGTTTTTAATTCCTGGATTACCAAAGATTTTATTTGTTTTTAACTATTTTTGTGATATTTGCTGAGATTTGCCTGGCTAAAAATCTGAATACCTAGATTATACATATGGTGGAATGTTTAATACAAATTGTTTTTATTTTTAAAAATAAAATAGAAATATTGCACTCATTGGGAAGGTGTACTTTTGTATATACTTAAGAAATGCTGAAAATTTATGATTAATTTTGATTTTATTCCTTTGCAAAAACTGAGAATTAAGCAAGCAATGACAAGTCTTTGATATGCTTCCTTAATTAAATTTAGTCACCATAAAGATGCATTTAGATATTCATTTAGATATGCATGATGCTATTAAGGTTATAGGTTCCATAATATATACCTTCATCTAATCTTTACAACTTATGAGATGGATACTATTCATAGCTTTTTTTAAGTTGGCCTCCAATGGACTATAAATCTCTTTTCCCTACACTACTACAAATTCCAGTCTTATATAAAAGAGGTATTTATGTGGATGTGTCAAGGACATGAAAAAAGAATTTCTGAGGGCTGTGAGAGAGAATTATATATGATTGGAATACAAAAGAGTTTCTGCACTTCTAGGAAACTCAGAGCTTTCCATAACCACAGAAACATGGCACCAGATAGCCACCTAATAAACCCAGTCAGTCTATCACCACAACTTTAATGAGTAAAAATGTTTCAACCAAACAAGCAATTAGTGGTAGACTCTTGGTTTTAATAAGTCTTGTATAACTTCATTCCAATTAAAAAGTCTCTGGCTATATATCAACCAACCAGCAAAATAATCATGCTTCTACAGATGACATCAACCCTTTTGCACATCTGAGAGTCCTCCATCCCTGATCTCCATGATTCCTTAAACCCCATATTGGATCAGTCAGAAAGACTGTGGTTCCTTGAGTATAGCTTTTTGAGTGCAGTTGGTTTTTTTTAGAAGATTTTATTTATTTATTTGACAGAGAGAAACACAGCCAGAGAGGGAACACAAGCAGGGGGAGTGAGAGAGGGAGAAGCAGGCTTCCTGTCGAGCAGGGAGCCCAATGCGGGACTCGATACCGGGTCTTGGGTATCATGACCTGAGCCGAAGGCAGTCACTTAACCCCCTGAGCCACCCAGGTGCCCCTTGAGTGCAGTTATTTTTAATCTGAAATCATGGAGGTGAGCTATCTACCCAGTAGGTGCATAGATGCTTCCATCCTAAAGGCAGAAAATAGGAAAAAGTGGGAGCTGCTGGTCCACAACAATTAGGAAACCTGACTGGCCCATGTTGCCAGTCCCTGGATGAAGTTTTAGCCTTATTGCCTAGCAATGAGTCACTGTGGCCCTTGGCTCTGCTTCTTGGCCTTTGGTCCTGCCTTTATAAGCTTTTTTTCCCAATAAAAACTAGCAGGTGTTTGCAGCCGAGAAGTGTCTTCACCCACATTCTTATGTATAATACTTTGAGTCCCATATCTCTATCTGTTTATTTTACTTTAAGCTGACTTTCCCCCTTCTCTAAGTCATAGGGAGGAAATGAGTATATTTTGCATGTTGGAAGAATATAATTTGTAATCAGAGGCAAAATTGGCAGATTTTATTTTTTAAAAAGTGTCTGCACAAATATATGTTCTACATACTAGCTTCCAGTTTGACTTCCAAAATGACTTTGACATTCACCCTTGAGATACAATCTATGTTCCCTATTCTTAAGTCTGAGAAAATATTTACAACTGCCTTAACCATATTGCAGAAGTCCTAAGAGGTATTGCAGCTCCTACCTTAGACTTTTGGCTCACTCACTCTGAGGGTATCCAGCTGCCATACAATTAGACTCCTCAAGCACCCCCTTGGTGAGGTCCAAATACAGAGGTATTGAGCCCCAACAAGTGTTAGCCCCGAGTCTCCAGAAATTTGAGTGAGCTAATTTGGGAGAGAATTCTCCAGCCCAATCAAACCTTCTGATAATTGCAGTACCCAATATAACAATGGAAATTCATGACATGATGGATTACAAATAAAAAATGTCTAACCAAGCCCTTCTTAGATTTTTAATTATTGGGAGAGCATAAAATTTATATTCAAGGCACTATATTTCAGAGCAATTGTTATGCTACTTTAAGTAACCAAATCATTCATTTAAACATAAAAAAATAAACTTAAAAAGATGAAAAACATATCATACATCTTTTCTGACCACAATGATATGAAACTAGAAATCAATCACAAGAAAAGATATGACAAACACAACACAAAACACGGATGCTAATTAGCATGCTACTAAACAATGAATTGGTCAATCAAGAAGTCAAGGAGAAATTAAAAAAAAAATATATACAAGACAAATGAGAAGGAAAATTCAGTGGTCCAAACACTTTGGGATGCACCAGAAGCCATTCTAAGAAGGAAGTTTATAGTAATAGAGGCCAACCTCAAGAAATAAGAAAAATCAACTAAACGACCTAACCTAAACCAAAAGGAAATGGAAAAAGGATAATAGAGTCCAAATCTAGTAGAAGGAAAGAATTAATAAAGATTAGAGCAGAAATAAATGAGATAAAAGCTAAAAATCAATAGAACAGATCAAGAAAACCAGGAACAGATTCTATGAAAAAATTAAACAAAATTGATAAAAACTTTCATCAGATTCATCAAGAAAAACAGAGGACTCAAATAAAAATCGGAAATGAAAGAAGAGAGAGGGTCCTAGGTAGTTCAGGTGGTTAAGCAATTGACATTAGCTCAAGTCATGATCTCCATGTGCTGGGATCAAGCCCCACGTTGGGGGTGGAGTCTGCTTCTCCCTCTTCCTCTGCCTCTCCACCTGCTTATGCTCTCTCTGTCTCTCTCAAATGACTGTATAAAATCTTTAAAAAATATAAAAGAAATGAAAAAATTGAAATAACAATCCACACTAAAGAAATACAAAGTATTATAAGGGAACAGTATGAAAAATGATATGTCAACAAATTGGACAACCTAGAAGAAATGAATAAATTCCTAGAAACATATTACACTCCAAAACTGTATTGGGAAGAAATAGAAAATTTGAATAGACCTATTACTACAATAAAATTGAATCAGCAATCAAAAAATTTCCAGCAAACAAAAGTCTAGGACCAAATGTCACAGGTGAATTCTCCCAAACATTTAAAAAGTTAATATCTTTTTTCCTCAATGTATTTATTAAAAAACAAAGGAAAGAAAAATTCTAGAATTCATTCTATGAGGCAAACATCACCCTGATGCCAAAAGCAGATAAAGAAACTACAAAAAATAAGAGGGCTACAAACTAGTATCTTTGATGAACATGCAAAATCTTCAACAAATATTAGCAATTCCAATTTAGAAATATATTAGAAAATCATTCACCATAATCAAATAGGATTTAATCTAGGGATTCAAGAATGACTCAATTTTACAAAGTCAAATAAAGATACACAAAAATAACTTAATTGGAATAAAAATAAATTCAAGAGAAGGAAAATTTCAAATATGTTTCCATGATACTCAAGAAAATAAGAAAAGTAAAACCTCATTGAAGCAAAATCTCAAATAAGTGTTTTTCAGGACATATATTAGCATGATAGAAGATGAAAATTTAGCTGGAATGCTTCAAAATTTATATAAAACAAAAAATTACAGAAAATATTGTCAACATTCAAAGTACTAAAAATTATAGATCACGGTTGAAAACTGAATCAAATCTAGGATAAAATTCAACAAAAATAAAATAAAATCAAAATAATCAAAAATAAAAAAAGATACTATTGCATGAAAGTTAAAGACCATCCACATTTTTGAAAAATCATTTTCTCCCAAGTACAGAACAAAAAATAGCATTAAACATTGAACAAATTCAAATATATATTTGGAAAAAAAAGAGTGTGCTATTGCAATTTATGTATTTGCTTTGTTTTATGTTCTTTTCAGTTACTTCCTGAGTTAGACTCTGGTCATTCCTTTAAATATTAAATAGCCACCCTGGGTGGCTCAGTCGTTAAGCATCTGCTTTTGGCTCAGGTCATGATCCTTGAGTCCGGGGATCGAGCCCCACATCGTGCTTTCTGCTTGATGGGAACCCTGCTTCTCCCTCTCTCACTCCCTCTGCTTGTGTTCCCTCTCTCAGTGTGTTTCTCTTTGTCAAATAAATAAAATCTTATAAACAAATAAATAAATAAATAAATAAATAAAATACTATATATTATATGTGAGGTTTTTATTGTTTATTTGTATTATATTTTATGACCCATGCAATACATAAAGAAAATGTAATTCTAATACAATATCATATAATACTTTTCCATATTATATATGACAATAACAACTCATAAGTATGCTAAATATTGATAATCATGTAACAGGTGTATTCATTATTTTATGCTGAAATTGTTTTACATGATAAACTGATGTGGTGATTATTGGCAAAATCTTTTGAGGTATTTCTGTGGGTTCAACATGTAATATTATTAGTCCTACTTAACACACAAAATATAGAATCCTTCTTTCTTAAATTTTGTTATTCAGCATTTTTTAAAGAATTAGATTAGGGGCACCTGGGTGGCTCAGTTGGTTAAGTGACTGCCTTCGGCTCAGGTCATGATCCCGGAGACCTGGGTTCAAGCCCCACATTGGGCTCCTCACTCAGTGAGAAGCCTGCTTCTCCCTCTCTCACTCCCCCTGCTTGTGTTTCCTCTCTCGCTGTGTTTCTCTCTGTCAAATAAATAAAGTCTTTAAAAAAATAATTAGATTAGATTGAGGTATGGATTTATGCTGCTCAGTGTTTAAAGAAAACACATAAAAAGGAAGATATTAAAAATTAATAGCAATAGCGGTGCCTGGGCTCAGTGGGTTAAAGCCTCTGCCTTTGGCTCAGATCATGATCTCAGAGTCCTGGGATGGAGGCCCCTGTGGGGCTCTCTGCTCAGTGGGGAGCCTGTTTCCTCTGCTCTCCGCCTGCCTCTCTGCCTACTTGTGATCTCTCTCTCTGTCAAATAAATAAATAAAAATCTTAAAAAAATGAATAGTAATATAAAATAAAGTGTGACTTTTTTCAAAACTTATTTGCATGTTATATTATTACCCACGTACAAAAGGAATTTAGACATTCAGGAAATCATCACTAAAATAATAAAACTAATTAACATAAAACACATTTAAATCAAAGAAAACATTAAAAATTAATCAGGACACTAGAAAATGTTAACATTAACACAACCATTTACATTAACATAGTGTAACATAATGTTAACATTAACATAACATATTTAGAACCATAGTTACATTGTTATTAGCTATGTACAGAGGAAAAAAAAAACTTCTGGCCTTATATTATTGTATTTATATTCATATTGCAAAGAAGTGAAAAGAATTTTTTTTAAGATTTTTTATTTATTTATTTGACAGAGAGAAACACAACTAAAGAGGGAACACAAGCAGAGGGACTGAGAGAGGGAGAAGCAGGCTTCCCGCCGAGCCCGATGTGGGGCTTGATCCCAGGTCTCCAGGATCATGACCTGAGCTGAAGGCAGTTGCTTAACCAACTGAGCCACCCAGGCGCCCCAAGAAATTATTTTTAACACTTAAATATATGAATATAAATTTGTTAAATAAAACACATAGCAGGGAAACATAGGCACATTAGAATGCTTATATCTAAAATAAAAAAATAAATTAAAAATTAAGTAAAAAATTCAAATACATAATAGAAACTAATGTGATAGGGTACTAATATATCTGATAAAGGGAAAATGATATCAAGAATACCATTGGAAAATATGAAAACATACACAGATAAAATAGTAAACTATTTTGTTAGTATTTTACTTGAAATTATGCATTAAATATGAAAAAATGATGTGTTTTTGAGAAAACATAATTTATGAAGATGACAATAGACGTGATGAAAACCTGAAGACACAAATCATTCTGAAAACTTGAGGTGCTTTAAGTCTTCTCTGCTCTTACTTCCCCAAATTGCTCTGGCCTCAGCATGCTTCAAGGGTGAACTCTGTAAGAACTAGAATAAATGTATTATTTAGTTGCTATTAAATGCTCCCCAGCATAGACTGTAAAGATTAGTGTAGTGACAATAATTCATAAGGTGCTAAATTCAATATGTAAATATATTAATGCATAATAAATAGGTCTGCTTTAACCTAAACAATAAAAGTAACACAAGATAATTTTTTCTACTTAAACCCATTATTGGGATGAATCAATGACCTAAATTTAATGACACATTAAAATATGGAAAAATACAATAGCAAATATATTGTAAAAGAAGTTCTTTTAAATAATGAAATGGATTCCAGAAGCTATAATGGAAAGACAGCATTGTAGAGGAAGAAGTTCTTTCAAATAATGAAATGAATTCCAGAAGCTATAATGGAAAGACAATGATGAAATTGAAAACATAAAATTTTAAAATTTTAAAAAAATGTGCAGAGTCAAAAGGGAGAAAAAAGGCTTAAACAAAAGTTCATATATATATATATATATATACACACATACACAAATACACATAATACACATATAAAAATATAAGAACAGAATTATTATATATACATATACATATATATACCTACACAAAAATATACATATGCACATATATAAATATACTCACACAACACATGTATATAAAAAATAAAAAATAAGAACAAACACTGTCATGTATTCATACACACATATGTGTAAAAACAGTACATATAAGTGTTTAAATTACAAATTTATTATAATAGTAAGTTAACAGTAATAGGAGGAGTTTTCCCTATTAAACTAATGGGAAATATTTATTGAAATGGGTATAAGAAATATTTCACAGGTGCCCCTGTAGAGATTTCTTAAGATTTCTCAATGAGACTGCCTTAAGAAGGGAAGATCCACATCCCACTCATATTTAGAGACAGGGATTGATATATTTATTTTAAAGTATGTTCAGTATAAACAATCAGAGATACTTCTTAATTAATCAATTGAAACTAGCCAAACGTATTTTGATTTCTGTTATTGAAAATATTTGTTTCGGGCGCCTGGGTGGCTCATTGGGTTAAGCCTCTACCTTCGGCTCAGGTCATGACCTCAGGGTCCTGGAATTGAGGCCCACATCTGGCTCTGCTCAGCAGGGATCCTGCTTCCTCCTTTCTCTCTGTCTGCCTCTCTGCCTACTTGTGATCTCTCTCTGTCAAATAAATAAATAAAATCTTAAAAAAGAGAGAAAATATTTGTCTCTCTAAGTTAGACAAACTTAAATCTTAAGTTCTACTTCTCTGCTTAGGTCAATACAGTAGGCTTAGAGTGTGCTCATTGAACACTTGTCTCTGATCAATGCAAAGATTCTGAAAGACTGGAGAAATGGCTAGATGGGACAAAAGTTATTCTAAGAGTTTGGACAAATAATTACTTGTGGGAAACCTACATAACTTGCTTCATCAAATGATCCTTTACGATCAAAACTTGTCAAAGGAATGGTTTGACCCATGAAAGATTATTAATAACCTATTCACACCTGACATTATTCCACTGAACAAGGATGCCAGGATTATCAAGATGTGTTATCTTTAGGTGGCGATTACTTTCTTCCTAGTAGAACTTAATACCGCCCAAGCATTGAAACTTCTAAAAATGAAATACAGGATAGTATGGAGAGATGTATATAATTTAATTTTGAAATTACAAAAATATAACACAAGTATGGGTCCATAGATACTTAAACCGATTCACATTTTGATTTATTAATGCTGTTATTATCATCATTATTGTATGGACAACAAGTACTTTATAACATTATTTTTTCAAATATAGACCTCCATATATAATATTTTTGAAATAATTTCTCAATGCCCTCTCTGTGCTATGATAATACATATTTTTAGGGTCAAAGATTCACATAGAGGTTTTATTTTTTTTGGCCTGTGTTTTCTCAAAATGTATCTCTGAAATATGTGCACTCTGATGGAAAACTGATTTTAAAATATATACCTCAAGAATAGTATCATAAACATGCTAAATGAGTGTTAAAAATTCTTAGAAAATATTTAGTCCAGGTCGAGCCTCACCAAAACTGGATTAATTATCTTAGTTCTGAATTGATTAATGAATTTGGCTTCATTTTTAATGAAAAATATGCCTGAAATATTTGATGGGTTTTTCCTAGAATGACTAATGGAATATAAAATATACATTCTTAGACTTCATATAGTTTATTCTTCAAAGAGCATTTTAATGCATTTTTCTTGATTAATAACAATGTCCACAAGAAAGACTAGCCCTCAGCATCATACTGCATCATTGCTGACAACTAAAAAATAAAACAAACTCATGAATATTTAATGTTTAATAACAATTTACAAAATTACAAACCGTAATAACAAGAAGGGGTTGTGATATTCAAATTAAATCTCTTGATACTGGTCATATAGTACAAATAATGACATTAGAAATGTATTGAAGCAAGATTGTACAAGTGACTATATTCTAATAAAACTTTCTAAAAAGACAATTGGGCTTCAATAAACTTTAAGTAATTCAAGAATGTTTTCAAATGACAGAAACTAATTACCATAATCCTACTTTTTGGAGCATGATTAGTACTAGAAGGGAATGCAAATATTAAAATTGGTCTCAGATGACCTAACCACTAACACAAAATGCAAGAGGCTAATTAGGTTCATTTCATTAAGCACGAAATGAGGGTGAAATCACTCTCTAAAAATTAAAACTGTCACTATTTAAAAATACTAATCCTACATTGTAGAACAAGTCCTTGACTAAAAAATATTTATTTAGTCACATTATAAGGTGAACCCTGTGTTAGGCATAGATTTTGTTTTCTAAATTTCAAAATTTAACTAGAACATATTGCTTAACTCTTTGTCAAAAGTTACATATACTAATAGAATAAAATCACTGTCCTATAGTATCACATAGTGAGATTTTACAAAAGCTGTAATTTATATGCAATTGAAATGTTGTTTATTAAGTGTAAATGCTTGCTATGATTAATCAAGCTCTTAGGTTTCCTACCAAATGCGTTGAATATCTTGTGCCTCTTAAAACAGCTCTCCTATTCTCTAAGTAGCCTAATACACAATTATATATGTCCATTATTATAAGAGACAGCGATGTATGCAAAGGATAGTCATTAAAATTTGAAAAATAGGAGCCTCAACTTATGATTAAGATGTGAAACATAAAAATAGCACTTTCTCCAATGAAAACATTTTCAAAAAAGGTAAAATACATACCATATACTTCTATGATGTTATCAAAGAGCAGTGGAGATAAAGAAGCCTTGGGGAGCTGAATTACAGATATTCCTATTTCATAAGGAAATAGAAATCTGGGTTTCTTCAATAAAGGATGTAAGTACATACTGTGTTCATTGTGTATAGACATAGTTTTGCAAGTTTCAAGTAGATAAATATTTCTTAGAATTTCATCAATATAAAAACATATTTTCATCAGACTCCATTTAGAAAAATGGCAAGAACCAGACTGAGAGAAAAAAAAATATATTTTTAAGATTTTATTTATTTATTTGACAGAGAGAAACACAGCTAGAGAGGGAACACAAACAGGGAGAGTGAGAGTAGGAGAAGCAGGCTTCCAGCCAAGCAGAGAGCCCCATGCGGGCCTCTACCCTGGGACTCTGAGATCATGACCTGAGCTAAAGGCAGATGCTTAAGGACTAAGCCACCCAGGCACCCCAAGAAAATGTTTCTAATAGATTTATCCAGTGAGGTACTTGTATTAGAGTACATAATTAATCTCAAAAATAAATATTAGTACTAAATAAACAATCCAGTTAAAATGAGTAAGGATTTAAAGATACTCACACATACGCACATGCACACACAAGTACACACAAGATATTTGATTTACCAGTAAGTACAAAAAAGAGGAACAACTTAATTATTCTTTGCATAACTTTGAATTAAACTACCATGAGATATCATTTTGCCTTAAGAATGAGAAACAATTAAAAAGTATGATAATACCGGGCTCCTGGGTGGCTCAGTCATGATCCCAGGGCCCTTGGATGGAGCCCCGTGTCTGACTCCCTGCTCAGCGGAAAGCCTGCTTCTCCCTCTCTCAGTCCCTCTGCTTATGTTTCCTCTCTCATGTCTCTCTATCAAATAAATAAACAAAATCTTTAAAAAGAAAGTATGATAATACCAAATGTTGGCATGGTATTGGAACGAATGAAGTGTTATCACATTGCAGGTGTTATTGTATAATAGCAACACTGCTCTAAAAAAGAGTTTAATTTTTTTAAGGGTGAATTGTATCTCCTTAATGATCCAGCAGTTCCACTTGTTATTTTATGGGCATAAGAAAACATATGATATAAAAATCCTCATATACAACAGTTCATAACAACTATCTGTAGTAGCCAAAACCTACACACAACCCAAATGTTCAACAGCAGAATGATAAACACACAATGTGGTACAGTAATTCAATGAAATATTAATAATAAAGACATACTTATGTGATACAGGAAATATCATGTATGTATCTCAAGACCATTATGTTGTATAGGAGAAGGCAAACAGAAAAGAAACATAATGTATTACCACATTTTTATGAAGTTAGAAAAGTAAACAAAGTGATAGAAATTTAAAAAAGGATTCCTTTGGAGTCTTGGGGGCAGTGATGCAGAGCATGGATTAACTAGAAAAAGTCACTAAGGAAAACTTCTGGGAGAAGAGAAATGTTCTATATCTTGATTGGTGGGATGGTAACATGGGCATTGTCATTTATCAAACTCATCAAAGTGTACATTTAAAATGGATATAGTTTTGGGTATATAAATTACACCTTAATAAAAATGCAAATTATGTTACAAGATATTGGGACCAGAAAATATTGTCATATCGGCTATAGCACGCAGCTATTTAAAATTCATCCCTGGGAGAAATAAATTTACTTGAGTCAGAATAACAGGGCTTTAAAGCTGAAATTCTTTCTCATATTTATCATTGTGGTGGAGGCTGGGGACGTAGGTTAAAGGAATGGCAGAGAAGTGAGGAAGACAAGATAGATCAGTGTGTTCTCTGAGAAAACTTGGTGCTTTGGCATGGGATTTCCTGGGGATGCTTAAAGCCTAAAGTGCCATTGTTAGGTGGGGGTGGGAAGTGAGTCTGAAGCTCTGAGTCAGCTTTCTAATATTTTCTGATAAACAGATGTCAGAGTGTTATTACTGACAACAATATCATTTAACTTTATGGATCCAACTAAAATATCACTTGACATCTACTTGGATGTTAATATTTCTGCTTAAATTTTTCAGAGCCTGTTTTTATTGCTCAGCTATCTTGAACAGAGTTTGATGTTGTGTTCTAAATTCTGTGGGGCCAGAAATGTTCTTATCTAGTAAGTGGATTTATATACTCTCAAAATTTGTGAAAACAAAATCACAAATTTAAAAAGGAATAGATACATGATTTCAAAAAAGTAAACGTTCCTTGTTGATTTTGTTGAAGGGAAGTGGTTTGATATATTGTTTATGGGTACTAAAAATGTACTGGTTACACTGTGGGTTTTTTGCAGTCACTAACGTACAGTAAGTATCACTATGATGAAACAGTGTTAGTCGATGACTTCGCTTGTCTGCTCCCATCCTCCAGGACTCCACAGCTTCAAGCACAACTTCCCTTTTTCTTCTTTTTCTTTTTTGGCTCCCAAAGGCAAGGCGTCTAAGGAGACATTTGTGATGATATTTCAGCTCTCTCTCCTGGTATGTTCGTTTCAGGCTAAAGCCTGATTTTCAAAAAAGCCTCTGAAAGATCTTTCCACTTTAACTAGTGTAAAGTTTTTCTGGGGAAGAATCAGAGACACTGACATGCTTTTTTAATAAGTCAAATATTTGATTTTAAACTCCAGGCACTTTCTCTGGCCATAGAATTTCACTTATCTCACATTTATCACAAATGTGTTTGCCAAGAAATGTACCAAGGAGGTAAGCAATCCCTTGGGAAAGTTTTAACCAATGACCGATGGATTCAATCCCTTGTTAATGTGATATATTTGAGGCATTAGCAATTTTGCTCCCGAAAGCTCCCCGGTAAGAATTACCACTGAGTTGCTCACATTGAAATCAGTTCAAAGGACACATCCTTTTTCTTTTCTTTTTTTTTCCCCTTCTCATTTACATCTTTACTCCCTACTAGAAGGCTTGAGCAGCGCTTTGACTGGGGCCACATGTCCGTGACCTTGGTTTTGAAAATCACTTAGTTTTGTGGGTTCCTGGTCATATTGTGTCTTTCACGGATAGATGTCATAGTTGAGGTGCATAGGATCATGGGTTATTGTTTTATGGCACTAAATCTTGGGTTGGGTTTTTATGCAGCCATAGACTACTGGAACAAGTGGGAAGGTATCCACTTTCCGACACCAATATAATGGATCACATGATATTCCACAGATTTCTCCGGCTGAAAGCAGGAGAATAAAATATCCATGGGACAACTCAGTGTGTGTGTGATGCTTTTCTTTCCATGTTAATTTGAACAATTGTCAGCCTCAAGATTTAAGAAATTTTTTAAACAGATCTGCATACTTGGTGCCAGAGGCTATTAATCTATTAATCTTTGAAAGTAAAGATAAAACATCTTGCACAGAAACTGATATTCAAGCTATGAAATGAATAAGTTGAGAGTTAAACACTACCATTTACCATTTAACATCTGTTTCATTTTTGGTTTTTATTTATTTAAATATTTTAGAACCTAAGCTATTTTTTTTTTAAAGATTTTATTTGACAGAGAGAAACACAGCAAGAGAGGGAACACAAGCAGGGGGAGTGAGAGAGGGAGAAGCAGGCCTCCCGCCGAGCAGGGAGCCCGATGTGGGACTGGATCCCAGGATCATGACCTGAGCCAAAGGCAGTCACTTAACCAACTGAGCCACAGAACCTAAGCTAATTAATTGGGATGGCCACCACTCAGTTATCTCACATTTTGGTAGTGGCACCTACCTCTGTAATTTCACTTCAGATGTGGTGTTTATTGTGGTTTAATAAATATATAATATATAAATAAATATTATTACTTATAATTTATTGCTTATAGTAAATATGGAAGTTGCATGAGGTTCTCCTGGTTAATTTCATCATAATGGCTCTTAGTCCTTTTCTGGCAAAAGATGTGAAGATTCTGTCAGCCATAAGTAATGCATTTCAGGGTGCCTGGGTGGCTCAGCCTTTAAGCATCTGCCTTCAGCTCAGGTCATGGTCCCGGAGTGCTGGGATCAAGCCCCATATCGGGCTCCCTGCTCGGCCGGAAGCCTACTTCTTCCTCTCTCACTCCCCCTGCTTGTGCTCCCTCTCTAGCTATGTTTCTCTCTGTAAAATAAATTCAAAAAATCTTTAAAAAAATAATGCATTTCAATTATATATCCAGGGACTGAAGAAATGAACACATGATCAGTTTTCTGTGGAGCAAAGTGGTATATGGAAAACAATTTAAAACCTATATTCAACAGGTCTTCAAAGAGTTGTTTTTTTCCCCTTTCAGTTGTATTCAGTTATGCAGATAAAATGGGGAAACAGTGAAGTGCTGGTAGCTACCATGTGGAGATAAAACCCAACAACCTTATTTTGTAGCATTTTTTTTTGTTCAATTCTATGGCATAGATACACTCACCACAGCTGATTCTAGGATATCAACATGACAATATTGAACATGGAGGTGAGGAAGATGCTGATAATCTTTTGAAGGCAGATATAAGCTAGCACCATCATTTCATTTTTTAAAAGAATGTTTTTGCATCCACTTTTTTTTTTTAAGATTTTTTTTATTTATTTGACAGAGAGAAACACAGCCAGAGAGGGAACACAGCGACAGAGGAAGCAGGGGGAGTGAGAGAGAAAGAAGCAGGCCTCCCGCTGAGCAAGGAGCTCAATGTGGGGCTAGATCTGGGTCTCCGGGATCATGACCTGAGCCAAAGGCAGTCGCTTAACCAACTGAGCCACCCAGGTGCCCCTGCATCCACTTTTTATAGTATTACAGAGTCTGTTCTCAAAAGAATCCAGCTTCCCCTACAAGTGACAAACTCTAGGTCTGGAAACTACTTCAGATTATAAATCTGAGCAAAAAATTATTTTTCTATTAGAGCTTCTGGTATCAGCCTTCAGCTTGTAAGAGCTTGGTCTTTCTTGGCCATATGTCATTGTTGGCTATACATCTATCTTCCCTCCCATCAATACCAATGTGCTATTATGTATTGTTTCATATTCTATTGCCATCCATAATCCTGTTGAACCTCTCACTTACATGTCCCTCACAGGGCCATCTGCACCTTCCAGGGAACATAGTCACCTGGTTGTTTCTTTGGTCTCTGGCACTATGCCTGCTTTAAAATGCCCATCTCTCTAAACCTTTTGACACTTGCTAAATAATCCCTCAAGGAAGTTCAATAATATTGACCTAATTGACTGTAC
Organism: Spilogale gracilis; assembly: GCA_004023965.1. Lineage (NCBI taxonomy): Eukaryota > Metazoa > Chordata > Mammalia > Carnivora > Mephitidae > Spilogale > Spilogale gracilis. The sequence goes on from PITA01001778.1 coordinate 24,493, forward strand.
TATGTCATGTCTAAGTTTAAAGTATGCATTATAATATTATATCAAACAAGCTCCCAGCATCATAATATTGAATCTTGAGTCACAGGAGTCTCCTTCCCATATCATCAAACTCTTTCCTTTTTTTTTTTTTTTTTTTAAACTCTTTCCTTTTAAGCCTAATTTTTTGTCCTCCTTAGTCGAGCCTCCTCAAATGCAACCACAATGTGTCCTGGTCCTGGTCAGTATAGATTGTGTAGACCCTGACAGTTGGTTTTTCTTTTCACAATGCCAGCGCCTGACTAAAGTTTTGGTTGCTGAGACATTCACTTTAAAGATGCTGTCTTGAATAAACACCTTGTGTGGATACAGGATCCTATGAAAGCCCCAGACCACGTGTACCTTCCTCCCATGCTCCCAGCCCAGACCTCTTTGTTTGAGAGATCTTGGTTGATTTCAGTAAATGACCATTTGAGCCTCTTATTCTCTGCCCACCCTGCCCTCACTCCCACACCAGTCTCGTGCTTTAAATTTCTGCTCATGTGTTTTTATTATTGTTTTCATTCATTTTTTGAGTATATTTGACATGCAATGTGACATTAGCTTCAGTTGTACAACCTAGTGATTTGATAGAGTTTTTGATAGAACATTACAGTTTGCTCACCACAACTATAGCTACCATCTACATCTACATCGCTACTACAACATCACTAACTGTATTCCTTATGCTCTGCTTTTTATTCCTGTGATTCAGGTCTCCCTCTCCCCTTCATGCATTTTGCCCAGCCCCTCATCCTCTTTCCCTCTGGCAACCATCAATCTGTTCTCATATGTATAGTTCAGATTCTGGTTTTTGTTTGTTTATCTGTTTTGTATGTTTTAGATTTCACTTATGGTGGAATCATATTATATTTATGTTTTGAGTCTAACTTATTTGATTTAGCATAATACTCTTTGGGTCCATCCATGTTGTTTCAAATGACATTGATCTTATCCTTTTTTAATTTATGTATAAATCATGAGCCCATGAAACCTGAGGCCCCCACCCTCAACCACAATAAAAGCACACCCTCAACCACAATAAAAGCAGAACTCCAGGTATTCACTCTTCTCTCTTTCTCTCTACAACCAACTTCACTGTGTGGCCCCAAGCCTGCTGTACAATTTTAAAGGCTTGTAAATTTTCATTTCTTTTTCAAAGTTTCCTGCTATCTATTGCTGAGGGTCAAAATAAGAATCACAAGAACCATTCTATCCATAACATTGGTTATTGATAGGCTAAGACTAGCACAAAACAATATGTTAGCAAGGTATTGTAAAATTTGTCACAGATGAAGTATTTATTTATTTATTTATTTATTATTATTATTTTCTAAAGATTTTATTTATTTGACAGAGAGAAACACAGCCAGAGAGGGAACACAAGCAGGGGGAGTGAGAGAGGGAGAAGCAGGTTTCCCGCCAAGCAGGGAGCCCGATGTGGGACTCGATCCCAGGTCTCTGGGATCATGACCTGAGCCGAAGGCAGTCACTTAACCAACTGAGCCACCCAGGCGCCCCCACAGATGAAGTATTTAATGCCCTAATAGAGACTGACTCTAAATTGGAGTATGGTGAGAATTTACCTTAATATGGAGATGATGAAGTGGAGTAGCAGTAAACTTCAAGATAAGGAAATTATCATGTAAAACATCCAGTTGAGGTAAGGTCTTTGATTGATTTCTAGGCAATGGAGGATTCTTACCTTTTGCAAGGGTCATCTTCTTAATTTGGTAGTCCAATGTTCACAAGAAGATTCACTCACATATTACATAACGGGATATATGGTCATTTATCACTTGAGCCAGTAAGCAGAACTGAGAATAAAGACATCCCCAAAGTGTATTAAAACCAGTCTGCTTTGTAATTCTGCTACATTGAAAATTTTCACCACAGCCTTCCCTGGCCTAGTGAAAGGTTGAAGGTCTATTTACCTGCTGCCTTGGACAGTCTCCTTCATCAAGTTTTCAAGTCTAGGAAGTTAGCAACTTCAAAATGCAAATGCAACTTCAAAGTTACTAAAATGGCCATTGGGCCCATATTTTTTTTTTAAGATTTTATTTATTTATTTGAAAGAGAGAGAGCACAAACAGGGGAGCCATCAGGCAGAGGGAGAAGCAGTTTCCCTCCAAGCAAGGACCCTGATGTGGGGCTTGATCCCAGGACCCTGGGATCATGACTTGAGCCAAAGGCAGATGCTTAACCAACTAAACCACCCAGGCATCTCAATTGAATTCATATTTTTTAAAAACAGAGCTTTTATATAAGCCATTGTCTCACTCTCCCATCCAATTTGTACCCACCACACATTGGAAGAGTTTATAAACTTGTGTAAGTACACCATGATTATTTCCTCTTTGCTTACCATCAATAAAGCCTTAGTTTTCCATTTCATCAATAGATAAAAGTCCAGATTTCAGTTTTCAATATACATTGCAGCAATTTCAAGTCTACTTTCAAATAACACTATTCTACCTTATGGGTAAAGTGAGTACCTACTAAGAAAATAAATGTAATTTCTATCTTCTCTTCCATATGTTATTTATTTCATTCATTTTACTTATACATAAATACACATAATATATAGATGTACACATTTTATTACATTACTGGTATAATTATTTTGAATAAACTGTTATTGGTTAAATAAGTTACAAATAAGAAAGATAAAAGGGACATGGGTGAAATAGGTGAAGGGGATGAAGCGTACACTTGTCTTGATGAGCACTGAGCAATGTATAGAATCATTAGATCATTATATTGTACACTGAAACTAATATAACACTATATATTAATAATACTTGAATAAAAAATAAGTTCTTTTTTTTTAACTTTTACTTATTACTTCCTTGGTGCTCTTCTCCAGTTTATGAAGGTCCAAATTACCTACATTATTATCCTTCTCTCTAAAGAAATTCTTATAGAGGCTCCTGAGTGGCTCAGTCATTAACCCCCTGCCTTAGGCTTAGGTCATTTGATCATAGGATCCTGGGATCAAGCCCTGCATTGGGTTCCCTCCTCCGTGGGGGCCTGCTTCTCCCTCTCCTTCTGCTTTCCCTCTCCCTCTCCTGCTTCCCTTGCTTGTGTTCTCTCTCTCTGTCAAATAAATAAATAAAATCTTAAAAAAAACAAAAACAAAAAAATTAAAAACCTACTTTTACCATTTCTTGCAAGACTGATTTACTGGCAACAAATTTCCTCAATTTTGTTTGTCTGACAAAAATATTTATTTGTCCTTCACATTTGAAGGATGATTTTTGCAACATGCAGAGTTCTTGATTTATTTTGCTTTCTCTCAATATATTAAATATTTCACTCTGCTCTCTTCTTGCTTGCATGATTTCTGAGGAAAAGTTAAAAGTAATTCTTATCTTTATTCCTCTATATGTGAGATTTTTTTTTGATATCTATGACTTCTTTCAGGATAATTTTTTTATCTTTGATTTTCTTTAGTTTCAAAATGAAATGCTTGGGTGGCTTTTTGTTTGTTTGTTTATTTGTTTTGGGGGGCTTGTTTTGCATTTATCTGCCTGGTGTTTCTGAGCTTCCTACATATATGTCTTGGTGTCTGATAATTTGAGAAAATTCTCAGTCATTGTTTCAAATATTTCTTTATTTCTTTCTTTCTTCTCCTTTGATATTTACATATGCAATCAGTATACCTTTTGCAGTTCTCCCACTTCCTTCAATATTCTCTTCTAATTTTTACAGACTCGGTTCTTTTTGCTTTTCAATTTTGAGGATTCTGTTGATATATTCTCTACTGCGAAGATTTTTTTCCTCAGCTATGTAGTCTATTAATAAGCCCATAAAAACATTCTTTACTTCTGTTACAGGTTGTTTTGTTTTGTTTTGTTTTGTTTTGTTTGTAGCATTTTTTTAATGTTCTTTCTTAGGATTTCCATCTCCATGCTTACACTATCCATCTGCTCTTGCATATTGTCTATTTCATTCATTAGATGTTAATGTTAATAGCATGCTGGGGTACCTGGGTGGCTCAGAGGGTTAGGCCTCTGCCTTTGGCTCGGGTCATGATCTCAGGGTCCTGGGATCGAGTCCCATGTTGGGCTCTCTGCTCAATGGGGAGCCTGCTTCCCCCTCTTTCTCTGCCTGCCTCTCTGCCTACTTGTGATCTCTCTGTCAAATACATAAATAAAATCTTTAAAAAAAATAGCATGTTAATCATGCTTGTTTTAAATTCCTACTTTGATAATTCCAATATCCTTGCCATACATGTTTCTGATGCCTGTTCTATCTCTTCAATTTGTGGAGGTTTTGCCCTTTCATTTGCCTTGCAATTTTTTTCTTTAATAACAAGATATGATATGCTAGGTAAAAATAACTGCTCATAAATAAACTTAGTAATGAATGGTGATGTGTGAATAGGGGAATTGTTCTTTATTCTTCTGATCTTTTAGTGAGGTTATGCCTCTGGACTGTAAATTTAATGAGTTTCTCAATTATTTTTGAGGATGGCTAAAGTGGGTGGGAACCTCTAGCAATTCATCAATTACAGTTAAAGTTGTCCTAACCTGACAGTCCCTGCGGTGTTTTTCACCCTTGAGTCTGCTTTGGTAAACTGTGACTCCCTTTATCTTCCTGCCCATCTCTCCAGTCTTGGTGGTAGGGTTTGCTCAGTGTCCTTTCGTCTGTTGTGGATACATGAAAAGTTACTGATTTTTCACTCTGCTCATCTTTTTCTTGTTTTTAGGACTAACTGGAAACTTCCACACTTCTTTCTTTTAAAACAGGAACAAAGAGTTATTTCAAGTTGCCTAGAATTGTAGAGTCTCAGATGAACAGGGACTGGATCTGTTTTCAAAGAGACCTTTCTGATTGTCACACTGAGAATAAACCATTGGGTAGCAAGAGTAGAAGCCAGAAGATCAGTTAGGAGGTTACTTCCTGTAATCCAAGACAGAATAGATGTGGTTTGAACATTTGGAACTGTGACATTAGTTAGAATAAAACTAATTAGGACAAGGGTTTTGAGAAAATATATTTCTTTCTTTTTTTTAAGATTTTATTTATTTATCTGACAGAGAGAAACACAGTGAGAGAGGGAACACAAGTAGGGGAAGTGAGAGAGGGAGAAGCAGGCTTCCCGCCGAGCAGGGAGCCCAATGTGGGGCTCGAACACGGGACTCTAGGATCATGACCTGAGCCAAAGGCAGATGCTTAATGACTGAGCTACCCCGGCACCCGAAAATATATTTCCCAAAAGTTAATGGAAGGAAAAAAAATTCACTTTGATGAAATTGGGTGTCACCAGGTGTAGATGGTTTTTAAATATGTAAGACTAGTAAAATCACCAAAGATTAACTGTAGTTAGAGAAGTGAGCAATATCAATGAACTGAGATGTGGGGATACTCAAAAGAAAAATAAAAGCTGAGAAGATTAGGAACTTATGAAGCTGAGTAAGATACAAGAAAAGTTATGTCAAAAACATTTTAAACAGCATTAGATGCTGAAAAATCACATTGGGAAATAATCAGTCATTATCTTAAGAATGTGAGCACTCACAAATCCTATGATCCAACATTATCCTTTCCAGATGTATTTGAGACAGATACTCTTGCATATGTATTCCAGAAAATGTATATATAAATGCAAAAACTGGAATTGTTTAAAATAATGTGAATCTGAAATAACCCAAAGTAATATCGAAAAAAAATACTTTCTACAATAAAATATTAACCAATAGCAAAGATGCATAAACTACTCTTATACAGAAAACATTCATCAATGTTACCAATGTGATAAGTCAAAATAAATTTTAGAACATAATAACATTTGGAATGATACTTTTTTTTTTTTTTTTTTTTTTGGAATGATACATTTTTAATGAAACTTTAAGTTTCAAAATACAGCCATAATATTTTTTATTTTTTAATTTTATTTTTATGTTTATTTTTTTAAAGATTTTATTAATTTATTTGACAGAGAGAAATACAGCCAGAGAGGGAACATGAGCAGGGAGAGTGAGAGAGGGAGAAGCAGGCTTCCTGCCAAGCACAAAGCCTGATGTGGGGTTCAGTCCTGGAACTCAGGGATCATGACCTGAGTTGAAGGCAGACCCTTACAGACTGAGCCATCCAGGCACCCTGAGCCATAATATTTTTAGAAATGTGTGTGTGCAAATGTGTGTGTATCTAAATAAAGAAAACAATAGAGCAAAATCAGTCTAGTCATTTCCTTGGGGTGAACAGGGTAGAAAAGAAACAGGCAATTCAAGTTATTATCAATGTTCTCGTTCTCAAATAATGTACTGGTTTTATGAATGATTTAATATGTTGTGAAAATGAATTAATTAACTAATACATGGTATGTAAGATGTGAATAAACCATGAATAAACCTGATAAGAATTCATGATGATACAAGGATAATAGCAAATCCAATTTTGTACAATGAGATTAAAATAAGTCTTTTCACACAACTGAATAAGAGAAAAACAATCAATACCATAACAACAAAAAATAGACAAAGACATGAAAAGTAATTTTACTTAAAGAGGAAAGTACTTGGCCAATAAGTAGTTGGAAATAACGTCAGTATTAAATAGGAAGAAAAGTTAAAATCATGAAAAGAAATAATTCCATAACTACCTACTTGGCAGATATTTCAAGGTCTGAAGAGTCCAAGTTTTGGTGAGGATATCAAATAATAGGAATTATAATAAAATATAGTTTGGATTAAAATCAGAATGTAATTTTGACAAAAATTTTCTTTTAATAAATTTAAATATATGGATAATTAATCATGACCTAATGATTCCTCTTTTAGTTAAAAATTCTAAGGGAGCTCCCCTATAGCTATGTGAGAAAGAATATTCGTACCAACATGTGTTATGATTTAAGAACAAAAAATAGAAAAAAGCAAATTCTAATTAGAATAAAGAGATTGTCACACATTCATGAAATGACTCAATATAGAGCAATGAAATAGAGCAATTTATCTCCAGATATAACCTAGATGAATATCATAAATAACACTGATACCAAGAAAATATCAAATTAACACACAAAGTACTAAAAATGTATGACATTTATTTTAAAGATTTTTATTTATTTGACAGAGAGAGAGAGATCACAGTAGGCAGAGAGGCAGGCAGAGAGAGGGAAGCAGGCTCTCCATCGAGCAGAGAGCCCGATGCAGGCCTAGATCCCAGGACCCTGAGACCATGACCTGACTTGAAAACAGAGGTTTTACCCACTGAGCCACCAAGGTGCCCAAAAAATGTATGATATTTTTGATATAAAGTGTTTGCCAAATTTATATGCCATTAAGATAAACAAGACTATGATAAAGATGACATTTGGCATAATGTCTATCCTTGGGAGGAGAATGTGACTGAGGAATTATTCAGTAGGGGCTAACAGAAATAATAATGTTTAAATTTTTTTTTTTACTGGATTAAAGTGCACAGATGAAGGGTATGTGTGTGTGTGTATGTATGCGCGTATATGTATGTGTGTATGTTTCATGATAAATAATGGTATAATTAAAACAAAGGTGTTTCTTAAAGGCAGTAGTGGTCAGATTTGGTCATAGACAGCTAATCATGCTAATATATAAAGAAAGTGATTCATATTTTTTACTTACAGTGAGATAATGGATAACTTTAATAGAAGGGGAGTCATTCAAGTTGTGGGAAATAAAGCATTGCTGAGTTGGATTTGAGAGAGTTCTGGAGAGAAGAAAGTGAAGAGTCAGTATCTAAAGTTCATACTCCCTCACTCAATTTGTTGCAGAGGAAAATGGAGAAGGGGCAATAGGTGATGGGAAAAATAGGGGCAAATTGATTTTGCTTTGTTTTTCTTATAAGTTTTTAAATGAATAAATATTATAGCATTTTTATACTGATCCTGTTAAGAATAAGAAACTTGTGATAGAGAGAATTAAGGTACAATTGCAGGTGTGGAGTCTTTGACTAGGTTAAAATTGGGATGCCCTGACAAGATAGGAAAATGGTGGGTAATCCAGGTCGAGTGCCATGCATGAAAGCTGATGTATAGAGACATTTGGTGATTGGATAATGAGGACATTCTCTCTCTCTCTCTCTCTTTTTTTTTATTTGGGAGAGAGAGAGTGAGAAAGAACATGAGAGGGAAGAAGGTCAGAGGGAGAAGCAGACTCCCTGTGGAGCTAGGAGCCCGAGGTGGGACTCTATCCTGGGACTCCAGGATCATGACCTGAGCCGAAGGCAGTTGCTTAACAAACTGAGCCACCCAGGCGCCTGAGAATATTCTCTTATAATTGTCCTTTCAATCTCAGCAAAATAAGATGTAAAACATTCATCAGCTGAGAAGAAGGAGAGATGCTGTCAGAGACTTCAAGAGAGAGCAGAAGGTATGGAATAATTTTCTTGTAACATGATGGATGAGATCATGTTGAACTGTTGTAGGATTTCCATCCACTCCTTGAAGACAACTCTGAGTTTGTGGTTATTACTTTAAAATGAGGCATCATATCAGTATGTGTGTATGTGCGTGTGTGTTCTCAAGTACTAGTTCTCAAGGCGGTTAAAGCTGAGGGAGAGAGAGAGAGAAAGAGAGAGAGAGAGAGAGAGAGAGAGAGAGAGATATTTAACCAGATTTAGAGTTTAAACTAATGAGAAAGAAAAAAAAATAGTGTCAACATTACTGAAAATGAATGCAAGAGGTAATTAATGAGATAATATATGAGCCATGAAATATAAGGTGAATAAGAAGGAAGTAAGGTTACCAAAAACCAATGAACAGTGTATTGTAAACATGAAAAGTTCTAGGAGATGTGTTGGGATTGGAATACAAAAGAAATAGAAAACTGTATGGTTTCAAGAGACTGACAGTAATCTTTGAATCTTCAATCTTTGAACTGATAAAAGGCAGTACTGGGAATGATCAGGTATAATACTGGGTAGTACTTATGGGTTGGGGGGAATGTTTTGTGCAATACATGATTTCTGTCAATAAAAATTGATAAATTACAAGACTAGAGTAAATAATAGCTTATTATTTGGAAATAAAAACTTATTTCCAAAATATCATCATATTTTTCATTACTTTATTTTTGGTTGTTGTTGTTTGTTTCAAGTTTTTATTTAAGTTCTAGATAGCATATAATTTAATATTGCTTTCAGGAGTAGAATTTAGTGATTAACACAAGTGCCCTCCATAACCCATTTAGCCCATCCTCCCATTTAGCCTATCCTCCTGCAAAATTTCCCTCAAGCAATCCTCAGTTTTTTCTCTAGAGTTAAGAGTCTGTTTTTTTCCCCTTCTTTGTAGATGAGAAAGAACACTGTGTAAAATTGTGATAGGTCAACAAGACTACATATTCCCAAGCATTTCTATCAGTCAATCAAATGTTGCTATTTACAGCTGATTAAACTAACATCTTAAGCATTATCTAGGCATGAAAAAATCAACCAATGTTGGAAAGTTTATAAATATGACTTTTCCAGAAAGAATATTATGTATGTTTGTTTTCCTTATAAATTGGTGTTAATTACATTTCATTTCACTTACTTCATGAATTTTTAAAAAAGATTTTATTTATTTATTTGACAGAGAGAGATCACAAGTAGACAGAGAGGGAGGCAGAGAGAGAGGAGAAAGCAGGCTCCCTGCGGAGCAGAGAGCCTGATGTGGGCCTCAATCCCAGGACCCTGAGATCATGACCTAAACCAAAAGCAGAGGCTTTAATCCACCGAGCCACCCAGGCGCCCACTTTATGAATTTTTGAAATTTTTATTCACTCTCAATTATTATTTTATTTTGTTGCAATTTACGTATTTTGAAAGACACTTATAGTCTTTGTGAAAATAAGAAAGTAAAAATAAAACTTTATGTTTGCGGGCACCTGGGTGGCTCAGAGGGTTAAGCCTCTGCCTTCAACTCAGGTCATGGTCTCAGGGTCCTGGGATTGAGTGCCACATCGGACTCTCTGCTCAGTGAGGGACTGCTTCCCCCTCTTTCTCTGCCTGCCTCTCTGCCTATTTGTGATCTTCTTCTCTCTGTCAAATAAATAAATGAAATCTTTAAAAAAAAACTGTTTCCTTGAGTGATTCACTTTTCAAAAAGATGTTATTACCAAAAATAATATATTTTATGCAAACTTACCAGAAAGCAACTGTTCAGTGAATAACAAGATTATAGCAATTTACTGTCAAGTGTGCTTAATCGTTAATATAACTTGATATTTCACTGAAGGGAATATACTTTTTAAAAAATTATCACTGTGACAATAACCAATGTTTGATTTGATTTATTTTTTACTGTACCTTGTGATAAAATTGTATTTACTGAAAGGCAACAATTGAATAACAAATAAAGAAAATAACTTTAGCAAAGGCTTAGAAATTTTTTTTCTGAAAATTCATATAATTTAGGATTTAGGGTAACATGTAGAATGTTGTGCCATTTTTATATTATGCTATTCTTATTAGATTAAACACGAACAAATATTTGTTTACAAAATATAATGATTAATAATTAGTATAGTTCATTTACTATCTAAAACACAAATGTGGAATTGTAATTAGACATACCTAAGGTTTAAATTACAAACAAAAGCTATCAAATAAGTATATTTTATAGGATTTTTAAGTTTACAACAGGTACATTTTTAAAATAATTTATTTTATTTTTTCAGTGTTCCAAGATTCATTGTTTATGTACCACACCCAGTGCTCCATGAAATGCATGCCCTCCTTAATACCCACCACCAAGCTCACCAACCTCCCAACGCCCTCCCTTCCAAAACCCTCAGTTTGTTTCTCAGAGTCCACAGGCTCTCATGCTTCATCTCCCCTCTCTGATTTACCCCAATTCACATTTCCTTTCCTTCTCCTAATGTCCTCCATGTTACTCCTTAGGTTCCACAAGTAAGTGAAACCATACGATATTTGACTTTCTCTGCTTGGCTTACTTCACTCAGCATAATCTCCTCCAATCTGGTACATGTTGCTACAAAAGTTGAGTATTCATCTTTTCTGATGGAGGTGTAATATTCCATTGTATATATGGACCATATCTTCTTTATCCATTTGTCTGTTGAAATGCATCTTGGCTCTTTCCACAACTTGGCAATTGTGGCCATTGGTACTACGAATATTGAGGTATTGAATCATATGATCCTTCTTCCAACAAGTACATTTTTAACAAATACATTCCCAGAGTAATATTTGAAGGTGTAAAGTAAAAAAAAAAAATTAATACTGTTCTTAAGGCAAGAAATTTGTTTTCTCCCAAATTTTAGTTGGAATATTTCTAGAAGGTTTTAAACTTTCCTTCCTTAAAAATGTATTTAACAACTTTTTTTCATTATTGTTAAAAATGGTATTCATATTATGGAACCCAGCTATACTTTATATACTTTATAGAGGAGTCAAATGATACACCTTAAATTGTGGTTTCATTTTCAAACAGACCTTCAAAAAGTGGGCAATAATACATTTTCCCATGAATGTGACTGTCAGAGCCAATTTTCTCCTTGTTCTTATTTTCACATTTGTATTTACCTAAATACAGTGACCTCATTTTAAGTATTTATGTACTATTGGCATTTCTTTCTTTGTGAAATGCCTTTTAGACTCAGCATTTGGGTTGCCACTTACTTATTGATTTATATTTTTAATTTTATATCAATGTCAATGCCAATTTTTTATCTCTAACTACATTTCTAATGGCTCTTATAATCAATGTATGCTTAAATATTTTTCTCTTTTTTTAAAGATTTTATTTATTTATTTGACAGAGAGAAACACAGCTAGATAGAGAGAGAACACAAGCAGGGGGGGTGAAAGAGGGAGAAGCAGATTTCCCGCTGAGCAGGGAGCCCAATGCGGCGCTTGAACCTCGGATTCCCAGACAGACAGAGAGAGAGATCACAAGGAGGCAGAGAGGCAGGCAGAGAGAGAGAGAGAGGAGGAAGTAGACTCCCTGCTGAGCAGAGAGCTGGATGCAGGCCTCAGTCCCAGGACCCTGAGATCATGACCTGAGCTGAAGGCAGAGGCTTAACCCACTGAGCCATCCAGGAGCCCTGACATTTTTTTGGTAATATTTTACTTATTAATTTGAGTCACAGAATTACAGAGAAGGTGAAAGCATGAGCAGGGCATGGGACAAAGGGAGAGGGAGAAGTAGACTCCCCACTGAACTGGGAGCCAGAGGTTCTGGGGCTCAGTCCTAAGCCCTGGAAATGGGAGATCTCAGAACAATCTGATACTAATGGGATAAGTGTCATTTAAGTTTTTTTTCTTTCTAAATTTTAACTTCTAGATACAATTTCTTCATAGTATTTAGTATCTATAAAGCTCACAAGATAATATCATATTTTCTAAATATTTATTTTGTTATCTAGTAATATCACATCTATCTAATCTTGTATCAAATTGATCAATATCAATATGATTAGATTAGGTTTTCTTGGAAACTTTCTTTCTAATATTTGCTTTTTTTAAGAAGACTTTATTTATTCATTTGAGAGAGATAGAGCATGAGCAGGTGGAATGGCAGGCGGATGAAGAGGGAGAAGCAGGTTCCCAGCTGAGCAAGGAGCCCACTGAGGGGCTTGATCCCAGAACCCTAGGCAGATGCTTAGCCAACTGAGGCACCTGGGCATGCTTCTAATATTTGATTTTTAATTTAATTCATAAAATTTGAATACATGGATGTATGTTTGATGTTGCTCAGATACCGCAAAACACAAATAGCCATGTTATTTCTGAAGCTTAATTTTAGTAGTGATGGAAAGTGCAAGCATAAATAATAAATGAGTTAATAAACTTTTATGTTAGATCACAATAAATGATGTGAAAGAAGAAACTATACATACATATATTCATATATATAAGCACACACATATGTAAACACATACCTTAGTAAGGTATATTTACAGTTTGATTTCTCAGAGAACACGTTGCAACTTTAAATTAGTGTTTGTGTTAATGATAGTTCTCTGATAGATATAAGGCTTGAGGAAAGTCTTGAGGGTAGAGCTGACAGATCAAGCAATAAAAGTATAAGACACACAGATAAGTTTAAATTTCTAATCAACAACAAACTTTTTTTTTTTTTACTGTAACTATGTCTCAAATTTGTTCCTATTTAGGAAACCAAGATATCTGAACTCAAAGAGCTTAAAGTTGTGGCATAGAAAGCTAGAATTCTGCAAGTTGTTATTGGTTTTAATGGTAAGTGAAGCTGTGTCTACTTCCCCCCTTTGATTCTAAATCCATGTTTTTTTGGATTATTATAAGAGCACCGTATTTGTTTGCTGTTTCTAAGCATGTTTAATGCATCTTGTGAGATAGCACCCTATTGTTTCAATGTGTAATCTCCCAAAGGTACTATACCTAAGCCTTCAATAGGCCATCTCATTGTTATTTAAGCCAAGTAATTCTGGCTAATGGGGTATGTGCTAAGAAAAACGAATTCCAAGACCATGAAACTATTGTCTCATTTTTTTTTAATTATGAAATGAGCTCCTTGATCAGAAACATTCTTGTGTGGAATATTATGATGATAAATTAGGGATTTTGTATATTCATGGATCATCATGCCAAAAAGCATTAGAATTAGGGAATGCATATTTATATCCAGAATACATGTGCACTCTAGTGAGGACAAAATAATGCCTACACCATAATAAAATGTGTTCAATGTAATCCAGCTGACCCAAGGTGGCTGCCTGAAACCTCTGAGGAATATTGATATATTGGATCAGCTGTTGACAGGCAAGGCACATAGCAGTTACGTATTAACCCTCTAGAGGAAGACCATGTTGTTGAGCCTATGGACAACCTTTCTCCCTGTGGTCTTGACATTCTGTACACCGAAGAAGTATTACATTGACTGGGAAAAGGAGCTGCCTGATATCCTTTTATCAAATAACATTTTATCTTGTCCACTTTGTGTTCGTAAATTTTATGTGTCAACCTGACTGGGATTATATAAAGTCCAAATATTAGACTAAACAATATTTTTGGGTATGTCTGTGAAGATGTTTTTGGGAGAGATTACCATTTGATTCAGTCGGCTGAGTAAAGGAGATTGCCCTCCCCAATATCATTGGCATCATCTAATCCATTGAGGGCTGATATGGAACAAAAATGTGGAAGAAAGGAAGACTGCTTTTTTTCTGCATGACTGATTGAGCTGTAACATCAACCTTTGCAAATAGTGCTCCTGATTTTCAGGGCTTGAAACTATACCACTGGCCTTCCTACATCTCCAGCTTGCAGAAGACAAATCATGGACTTCTTGGTTTCTGTGATCACTTAAACATGTACCTTATAATAACTCTCTTTATGTATATTGCTGTAGGTTCCATTTCTCTGAAAAACCTTGACTAATAAACCACCTCATTATGAGATCATCTTCTGCATTTGATACCCTTTGAAGAACATTCATTTGAGATCCAAATTTCTTCATAGCCTTTTCCCAGCTTCAGAGGCCTAGATATATGTATCTCTTTCCCATATCTGCCCATTAGCAATCTTTCAATCCTGTTCTTTCCAAGCAGCCAAAATATGAACTGATCTTGATCTCTGTTACTGACCATATATGCATTCAGACAAAGTGGACAATCAAATTCACCACTGACCTTTAGCAATGATACAATACTATATAGATTTCTAATGCAGCCATCACTTCTGTTTGTTCCTGTCCTATCTTGTGGAATTGTCTAAAAACAAGGTTTGAGATTTTCCTCCTCAGTAGACTGGTTCTAAAAAACTTTCCTTGGCATCATAGGTGTAGATTTAGGGAAAGGAGGCAATACTGTGGAAGTGAATGTTGAAGAAATTTCAGCCACGAACCACATAGTAATTGTGTCTGATTTTTTCATACCATTTCCACTTGATTTTAGATTATTGCTGAACATTCCCATCCTTGTGACTTTTTGTGTTAGATAACGTCAAGTTCATACAGCGTAGTTCTGGATGGATGATATTTTACATTCCACTATTAGACATTTCATCTTTACCTGATATAGGAGTACCACAGTCTTTTTCTCAAAAATATAGTAATTATTGGCAAACAAGGGCAGGGATATACATCAGAACCATCGATGTCAGTGCAGTGAGTTTACCACTGGTACCTTCATGATGCTTCCTGCAGTATCCTTTTTGTGACAGATTCTTTTAGCACCAGGAGATCTGCTGGGTTGTAACAACCAAGAACACCAGAATTCAGTGAAGTGTAGATGGACTGCAAGCGTTTCTCCTGCTCTCCTCCCCAGTCAAAACTAGTTTCCTCGTGTTTTACAAGTAAAAGTTCTACTCAAACATGTAAAACAGTCCTACTATATTCAAAAAATCCTACTGATAATTATGCCTCTTTGTTGTTAACATTAGGTGTTTCAATGTGAAGTAATCTGCCTTTTCCCACAAAGGGGATATATTGATACTGAATCAATTGATATATTGATTCTTTTTAGCATAGTAATCTTTAAAACTCCCACTTAAGCTGACTGAATTGTTTAATTTTTGTGTGATTTATCAATTATTAGAAATATATGTACATGTTTTTTGTACATATTATTATATATTATATATACTTAGATTATACGTGTGTATATATTTCACTTATACTTTGTGTTGTTCATAATACGTTAGATGCCAATAAAATCACAATTCATCTAAATTATTTTTTCTACCTTTGAAAGGGGATATTTAGCATGATTTTATTTTATTCTTGACTATTAGAATGTTCTTTTTTTAAAAAATATTTTATTTATTTGAGAGAGAGAGGATGAGAATGAGAGCATGAGAAGGGAGAGGTCAGAGAGAGAAGCAGATTCCCTGCTGAGCAGGGAGCATGATGTGAGACTCGATCCTGGGACTCTAGGGTCACAACCTGAGCCTAAGACAGTAGCTCAATCAACTGAGCCACCCATGTATCCCTATTAGGACATTCTTGACTCCACCAGAATTGAATCTCTCCCACTTTATTTTAATATTCATTTTTTTAAAGATTTTATTTCTTGATTTTAGAAAGTGAGAGAGGGAGAGAAAGAATCTGAAGCATACTTCACACTGAGCACAGAGTCCAATGTGGAGCTTGACCTAAGGACCCTGAGATCATGAACTGAGTCAAAACCAAAAGTTGGATGCTCAATGGACTGAGCCACCCAGGTGTTCCTATTTTAATATTGTTATAAGGCACTGAATGAAACTTTTTCTACTGGAGCTTGACACTTATTTTAACTTTAATGAAATTACACATATATAACTAATACAAATATATATGCATTTTTTCATGCCTACCTCAAGATTTTTCTCTCCTATTTTTATGCTCTTTGTATTTTTGTTATACATTCCAGAAGATACCTCAAATATATCTTTCAGAATACTACTTCATTTTTCAATTGTGCTAGTCCATGGTTTTGTAATTTTGCTAAATTTATTGTTTTATTTTTTAATTTCTAAGAATTTTTATCATATTCGCTCTTTTTCATGCTATTGTTCTCTTTATTTATACATGTATGATTCTATAACATAGTACATACCTATTTTTTCTCCTTATATCTTTCCTACCAAACTCTATGCTTCGATGGTCATGAAGGCTTCCTTTCTAGGTCTTTTCTTCTTATCGTACAATCTTTTATGGTGGTGTCATTCATCTACATAATTTTTAAATACATTGACATCTTCTAAATTTAATCAATCCATGCCAATAGGTGGAATCTCCTTACGTCACCTTGAAATCTGGAATATCGGAGAGATACATCAAAATCAATATGTCTTAACCTGAACTTGTAATTTTCACACCAAATTTAGCCTTGCTCTAGTGTTTTCTATCATAATAAATGATGAACAAATGATTCTTTTAGAAACCTTAGAGGCAATAATAAGTCATTCCTTTATTTCAACTCTTCACTTCAAACAGTTTCATGTTCTGGTAATTTTAAATATGTATGTCTTTCACCAAATTTGTTGACACTATTCTAGACTAAGGTAGCATCATATCCCACCAGTATTCTTGTCTTATCCTCATAATTCTTCCCAATACATTTTGTATTCTCTCAATAGTTTTTCTAAGGGTAGGTAGTGTGAATCTTTTAAATGTAAATTTAATGTATCATTACTGATACCCTTCAGTTTCTATCCTTGGTTTTTAGACAGATTGAATTTCACTACCAGCACATGAAATCTGTTTAACTTTCATTGAAAATACTTTCTAAACTGTATTACAAAGCTGTGATCACCAAGACAACATGGTAAAGCATGAAAACAGACACATAGACCAGTGGTACAGACTAGAGAACCCAAATATGGGCTCTCAACTCTGTGGTCAACTAATCTTTGGCAAAGCAGGAAAAAATATCCAATGGAATTGAAAGACGGTCTCCTCAATAAATGGTGCTGGGCTGGGGCACCTGGGTGGCTCAGTTGGTTGAGCGGCTGCCTTTGGCTCAGGTCATGATCCCGGAGACCCGGAATCGAGTCCCACATCGGGCTCCCTGCTCGGCGGGAAGCCTGCTTCTCCCTCTCTCACTCCCCCTGCTTGTGTTTCCTCTCTGGCTATGTTTCTCTCTGTCAAATAAATAAATTAAATAAATAAATAAATAAATAAATAAATGGTGCCGGGAAAATTGGACAACTATATACAGAAAAATGAAATTCAATCATTCTTTTACACCATGCACAAAGATAAACTCTAAATGGATTGAAGACCTCAATGTGAGATAGGAATCCATCAAAATCCTAGAGGAGAACATAGGCAGTAACCTCTTCAGCATTGGCTACAGAAGTTGGAAAAACAATTTTTCAAAACACCTTGAGGGGGAAAAGACATGTTACCTTCAGGGAATAGCAGACTTATAGGAAAAACTAACAGAATCAGTGAGTCAGAAAATTTGAAAAGAGTAAAATAATTTAAAAAGCATGCTACTACAGATATTAAAAAAAAATCTATACTCTATATTTTCCTGGAAAATTCATGTAAATTCAGGATATTTCAGGCAATATAAAAGCTGAGGGGCACCTGGGTGGCTCAGAGGTTAAGCCTCTGCCTTCAGCTCAGATCATGATCCTGGAGTCCTGGGATCAAGTCCCACATTGGGCTGCCTGCTTGGCGGGAAACCTGTTTCTTCCTTTCTCGCTCCCACTACTTGTGTTCCCTCTCTGGCTGTGTTTCTCTCTGTCAAACAAATAAAATCTTAAAAAAAAAAAAAAGCTGAAATAATTTGTCACCAAAAGTTTTGAACTATCAGAAGTGCTTAGATTTAAATCTACTCCAACTACCTGAATGAACTTTCGCAAATTTATTTACCTTGCTGTGTCTCAGTTTCTGTACCTGTTAATTATAAGGACAAATATTGCCTAATTATAAGGGACAATGTTTACAGGATTATTTAATTTAATACATTGAAGATGTTTAAAGCTATTCCTAGGATATACTATTTATTTATTTATTTGACAGAGAGAAACACAATGAGAGAGAACACAAGCAGGGGGAGTGAGAGAAGAAGAAGCAGGCTTCCCGCTGAGCAGGGAGCCTGATGTGGGACTCGATCCCGAGTCTCTGGGATCATGACCTGAGCTGAAGGCAGTTGCTTAACAAACTGAGCCACCCACCCAGGTGCCCCAAAGTATATGTTTTAAAATATTAATTTATTTGTTTTAGTGAAAGAGAGCATGCACACAAGTTGGGAGAGGGCCAAAGGGAGAAAGTAGCAGAAAGAATCCTTGCTGAGCAGAGAGTCTTATGCAGAGCTCCATGCTAGGGCCCTGAGATCATGACCTGAGCTGAAATCAAGGTCAGCCATTTAACCAACTGTTATCCAGGTACCTCTAGGATAGAAAATGTTTTTAATTAATTACTTTGATCAGTTTTAAACATTCAACTCAAAAACTCTTTTAATTGGTGCATACTATCTCATTGTTGAATGAATATGCTTCAATCATGCAGAGACACTTAGGGTTTTTTGGGTATCAAGAGCCAGGAATTGGGAATTACTTTAAACTCTTTCTTTGCTGTAAATCTTCACCTGTCTAGTTATTATATTTATAATTTTTGACAAGCTATATTGTAACTTTTTGTTTCTATCTCTACATTTGGAAGATATGAATGCTACATATAGCTAACATTATATGGCTATTATGAGTTTTAAGTTAGCTAGTGTATAGAGATCATATAGTACTATTGTTTATATAAATATAATTTATTGTCAAGACTATAAACATTACTTAAATAACAACTACTACTTATATTTCATATGATTATCCACAATCAATTCCCTGAGATAAGATCCTCAAGAGTCAAACAGTACCAACTTTTTAAGATGATATGTATCATTAGACTATCCTTTAATCAACTGTAGAACCTTAAACTCTCACCGGGAATGTATAAATTAGAGTTTTTGTATACATTCCCAAAGACAATTGAAAAAAATTGTTATACTCATTCAAATTTTTATACATTTCACAGCTAAAAAGAAATAGTTCATTTTAACTTTTTTGGGGTATTAAAATATGATAAATAACTATCAATATATAAGGTAATCAATGAACATATTTAAAAAGTAGAATCCCAGGGGTGTCTTGGTGGCTGAGTTGGTTAAGCCACTGCCTTCAGCTCAGGTCATGATCTTGGAGTCTTGGGATCCAGTCCCACATCGGGCTCCCAGCTCTGTGGGGAGTCTGCTTCTCCCTCTGGCCTTCTCCCATCTCATGCTCTCTCTCACTCACTCTCTCTCTCTCTCAAATAAATAAATAAAATCTTTTAAAAAAAATGTAGCATTGCAAGAGAATTCAAATTTAGAAAAACATTTAGAATATTAATTAAACACAATTGTTTTGGTTTGCTGATGATTGTACACATAAAGTAATATTTATGAGGGACTGCTATCTGATTTATAAGCAACAATACTTTGCATGAATAATTTTCATAGAAAAATGATGTTCATACCTTTTAAACTTTTGACTTAATTTTTTTCATTACTAATTAGAATTCTTTTTCTTCCCAAATAAAACAATGACATATTGTAGTCTGTTTTTCCTTTTATCTTCTTTGAACTAAGAACAAAATGAAGTCAATTTTAAAAAAATGTGCTGAAGCTAATTAAATATAGAATGAACATATTCAACTCATAGATGGTTAGAGTTTCAGATGTCCTCAGAGATCATTTTAATGTGATTTTCCCCCAGTGCTGGGAACCTTATATAATGTCACTAATAGAGATTCGCTCCACATGTGAAAGGAAATGATTAGTTCTTGAAAAGTACTTTCTAATATTGAGACAAAATTTCTCTTTTTTTGTCACATTTGCCTGCTTAGTCCAATTCTTACCTAAGATGTCCTGAAGCATCTTCAACATATTACTTTTAAAATATTAGAACACATTAAAAAAAAAAAAGAAGTCACAACCTTTGATCAAGCAACTTTACTTCACATATTTTAGTGCTACTTGATTTCCACTCTTTTGGCTCTTTGCACATAGTAAACTCACTATCTCAACATCTCCTTGAACTTAAGAGGGGAAAGTTGCTTCATTTAATTTCATTGAATACTTTGGTTCCTTTTATAAAAAATCAATCATTTGTAGAGATTTCTTTTCCACAGTGTCAATGGATCAAGTAGTAGTAAGTTCAATATTGACGGATCTCTTCACAACTTCACCAACTAAGAGAAACACAGAAGAGAACAACAAGGCTTATCTACACACATTGGACACATTAAGCAAAAATATTATTTGATATTCAGTTGTGTATTATTTAAATATCTACAAAGAATATTCCAAAAGCATTTTGATAATTTGAAATAAATATTTATGACACTGTCTTATTTTGAATGCCACCAAACCGAATATTCGATTAGAAGAAATTCAGCTTAGTCAGAGGTCTAAAAATAAAGAAATGGGAATCTCTAGAACACAGATTAGATTTAATTTCATCTTTTTATTCAAATTAATTAAATTTATAGATAAAGATTAATAAGAAATATAAATTTTTTAAAATATTTTATTTATTTATTTGACAGAGAGAGAGATCACAAGTAGGCAGAGAGAGGAGAAAACAGGCTCTCTGCCCAGCAAGGGGCCCGATGCGGTCCTTGATCCCAGGACCCTGAGATCATGACCTGATCCGAAGGCAGAGGCTTAACCCACTGAGCCACCCAGGCACCAGAAATATAAATTCTTTTAATGTATTTATTGGACAGAGAGAAACTCAGCTAGAGAGGGAACACAAGCAGGAAGAGTGAAAGATGAAGAAGCAGACTTCCCACCAAACCTGATGTGGGGCTTGATCCCAGGACTCCAGGATCATGACCGGATCTGAAGGCAGATGCTTAATGACTGAGCCACCCAGATGCCCCTAAAATGTTTTTGATAAGTACAATTTAATTAAGTAGAATTTAAAAATCAGTAAGTGAAAGCATTTTAAATGCTTTGGTCACTTTTTGGTCAGCATTTCATTTATAACTACATATTTTTAAGATCAAGGCATCTGTAAAGGGGAAAAATAAAGCTTACCCAGAGAAACAAAGGATAAAATTTAAAAAGGCAATTCTGCTGCTGCAGCTAAAACTAGAATCCCCCTACAGGAAATTGTGATTCTTTTGTACCTTTAAGTTGTTCTCATTTATAAAAGTGGAATAAGACAAATGAACCTGAGTAAGAGCCACTTTATTTTATTTTTGATCACAACAGCTCCCATAAAGAATCAATTTTTATGGAAGAAAATTTTATATATGTTTAGGTGATATAGACAACATAATATAACAACAGCTCCTCCCATCAATTATTCTGAAAATAGAGAAACTAAGTAATTACTGATATGAAGTCTGCTTATGAATCTATCATGGCATTCCAATTACATTTGAATGGATAAAATTGTTAGAGGACATATTTTTTCTCTGTCTTCTTAAAATTGGGTAATAATCTGTTAAAGTCATAGCTATATCTACCTTCACACTTTCTGTGTTCTGATTCTAAGCAACCTAGTTTAGCTCTTATAAATGCAAGAACATATCCTATATTAATCCTTTCTGCTTAGCTACTCACTGGGATGAATTTAAACTCATCTCACTGGCCCCAAGCAATATTTTTAAAAAGAAGTATAGGAAAGTCCTAATAGATCATCAGGATCACTCTGATGTCAGAAAAATAACACACTCCTAAATACAGTCTTTAGTGTTTTATTTCAAACTATTTTTTTAAATTACAAAGTAACTGAGTTTTAATATCAGGGAGATATTATTCAAGAACAAATTTATAGAGTTATACAAAAATATTTTGGTGGGAATTTGCTCATTAGGATTCTAAATTGAGCTGCTCAACATACTGTATACCCGAAGGGAGTTGGTTTATACTCAAAATTGATGTTTTTTTTTTTTTTTTAAAGATTTTATTTATTTGACAGAGAGAAACACAGCCAGAGAAGGAACACAAGCAGGGCGAGTGAGAGAGGGAGAAGCAGGCTTCCCGCCGAGCAAGGAGCCCAATGTGGGACTCGATCCCGGGTCTCCGGGATCATGACCTGAGCGGAAAGTAGTCGCTTAAGCAACTGAGCCACCCAGGCGCCCCTGATGGTTTTAATCAAATGAAAAAAGACTTAAATTGATTGTAAATAACTGTAATGATATGAAAATTCTCTAAAAGAAATGAAATATATCAAAAAGAACATGACAAAATAAAAGTAATTTGTTAAAATCATACCAATATTATCAATATAAAACTGGAATGTTCTTTCAGACATAACTTTGTTAGTAGATACATAGAAAAACTTATTTTGACGTAAAACACATACATTACTTTGTAAATTACAAGAAACTTGCATAACCTAAATATACTTATTTTAAAAAAACACACAAAACATAAGCAGTTTTGGCTATTTCTGCTTAAAATCTACATGCATAATAGGGCATTTTACTATAAATGTATGTTTTTCAAGTTCCAAAAGTACTAGAAATTTTTGAATACCAGCTTTTATGTATTTTATTAGAAATTTATTTGGTAAATTTAGTTCTGATCCTATTGATGATGTTTACATGGCTATGGACCTGTGGTAAGGTGTTTATTGTGAAAAGAAAGAGACAATGTCAATTATTTCTTTTATATTTGTTTGAATGCGGAATATGTGACTAACAGTTTTGAAGTTGATTGAAGAGAAAGCCCATATTTTTCCCTCTTATAGGAATACATTTTAAATCTATAAAAGGCAGAGGTACATTATTGTATATTTTCACTGAACATTCTTTTTTTTTTTTAAATATTTTATTTATTTGACAGAGAGAAACACAGCCAGAGAGGGAACACAAGCAGGGGGAGTGAGAGAGGGAGAAGCAGGCTTCCCGCCGAGCAGGGAGCCCGATATGGGACTCCATCCCGGGTCTCCGGGATAATGACCTGAGACGACGGCAGTCACCTAACCAACTGAGCAACCCAGGCACCCCTTCACTAAACGTTCTATTTGAAATGTAACATTAAACTGATGAGAAATTTTCTTAATTATTCAAAGAGGCTTGGAAAATTTGCTTAAATGACTCCATATTTTGAGAATATGTATACTCATAAAACAATGATGATAAAGACATGATATTTTTGGTAAAGATTTTATTTATTTATAATTTATTATTAGAGAACGAGTGAGTACCAGCACAAGCTGGAAGAGTGGCAGAGAGGGAGGAAGAAGGAAAGGAGGAAGAAGAAAGGAGGAAGTAGAGGAAGATGGAGAGAATCCCAAGCAGACTGCACATTGAGCATAAGTCCTACACACAGCTCAATCTCACCACCCTGAGACCATGACTTAAGCCAAAACCAAGAGTTGGCTCCTTAACTGACTGCCCCACCTAGTTACCCCAACTAGAGGAATAATGGAATGTGGGAGTTAGCTGGAGTTAAAAGTTTAGCTGTTATATTGTGGCCATTCTTTGATATTAATTCCTGGGGTTTGACTGACATATTCTTTTATGACTTACTGATATAATCATGTATTAGGTCCATGAAATTGCACAGTCCACATGATAAAATACACAAATTATAAAATAAGATATTCTATTTTATCTTTTGGAGTTGGAAAAATGGTGATATTCAATGATGTAACAAAAATACTTTATCATTCATGTTTTCTTAAAGGAACATATAAAGTATATACGTTTTCTGCTCAAAGCACAAGCAATTTTGTGTTTTGGTTCCAGAAAAATGGAATAAGCATATTTTACTATGTCTCTCCCACTGAAAGAAACTCTAAAACCTATGATGAATGAATTTACTGGCTATTTGAGAACACTGAAACTTAAATTGTAGCAGACTGATTGAAGAATAATTCCAGACAACACTGAACCAATGGTAAGTTACCACTTCTGCACTTCTGTGTGCACTGTTTTTCCAGTTTAAATAAAAACTGAATGAATGAATGCATGAATGATAAATAAAAAGACCATAGGGTGGGCAAAATCACAGAGGCTGTGAGAGACCGCAAGGGCCAAAACTCTGAGGAAGGATAAGTTTCCTTTCTGATTTGGAGAAGCCATGGTCTACAAGGTTGGGGTAAACCATTGTTTTTGCTTTCTTTCGAATTCTAGCCTTCCACCATGGAAGTGGGTAAATCACTGAAGTGTACCAGGGAGTCCAGTAACTAAAGCCCAGATTTTCAGGCAAAATAAAGCGGGGGGGGGGGGTAGAGGAGCCCCAGAACCTGAAATTATTGATGCAGAGAGGGAAGTGTGTGGAAAAGTGTCCCCTAAAATTGTCTATTAACTCCTGCCCCTACTCTTGAATGGAAAAAAAAGAAGTAGAATATCTCAGCAAATAAATGAAATATACAAAGGAGAATCAAGTGCAAATATTACATATAAAATATACAGTAAATGAAATGAAAGACACATAGATAGACTCTGTGGCAGGCAGGAAATGACAGAAGAAAGAAAATATTCTCAGTGATCTATGCTGATCAGCATAAGGCTAAATATTCATGTAATATGAATTTAAGTATGGAAAGGGAAAGAAGGTGGTGCTCACAAAATATTTACAAAATTAACCACTAAAAATGTCATAAGTTTAGCAAAAGATATAGTAACAGAGTCAAGGAACTCAAAGTATCTCAAACAACATAAATCCAAAGAATGCCATGGTTGGATACAGAATAATAAATCTGCTAAAAACT
Source organism: Spilogale gracilis (assembly GCA_004023965.1). Classification (NCBI taxonomy): domain Eukaryota; kingdom Metazoa; phylum Chordata; class Mammalia; order Carnivora; family Mephitidae; genus Spilogale; species Spilogale gracilis. The sequence continues at coordinate 49,606 of PITA01001778.1, forward strand.
AAGACCAAAAAAAAAAAATGTCTTGGAAGTTTCTGGAGTAAAATAACACAACTTGAAAGGGAACAATAATTTGAATCAATGTATATTTCTAATTAGAAACCATGGAAGGCAGACGAAAATGGGACATTGTTTTTAAGTGTTGAGAAAAAATTTAACACCCAATGGAAATATTCTTCAAGAACGAAGATGAAACAGGGGTCACCTGGGCGGCTCAATTGTTAAGTGACTGCATTCAGACTCAATTCATGATCCCAGGGTCCTGGAATCCAGCCCCACATCAGGCTCCCTGCTCAGTGGGGAGCCTGCTTCTGCCCCTCCCTCTGCTGTTCCCTCTGCCTGTGTTCTCTTGCTCTGTCAAATAAATAAATAAAATCTTTTTAAAAAAAAGAACAAAGGTAAAATAGAGACATTTTCTGAGAAAATCTAAGAGAATTAATTATTAACAAATCTGCTTTAAAAGGATTGCTACTAAAGTTTTCTCTGACTGAAGAGAAATGTGGTCAGATAGAAACTTAGAACCCTGGTGATGAAGGAAGAACAATGGAAATGGTAAATATTTAGATACATATAGAGAGAGATTATTTACTTCTGAGTTTTAAGTAGTTCATCTGATACATGAAAATAAAAATTACAGCGTTGACTTGGTTTTCAATGCATGTAGTTGTAATATGTAACAAAACTGTATGCAACTAATGAATCATTGAACACTACATTAAAAACTAGTGAGGTACTCTATGTTGGCTAACTGAACATAACAACAACACGAAAGAAAACTGTAATGTACAGGGGTGATGCTATGTTTTCTATATTTCTCTTGAAATAGTAAAATGTTTGTAAAGAGACTGTGATATTTGAGTATGTATGTTGTAATAGCTAAAGCAGCTACTGAAAAAAATTATAGATATTAATTCAAAATCACATTACATACTTTAAAGTGTATTTCTAAAATAAAATTCAAATGATGCAAAAGTAAGTAGGTAAAGAAGGGAGGTATTAACAGAAGAACTGAACAAAAAATAAATATGAAAATTATAGAACTAATTCCAAACATTTCAATAATTACATTATATACAAACGATATAAATATAAATAGTCTAAGTACACCCCTAGAAAGATATTGTCAAGTACATGAACAATCACCAAACAACATATTGTATATAAGAAACAAATTTACTTCAAATAATGATACCAGTCTTTAAAAGAATAAAAATACACCATGTAAACACTAACAAAACAGAAGTGGCTATTTTTTAAGGTTTCATTTATTTATTTGACAGAAATAAACACAGCAAGAGAGGAAACAAAAGTAGGGGGAGTGAGAGAGCAAGAAGCAGGCTTCCCGCCCAGCAGGGAGCCCAAAGTGGGGCTGGATCCCAGGACTCCTGGATCATGACCTGAGCCGAAGGCAGACGCTTCACAACTGAGCCACCCGGGAACTCCAAAAATGGCCATATTAATACTGAAGTAGAATGAGAGCAAAGGACATTACCAGGGATAAGGGGGGAAATTGCATACACATTAAAAAGACACAACAGGGGCACCTGGGTGACTCAGTTGGTTAAACGACTGCCTTCAGCTCAGGTCATGATCCCGGAGAGCTGGGATTGAGTCCCACATTGGGCTCCCTGCTGGGCAGGAAGCCTGCTTCTCCCTCTCTCACTCCTCCTGCTTGTGGTCCCTCTCTGGCTGTGTTTCTCTCTGTCAAATAAATAAAATCTTTTTTTTTTTTAAAAAAAAGAAGACACAACAATTCTAAATATTTATATACCTAAAAATAGAGTGTCAGGTACTGACAAAACTGAAAGGAAATTTAGATAAATCAATATTTGTGTGTCAGTAATACATTGAACTATTAAACAGAAAATTGATAATGATGTAGAACAAATGAATTCTATTAATCAACTGAATTTTATCAATATTTTAGAACATTCTACCTCACTCAAAACAGCAGTATTCATCTTTTCCAAAAGCATGTGAAATACTCACAAAATGCAATCATTTTTGACACATCCGATTACATTAATACACTATTCTTTTTGAAAAAAAAAAAAAGGCAGAGAATGAGCTAACAATTGCTTAACTCCAAAGTTAATCTACTTAACTTCATTTTAAATGTCTTGTGCTAGTATCCCTTAACTTAATGAGTCTATTTAATATATTAGTAGCTTGGGGCACCTGGGTGGCTCAGTCACTAAGCATCTGCTTTGGCTAAAGACATCATCCCGAGGTCCAGGGATGGAGCCTGGCAGCGGGCTCCCTGCTCAGTGTGAAGCCTGCTTCTCCCTCTCCCACTCCCCTACTTGTACTCCTCTCTCACTGTGTTTCTGTCAAAGAAATAAAAATAAAATCTTAATATATATATATATATATATATATATGTAGATAGATAGATAGATTTATTCTGTCCTTTAATGACTGATATCATTATTTGAAGTACATTTGTTTCATATATATATATATATATATATATATATATATCATATGATATATATATAAAGCTTCAGCAAGTTTGTATTTAAGGTCCATAAACCTGTTGTTTAAACTTGAGTCTCAATCAAAAAAAAAAAGTAAGCTCCAGAAAAAAAGAGAAAGGAAGAAAATAATAGAAATTCCCCCTAATATTTAGCAGCAGGTTAATGACAGGAATAGCACCAATAACCAGTTCTGAACACAAAAAGTATTTTTATGTGCTATACGGTGATATTTCTATCCACTAGATAATGTGATTGTCTAACCTGTAGGGATAGCTTGTTGATCAAACCTACTCCATAATATTCTGAGGGGTCTATTCCCAAGGAGCAATAATATGACACTCTTTAAACTTACCTACATACTCAATGTTTTAATGCCAAACTCTTGTACAAGCTGAGCTGGTACACAGCCTTAGCCTTAGATTGGAGATTTTATCAAGAACTTCTATTAGAATATTCTTATGCCATTGTAAATATTAGACTACCATGCTCAAGCCGGCCTTGGTAAGACAGAACAAGAGTACTGGCATCAGTTATCCACTCTGTACCCTAAGACCTACATTCTGAAAGTTGTTTTTACTGCACAGTAATAACTGGACACATTTGTAGTTCAATATGAAGTTAGACTTGAGTTTTTACTAAAATATATGAAGAGCATATACATATATATTTCTTTTGAATGATGGAAACATGAGTTTAAAATGTTTTCTGTGTAAAGTTATAAATAGACACTTGAAATCTGGATAGCTGGATCAAAAGCGTCTATTATAGAACACTATTGTTAAAAAGCCTCCTTTCCGGGCACCTGGGTGGCTCAGTCATTAAGCGACTGCCTTCACCTCAGGTCATGATCCCGGAGTCCCAGGATGGAACCCTGCATTGGGCTTCCTCCTTAGCGGGAAGCCTGCTTCTCCCTCTTTCACTCCCCCTGCTTGCGTTCCCTCTCTAGCTGTGTTTCTCTCTGTCAAATAAATAAATAAACAAATAAATAAAAAAATAAAAAAATAAATAAAATCCTTAAAAATCCTCCTTTCTGTGTTTTTTCTTAAATATTATAGTTGCCTAAGTCATTTACCATATATGGTCTCTGAAATTAGGGCTTCATATTAGATATGGTCTGTTTTGCTTTTTGATTCATTGTTTCCAGATCATGAAGGCATACAGATTTTAGTTGGGAATCCAGATCTGACTGATGCTTTATTCAAACTTTGAAGGATGCCTAATAGAAGGCAATTTATATTTAGAATAAGAGAAGGCACTGGAATTATCAAGTGTGCCAACGAAACAGAAGCTGCAGACTGGAGCCAGCTCGTACCTGCTCACAAGTATTGGTTGTGCACATCTATCAGCAACAGCTCCATGTTCAGGGGTCACATGGATAATGATGGGAGAAGAGAGAATGTAGAGAAAAGGACAGTATTTTCCCCACTCCCCTCTTAGCCCCACAGTCAGTTTGTCAAGCCATTGGTCACAGATGCCTTGCATTTTTTTTAAGGTTTTTTTTTTTTTTTTTTTTTTAAGATTTTACTTATTTGACAGAGAGAAACACAGCTAGAGAGGGAACACAAGCAGGGGGAGTGAGAGAGGGAGAAGCAGGCTCCTTGCTGAGCAGGGAGCCCTTTGTGGGGCTCGATCCCATGTCTCTGTGATCATGACCTGAGCCAAAGGCAGTTGCTCAACCAACTGAGCCACCCAGGCACCACCTGTCTTGCATTTTTTATTTGACAGTTTGGAAGAAAGCAAATAAAATAGGAAAAGTTTTTGCTATAGAAACTTAATAGCCATTGCCTTAGAACACTAATGTGGAAGATTCTCTAGGGATGAATGAGAGTGCTGAGAAATTAGAGGCAGAGAGTCATTTGGTTGTGGTTGCAGTCCTAAGTAAGGGCTCTTCAGTCTCTTGGGTGGCAGTAGGGGGATGGGGATGGGCTGAAGACAGCTTCTGACTCACAAATATGTGTGTAGGTGAATTTAAGGAAGGTTCATGGATACACATCTAGGTTAGTTTTTGTATTTAATAGAGTCAGGAAAATGGGGAGGAAAGTGACATAATTCATGATGAAGTATATATAAATACATAGGTACAAACCCACATGGAATGGAGTGGTTCTGATGTACTCCATTTCTTTAACCTCATTCCAGAAATCTTGAATTGACTCTAATTATACCCATACAAGCAGTGTACTCTTTTAGCATTGTCTGAGAATAGCAACTGAAAGGACCAAAAAATCTGTAATCTTTCTCCAGAGGAAAATCAGAGAATTAAAAGACACAATGCACACATAATCTCCAAGTGTTTTCATATTCTTAGTAAAAATTAAAAACCAAATGTAATCAAAACAATTATTTGAAAATTTAGCCCAAATCCTCACCTCATTTCTTCCTTCCAGTCGGCCAAAAGGAAAATTCAGATATCACTCACTGTATGAACGTCTATGAGCTTTCATTTGCAATAGGTTTCTTGTTCTGTTGGAATAGGCAGTTCTACAATAGACCTTTTCTCTTCTTCCTGTTAAAATGTTAGATCACTGCACTCCACCCTAGCTTCTTCCAAAAACCTTTTCTCCAAGCAAAAAGGAGAAAATTTGCTCAAAATCAAACGTTTCAGGAAACATTTTTCAACCCTTTTCCAAAATCTGCAGCCATTTTCCCCTTAGGAGCCATGTTCCTATATTTTGGTCAATAGTTTAATGATCTTTCTATAAGATGTAAGTATTTTGCTGCTGTGGATTTCTTTAATGCAAAGAACAGGTCACTGATGGTGATTACCGCAGGGACCACACCACTTTTATAACTTCAGGGAAGAACAAAGCATGTCAGAGCAAACTAGTAAAAATAAATCTCATTGAAGGTATTGTATTCTATTGTAAGTATCTTGCTTACTTTCAATGACATCAAAGCTCTTGGACATAGGCAGACATTTATGACCTTTGTAATGCTTTTACAAATTCTGAAAATAAATATATCCCTAATCACATCAGGTTTGTATCAGTAACAATCAGACAGATAAGGACAACTGTTTAAACTGGCATATTCCCCTAAATATTTCACAGACTAATTTACATATATCCACATGCACTGCCAGAATCCTTAAAGACAAAAATTGTGAAAGACACAAGAGTAGTTGGAGATCCATCCTTTTATAATTGTTGACTGTAACTCATCTCACAGTTTAACATTTGAAATGTATTACAGTATCTCCATCATCTTCAGGATAATCTGTCACATAAAAAGCAGATTCCAAAAATTCTAAACATTTTAGTTTAAGTGTAAATATTGTGGGGTGCCTGGGTGGCTCAGTCATTAAGCATCTGCCTTCAGCTCAGGTCCTGGTGCCAGAGTGCTGGGATCGAGCCCCGCCTCAGCAGAGGTCAGCAGAGTCAGCAGAAAGCCTGTTTCTCCCTCTCTCACCCCCCCCTGCTTTTGTTCTGCCTCTAGCTGTGTTTCTTTGTCAAATAAATAAATAAAATCTTTAAAAATGGATAAATATTGTAATTTAGTGAATATCGTAACAAATCATTTCTTCTTTCAAACTCTAACATCCATTTATATACCCACCACGAAGATATAATATTTTATGTAAAATATATTTGTTATATGATTAACATGCACTTTGAATTTAGGTCACAGAGTAGACAGGGAAAAGTGAAGATCGGGAAAGTAAAATACTCATCAAGGGACTCAGAGTCCAAGAGAGGGATCAATGATATGCACACGTTACAGTTAGATTTTCATAATTGCCTGAAGGGTCAGTGTTAGTAAAATAAGCCAACAGAAGAGTAGGGATTTCCTAATTTGCTAACAGATGACCATACCTGTCAACCAAATCTGGAACATATTATTATTATTATTTTAAAGATTTTATTTATTTATTTGACACAGAGAGACAACAAGAGAGGAAACACAAGTAGGAGGCTTGGGAGAGGGAGAAGCAGGATTCCCACCGAGCAGGGAGCCTGATGTGGGGCTGGATCCCAGAACCCTGGAATCATGAACTGAGCTGAAGGCAGATGCTTAATGACTGAGCCATACAGGTTCCCCCTTTTTTTCATTATCATTAATATATAATATATTATTTATTTCATGGATACAGGCCTGTGAATCATCAGTCTTACACAATTCACAGCATTCACCATAGAACAAACTTTCCCCAATGTCCATCACCCAGCCACCCCTCAGTCCTACTCCCCTCCCCTTCAGCAACCCTCAGTTTGTTTCCTGAGATTAAGTATCTCTTATGGTTTGTCTCCCTTCCCAGTGTGATGTTTCATTTTTCCCTCCCTTTCCCCCATGACTCCCTTTCCTGTCTCTCAATTTTCTCAACATGTTTTATTTATTTTTTTATTTTGTTTTTTAAAGATTTTATTTATTTATTTGACAGAGAGAAATACAGCTAGAAAGGGAACACAAGTAGAGGGAGTGGGAGAGGGAGAAGAGGCCGCCCACGGAGCAGGGAGCCTGATGTGGGCTCCATCTCAGGACTCCAGGATCATGACCTGAGCTGAAGGCAGATGCTTAAAGACTGAACCACCCAGGCGGCCCTCCACATGTTTTAAATTGCAGTATCAATAACTTCCATTTGAGGTCAGTCAACTTGGAATCAATAGCCTTTATTAAAGCACACATATTGATTTCCATTAGTATATAATGAATGTTACTTGAATGGCCAAATGATACATGTGGTTTTTGCTAATGGTTAAATAATCTGCTTTTGATACTAGACATTTTTAAATAAATATCACAGATGAATAAATGTCAATGGAAATTTTTATATGGTAAATTTTAAACATAATGACTCTAAAAATATTATTTTTAGTAGGATAGGATGTTTTGTCCAGGATAATGTCTAAAAGACTTATCTACTGAAATTTTTCAAGTGATATTTTGAGGCATCTAGGCATGCTGATTAGCCTTAATTGGAAATAAAACGTGTATAATATAATGATACTTTTATCCTTTAGAGCAGCCAAAGCTGCAGCATGAACTGAATAACTGGTTGATTAAACCTGAGATCAACTTTGTGATTATTTAAGATAAATACACAAATTGTAATTATTTCTAAGTGTGCCATTTTATGAATATATTTGGGAAATGATGTTCTAATCACCCATAGAACCATTTATAAGTAATGTTAGGGACTCAGTGCACTAAAACAAATGCTTTGCAAGGTAGGTTCAGTCACTTAGGGAAGGATAAATCAAATCCAGAGGTGCCTTAGATAGGAAGATATTATTTGAAAAAAGATCTACATTTACTATTGAAATTATTTTATTAATAAAACTGAATTTGATCACTCTCTTTTTATGTGTCTTATTATTCATTCTCTAGGAGAACGCAGATTTCTATCTTTTAATATCATCTATTTCTATTGAGTCCTGTATGTTAATCTCCAGCTCTGTTTTCTTCCCAGAACTCTAAACCCATAATTCAACTATAACAGAACTGTAACCGATATATATGTATTTATAAATTATTTATAATATGTTACATAACAGTATATTATACAAATACATAAATTTTATATATAGTTAAAATATATAAGTATTATATATATAATATATATAATAGGTAAATCGAAAAGGAAATTTTTAAAAGTATTTCCTTCCAGAAAATGAACAAATCAAAACTTTCCCTTCAGAATTCCTTATCACAAATGAATTCCATTATTCTATGTGCTTAGAACAAAATTCATTCATTTTTAAAAAGATTTTATATATTTATTTGATATTTATTTTATTTATTTGATATTTATTTAAATTTCTTTAAAATTTTATAAAATTATTTTAAGGTTTTATTTATTAATTTGAAAGAAAGAGAGAGATCACAAGTAGGCAGAGAAGCAGGTAGAGAGAGAGGAGGAAGCAGGCTACCTGCTGAACAGAGAGCCCAATGTGGGCCTCAATCCTAGGACCTGAGCTGAAGGCACAGGCTTTAACACACTGATCCACCCAGGGACCCAATAAATTTTATTTATTTATTTGGTGTCAGTCATTTGATTGAGAAAACAAAAAAAAAATATTTTATTTATTTATTTGGTATTTATTTGATATTTGAGAGCACAAGCAGGGAGAGAGGCAGAGAGAGGTAAAAGCAGGCTCTCTGCTGAGCAGAAAGCCCAGTGTGGGGCTTATTCCCATGACTCTGAGATCATGACCTCAGCCAAAGGCAGGCACTTAACCAACTGAGCCACCAGGCACCCCAAAATTCATTCTTGACTCTGCTTTTTCTCTCTCATCCCATCATCAGTCTAAGCAATCTATTAAGTTCTATGGGAGGTTTCTCTGAATTAGATTTAAGTTCTAACAGTCATCCTATCTCTGTCCCCTTGTTTTCATCCAAGCCATTGACTTTTCTTCCTTGGACCATTTTTTTTTTTTTTTTAAGATTTTATTTATTTGACAGCGAGAAACATAGCGAGAGAGGGAACACAAGCAGGGGGAGTGAGAGAGGGAGAAGCAGGCTTCCTGCCGAGCAGGGAGCCCGATGTGGGACTCGATCCCGGGTCTCCAGGATCATGACCTGAGCCGAAGGCAGTTGCTTAACCAACTGAGCCACCCAGGCGTCCCTTCCTTGGACCATTTTAATAAACTGCTAATTGATCTCTTTGCTTTCACCCTTGTCTCTTAACAACCCATATCACATGGAAATCAAAGTGATCTATGATCTTAAAACCCTACAAAAATTTGCCATCTGGGGGCACCTGGGTACACATTCTCACATTATTTGGTTACTTGCTTTTTCTGTTACCTTCTGCTCCATTTCTTTTACCCACGTTCATTTAGTAGTAGCCCTACTAGTCTAATTGCTAACCTTTAAAGGAATGTATTTGGTCCTGATTCACACGCATTGTCCTCATTCATCAATGACACTCTTGTCACTGATACCTGTATGACTTAGCCGTTCAACTCTTTTATGTCTGTGGTTAAATGCTATCTTTTCTTTCTTTCTGTTTTTTTTTTTTTTGTGTGTGTGTGTGTGTTTTTTTAAGATTTTCTTTATTTATTTGACAGAGAGAAACAAAGCTAGAGAGAAACACAAGCAGGGGGTGTGAGGGAGGGAGAAACAGGCTTCCTGCCCGGCAGGAAGCCCGATGCTGGGCTAGATCCAGGGACTCCAGGATCATGACTTGAGCCGAAGGCAGAGACTTAATGATGAGCCCTCCAGGCACCCCACTCTGAGATAATTTTCGCAACCCCCACATAAAATAAAGATGTCCTATGATTTTTATCTTTCTTTTACTTTTATCATCATATTTATAAATATAAGACATTTACTTGTTAGAGCTTCTCGCACCACCCTCCTAAAATGTCAGATCTTTGAAGACAAGAACCATGTCTTCTCACAGATAAAGTATCTCAACATGGGTCTGACAAATAGTTAAGTGTTTTATGAGTCTCATTAAATGAATGAGTGAATGCTTGAGGGAGGAGACAGGGTTATTACATATTGGAATCTTTCAACCACTGTATCACTTAAATATTTTTCGAAAATAGCATACTTCTATCTTTCCTATTTTCATAGATCAAGTTCATCCCTCAGGACCTCTCAGATGTACTATCACAGTAGCATTCTAACTGGTTTGTCAGTCATCATCTTTGTTGTAAATCACCACTTACTAATTAAATTCTTCACATGTATTAAATATAGGTTAATATGTAAGATCCCCCCCTCTCTTTTCTTTCTTTCTTTCTTTCTTTCTTTCTTTCTTTCTTTCTTTCTTTCTTTCTTTCTTTCTTTCTTTCTTTCTTTCCTTCTTTCTTTCTTTCTTTCTTTCCTTCTTTCTTTCTTTCTTTTCCTTCCTTTCTTTCTTTCTTTCTTCTTTTTCTTTTTGGAGGGGGATGCTTACTCTTCATGACCCAGCTACTATGAAAATTTCTAGTCTTTTCATTTTATGGTATCTTTTATTCTTTCTTTTTGTGTTAAGAACTGTAACTGCTCATTTCTAAGCTATTCATTTAGTTTGTCTTTGCTTCCATTCATCTTTCTGCTGCAATTTTCCATTCATCCTGCAGGTCTCAGATCATACTACATTTGAGGAATCATTCTACTTTTCTCTTATTCTCAAAAACCATAATTATATGTTTTGAATAATACTATTTTCTAGGCACTGAGTTGACTCTTTTCCACATAATAAATAATTCTAAGAAAAAGTATTGTTGCTTCATTAGAAAATGAAGGCACAGATTAGCAAGGTTGTAAAGTTATGGAGTGTGAGGCTATCAGTAAAACTTCAACTGTGTCAGGGGTGCCTGGGTGGCTCAGTTGGTTAAGCAACTGCCTTTGGCTGAGGTCATGATCCTGGAGAATCGGGATCGAGACCCACATTGGGCTCCCTGCTTGGTGGGGAGCCTGCTTCTCCCTCTTTCACTCCCCCTGCTTGTGTTCCCTCTCTGGCTGTGTTTCTCTCTGTCAAATAACTAAAATCTTTAAAAAAAAATTTCAAGTGTGTCAGATTCTAAAAGTCCTTTGCTTTTTCAATATACATTATCTCTATGAAATTTGCTCTAAGTTGTAGCATTTATGGAACACAGTTTTATTCTTTATTTTATTGAGTATTTACGGCACCAGAAAGTAGCTACAGAAGGTTTTAAAATGGACTTCAGTATCTCAGAGATATAAGTAAATATTTATATTAGCTTATAAAATTCTTGTCATAAGGATATAAAGATTCTCCTTAAAAAAAAAGCTATGAATTCTTCAGTAAAAAAGAAAGCAATAATGAAGAATCATCACACACAGGATATTAAAGTAAACACCTTAAAGAATAAGAGAAAGTTTAGTGATCGTTTTCTAAAATGTTAAAGACATGGTGGTTGTCAGGAAAATATGTTGTGACATTTGTTTTCAATCTAATCTGTGGCTCCATGGCAGTCATTTAGCATGGATGGGAAATTCCCTTGGCAACAAAATGGCAAATGAAAATTTCACTTTAATATTGCTCAGAAGTAGCCAAAATTAGATTGCTAATTATAGAATCACTAATTAGAAATATAGCATCTCTATACATAAACCATGTTCTTTTCAAAGAAAAGCAATGCACATTTTCATTTGGAGATAAACATTATGTAGAATATGATCCTTAGTGCTATTTTCTAATTTCTCTAAAGCCACATAGAATTGCTAGGAGAAAAAAAAAAAAAAGATTGGGATGTGTTATTTGGCTTAAGCTATTTTGCTGTTCAGTTAGAAGAAGCATCATGCTAGTTCTCTGCATATTGAAAAGTCCTCTCCCTTGGTGGAAATCATTTAAACCCGTGAAAAAAGTACATTTCAGTTTTGGGGTTTTATAATTAGCTTTGCATTATATACACATTTTCAGTAATCAAATCCAAACTTGTGGTACAGAACATCAATTTGTTTAGAAAGCATTGTTTATAGTGAATATATCCCTTTAGACAATGCATGACTTGAACAACATACCCAAACAGGCAAGAATAGCCTGCAGGGAAATTTAAAGCTTTATTGTTCTTAGAACCATGACATTATAATGCCATGCTTTGTGCAATACTGATTTATAATTTATGTTATCTCTGTCTCTCTTTCTTTTTAAGCTTTAATTGAGAGTGAACTCTTGGGATAATGTTTAACTTATTTTAGATGTGTATTAAAATGCTCAGCTGCAGCATTTGTAATGTATTTTGATAATTTTGCCTCAAGTTATTTTAACTATTAATCCCAAATCTGTGTGTTTACTTTGAGAACTGCGTATTCCATATGTATAGCATTTATCTAAAGTTGCAAAATAAATAAGCAAAAATGAATACATACATCAGCTAAATCCCAGACTATCAACCAGAGAAAACTTACTTCAATGCCATGTCAAAGAGACTATGTATTGGAAGCCTATAAGAAAAGAAAAAAATACTAGCTAAAACTTAGCTAGCTCTAGGAGGAGCTGTGCATCTATAGGAGATGGTAGACAGTTTCCTTTCATTATTATTTAATAAAGAAAATTTTTAAAAAATAAATCTCAAAATAGTTGAAAATAACTGATTTCTTCATTTTATTTTATCTTCAAAGTATATTTGAATTGCCATCTTTATAGTTTAGGAAAACACAGATTAGAGAAAAGTGTTAAGTTGTATAGGTTTTTACTAAAATTGCATTTTATTTTTATTGAAATTTATATTCAAATTATAATGTAGTATATAGACTCATTTGATTTTTCACAAGTGGGAAGAAGACCCTGAGGTTAATTACTTGAGTATCTAAATCTTTTGACATATTTTTTAAATTTTTACTATACTTGTTACATTTAAAATTTTCTTTCCTAACACACAAAATTACATCAAATGAGTACGTGCTCTAATTTTTAATCAAGTGATGCATGGGCACCTGGGTGGCTCAGTGGGTTAAAGTCTCTGCCTTCAGCTCAGGTCATGATCTCAGGGTCCTGGAATCTAGGCCTGCATTGGGCTCTCTGCTCTGCCTACTTGTGATCTCTCTCTGTAAAAAAAAAAAAAAAAAGTGATGCAAGCATAGTTACTAAAAGAACACATTTGGTAACATATTTTATGAAGTTTATAACTGGTACACATGATCATGCACCTCTGACATTCTTTCATCAATAAAAGAACTTGTCTGCAATTTTTAATTGATTTAAATAGGAGAAAGGATGCCCTAACTTTGTGCCATAAAGTCATTTTTTTTAACATTAAGGGTTTACATTTCACTATACGTTGTGCACGTGTTTTGCAAATGCGCTGCAGTTTCTGCATCTTAAAAATGAGTTTCTTTTATGTGTATGTTTAGTGTTGAAGAGTTCTTATCAGTATATTTAAGATCATTACAATTTGAACGATTTTCTGTTGGCATCAAACATATCCATAATAAGAAATGGGTGATGCAGGCTTCTTCCTCTCATTTTGGGGAGATGTAAAATCTTGCCCCTGATATGTAATTGATAAAAATTACAGTAACTTTGATATTATAAAATATTCAGTAATGTATTTAATTTACAAGTGTCAATTGAGCAATTGCTTACTTTTAGATATCTTTGATTCATAGTTTAATAAGACACATTTTCTACCTCTCTAGTGCCCATATCTATCAACAAAAGAACACATACAAATAATAATTGAGCTAACTCTAGGCCTAAGTATTTTGCTAATATCCATAGGATTCATAAAATACATGATTAAAACAAGAGTTTTAGAAATTTAAATATGTTAATATGACATTTTGGCCTTTATTACTTGCTCTCTCCTTGATAAAGGCTCTTTTCTGGCTCTACACTGGGTGTGGAGTGTGCTTAAGATTCTTGCTCTCCTTTTCCTTCCTCTCCATCCCCACATCAGCCACTTGCTCCTGTTCTCTCTCTCTCTCTTAAATAAATAAATAAGAAATAATATTTGCTCTTAATTATAACAGTCATCCCCTGTCTTTATCTATGGAAACATTCAAAAATACCCCATTAGTGCCTGAAACTGAAAGTATTGCTGTATATATGCTATGTTTTTTTACACATACATATCTATGATAAAGTTTAATTTATAAATTAGGCATAGTAAGATTAACAACCATATCTAATAATAAAATAGAACAATTATAACAACATCCTGTAATGAAAGTTATGTGAACGTGGGATCTCTCTCTCAAAGTTTCTTGTTGTACTGTGCTCACTCTTCTGATGATGTTGTGAAAGAATAAAATGCCTATGTTATGAGATGAGGTGAAGTGCATGATGTCGGCACTGTGACATAGATTTAGGTTGTTATTGACCTTCTGATGATTCATCAGAAGGAGGATCATCTGCTTCCAGACGGCTGTTGACTATGGGTAAATCAAACCTTGGAAACTGTGGCTAAGTGGGGACTACTGTGTAAGAGGTGTGTGGTAGGCAAAAAAAAATAATGACTCCTCAGATACGCTCATGTCTTCATCCTTGTAGCCTCTGAATATATTATGTTGTATGGCAAATCTTTGCAACTGTGATTAAGTTAAGGATATTGAGATAGAGGATTTTCATTTTCTTGAATCTCCATCAATCTCATGATAGGGTTCTGGAATGTGTCCTAATTCTACCAATGACTAATAATTTCAAAACAAATGGTCTATTAGTTTGATAGCACTGCTCTGATAAAATACCAGGTACTGAGTGGCTTAAACAACAAAAATTAATTTTCCAAAGTTCTGGAGGTTAGAAGTCCAAGATCAGCATGCCAAGAGAATTGATTTCTTCCAATAACTCTGTTCTTGGCTTGAAGATGTCCTCTTCATATGATGGTATCCCTGGTGTCTCCCTGTGCCTTATCTCCTTTCCTTATAAGGATACTGGTCAGATTTTATTAGAATCCAGGCTAATGGTCTCATTCTAACAACTATCTCTTTAAAACCTTATTTCTAAATATGGTCAACATTCTGAGAGAGTGGAAGTTAGGTCTTCAAAGTATTAATTTTGGGGAGTCCAAAATTCAGCCTCTAACAAAGACTTACAGAACTTTGTCCACCATTGCTGCTGTGATAGGTGCTATTAATATTTTCCTTACATTCCTGACATAAAAGATGAACACTTTTCAACATCCATTGAAGTCAGTAATAGCCACATGACTTACTCTGATCAAAGAGATGGGAGAAAAAGTGACACTGCAAGAATTTAAGCATCAACACCTGATTCCTTGTGCTCTCTTCTTCTTGCAGCCTTAGCCAGGGAGATTGTAGATGGTACAGTCTCTGTAAGCCTTGAAGCTAGGTGGAGAATAACTTCAATGAAAGCTTCATGCATATGCAATACAGACGGGGCATTCTCACTTGTTTTCAAGGCACTGATACATATTCAGTCTTTTTAACTCCAGCATAGCCTAGTCTCTGCTGAGTAATAGAGCTGCTATTACTATCATGATTACTCGTGGAAGAGTTGTGTTTTCTTTCTCTGTGCTTAATTATGCATTATATTCCATGAGTGTCATATTTTCCTTTATACTTTTCATGTCTTGGTTTACATTTGTACTTAAGGCAAACTTTCTCTTTTATTATCTTCATCTATTTCAAGCAGAAGATCAGTGTTTTCTTTTCTGTCATTGTGAAATTTTATGTTTTGCTTGAGCTTCCAGTATTAACATACTACCTCATTCCCATTCTGATCATTTTAGGATTTCAGTCCTTATTAGTCCAACAAATATCACTGAATCTTAACACTTTCTTTAATTTGAATAATTTAATAAGTTCTAACACATTGTGAAAGGTTGATTGTATCTGAAACCCATTTGAAAGAAGGAAAATCTTCATGTTTGGGGTTCCAGTAAAAAAAAATTGACCAAACCACTGCCTTCTATAGGGAAAGACTATAATTTTTGGTAGATGAAATATCTCCAGGAAGGAAGAATGCATACTGCCACTAAACACGAAGAGAGTTAAATAAACAACAACGAAAAGAAAATTTGCTCCTCCAGGTATAAAGCCATATTCTAAGGATGGAGTAACTCAGGGAGTATTGAACAAAGAAGTGAAAATCCAGTAATTTACGTGAGTTACTCTATTTGCCTTTTCTGCTTTTATGTGGGGAGGGAGGAAGGGAGAGAGAGATGTGTTTCCATGCGCTATTACAAAAATAGTTTCAAAATAACTGGTGCATATAATACTTTGTTATAAAAACCAAAGTCTTAGAAACTGTCATTTCCAATTCAATGAAATTTTATCTTCCTAAATTATTCTTTAAAAGTTAAAAATGTGATATTTCAGCCTACCTTATATATAAGAAAGGCATTTGTCACAACTGTGGACATTGAGAAATAATTTAATTTCTCCTTTCTATTCTTCTTTCTTCATAGGTGAGACAGGAATGTGAAGATTAGAGGCTAAGGAGTCATTTGGAGGGCACCTGGGTGGCTCAGTGGGTTAAAGCTTCTGCTTTTGGCTTAGGTCATGACCTCAGGGTCCTGGGATGGAGGCCCATATCGGGCTCTCTGCTCAGTGGGGAGCCTGTTTCCTCTGCTCTCTCTGCCTGCCTCTCTGCCTACTTGTAATCTTAATTTCTGTCAAATAAATAAAATATCTTAAAAAAAAAAAGAGTCATTTGGAAATGATGAACACAAAATAGTTAACCACTGGGTACCTGGGTGGCTCAGTTGGTTAAGCAACTGCCTTCAGCTCAGGATCCAGGAGACACAGGATTGAGTCCCATATCAGGCTCCCTGCTCTGCGGGAAGCCTGCTTCTCCCTCTCACTCCCCCTGCTTGTATTCCCTCTCTGGCTGTGTTTCTCTCTGTCAAATTAATAAAATCTTAAAAAAAAAAAAATAGCTAACCACTAATAATAACAAAAGAGATACTGTGTGTGTGTGTGTGTGTGTGTGTGTGTGTGTCTCCACATTTTTCCTGGAATGATAAAGAGAAAAAGTACATAGTTGTTCCACCCAGAGAGTAGGATCGAAAAGTCAGCATGAAAGAATGACTTGTTTTATATTTTACATTTGAACTCTTAGGTTTTATTAACAGATTCCTGCCTAAATGTACATAAATGAATTAATGTAAATTTGAAGTAATTATTTTAAAGTATGTATATTTAAAATTATTTCTATTATACAACATAGGCATAATGCATATATATACATATTACATTGTATATATATATGTATAATTTACTATAAATTATAGGTTTTACCTAATTTGTTTAATTTCTTTCTAGGCAAAAATGTTGGGTTACTCAAAGGGAAAGAAATTCTGATAGGCATTAGATATGTCAGTAGCAATACTCAAAGTGAAAAACAATAGAGCAACATATATGTAATACTCAAAAGAAAGGAAGAATTTATATGCTGCTCACGTCTTAATTCATTGATCAAAGTCATAAAAAATGTTTAGGAATGTAAGAATTCAGAAAATATCACACTAATAAGATGACAACCTTTCCAGGAAACTAAATGGATGTAAGAGCCTCCTGTATCTAAGAAATGACTTGAAACCTCAGGAAGGAGACTGAGAATTAAGGATGTTTAACTGTAGATCTGAAATTAAGACATAAGAGAAACTAATTACTGAATATTGGTATGTTTATTGTAATTTCAATAATAATATTGAATTTTCAATATTATTGGAATTCAATTTTCAATAATATTGAATTCAATCAATAATATTGAAAATTCAATAATCCTTGAATGATGTTGACAAAAATAAAACTAAAAAAGTTCAAAGAGAAGACACTGATAAAGGGAGCAGTAATATTCTTATCTTGACTGACTCATAAGCAATAGTTGAGTTTCAAATGACATCATTTAAAGTTTTTAAATTTTTTAGCATATGTAAGCCTAGGTAACAGTACATAAACAGATGCTAAAACTCATACTGCTATTGAGTAAAAGGAAGAGAACAGGACAGGGATTAGGAAGATGTTAGAAGATAATTTTAGTATTATTCATAATGGAGAATCAATAGACACAGTGTAGAGGATAACATTGCTATGTGCTTAATTCATCGATCAGATTGGCTAACAAAATAAAAGTCGACTATATTTTGCATATAAGACAGAGACTAATGTGATCAGAAGGATTAAAAATAACAGGATAAATAAAATACCACGCAAACACCACAAACAAAAAGAAGAAACAGTTGTGCTTAATAGCTTATGAAAGTAAAATCCTAGTTAAAAGTTCTGAATGAGATAGAGTCCGTGGGTCTCAATGTACAATGGAATTATAAAACTATCAACCATGGACACAAAAGCTCAGGAGGAATTTCTGAAGCTGAAACCTCAGGATATGAAATATAGAAAGGAACATTTAATAAATAGGAAGTAATATTCCTCCTTCAGACCAAAACAGAATGTGTAAAAGTTTCTTATGGGTGTAAGAGAAATAACATAAGATGAAAATGTAAAAAATATATACCAAACCCTGTTATCATGAAGGATAAAACTTCATTTCAAGTATATATATCATTTACAAAATTGGATCCTATAAATTCAAAATATATTGATAACATTTTAAAAAACATATAATGTTATTTTATCAGAATGAAATAAAACTATAAATTAAACAAACTATTTAAAATAAAGGATTTCAGGGCGCCTGAGTGGCTCAGTTGGTTAAGCAACTGCCTTTGGCTCAGGTCATGATCCTGGAGACAGGGGATCGAGTCTAATATCTGGCTCCCTGCTCGGCGGGAAGCCTGCTTCTCCCTCTCTCACTCCCCCTGCTTGTGTTCCCTCTCTCGGTGTGTTTCTCGCTGTCAAATAAATAAAATCTTTAAAAAAAGAAATAAAATAAAAAATAAATAAAATAAAATAAAGGATTTCACCTTAATGATGAAATAAAGTTTTTAAAATTTTAAATAAACACATCTTGAGTCAAAAATACAAAATAATTTTGAAGAAATTCTAGAATAGAATTAAAATTTTAAAAATACAATATAGTCAAATATTTGATAAAACTGAGGCAGTTTTAGGAGGAAAATTCATAGTATTAAAACACCTACTTAATAAAGTAATAAAACTTTCAAATATAAAGCTGGAAAAGTGCCAATAAAATTAATTAGAAAAATAGTAGAAATACTTTAAGAATAAGAAAGCAATAAATAATTAATTAGAAAACAGAGACAAATCAGAAACAATAATAAAATGTAACACTATTCGGTTATCTAAAAAAAAAAAAATCAACAATATAAACAAACCATTAATTAATCCAGATAAAAAGAGGAGGTCTCTGGCTATGTGCATACCATCACTGATCCCCATACATTACTTTTGTATAATCTGTTCTGTAACCTATGATCAGAATCCGGAAACTATCCAGGACTTCTTGCCACTTGGCTTCTTATTAGATTCAGACTAGAGTTCAGGGGATGACTGGAGGAGAAATTTTCTGTTTCTAGTCCCAGCAGTGTTGTCTGTTGCCGGAGTTATGCTGTTGTAACATAGAGTCTAGGATTCTAGACCTGCTCAAGACAGCATCAGTCTGGAAGGTCAAGAACCAACAGAACCAAATCTGAGAAAATTCAGAAAAATAAAGACTAAAGACCAAGCTTACATACAATTATTGGCTTAATATTATGAATAGTAAACACAAGCAAGCACCATGATAATTTTTACTGTAAATATCAACTGGTTGGAAGATAAAAAGTAAAGAAAAGAGAAACTTCATTAAAACAGTCACAAGATAAAATGCCTAGGGAAAAATAAGCAAGATATGTTAAACCTAATGGCATAAAATCTTCTGACATAGGAGGGCTCATTAAAAAGAAAAATTCTTGGGGTGCCTGGGTGACTGAGTTGTTAAGCATATGCCTTCATCTTAGGTCATGATCCCAGAGTCCCGGGTTCAAGCCCCGTGTGGGGCTGGTGCTTAGCGGGAAGCCTGCTTCTCCCTCTCTCACTCCCCCTGCTTGTCTTCCCTCTCTAGCTTTGTTTCTCTCTGTCCAAGTAAATAAATAAAATCTTAACCAAAAAAAGAAAAAAAGAAAAAAGAAAAAGTCTTGCCAAAAGTAATTATATATTTGGGGCGCCTGAGTGGCTCAGTTGGTTAAGCAACTGCCTTCGGCTCAGGTCATGATCCCAGAGACCAAGGATCAGGTCCCATATCAGGCTCCCTGCTCGGCGGGAAGCCTGCTTCTCCCTCTCTCACTCCCCTTGCTTGTGTTCCCTCTCTGGATGTGTTTCTGTCTGTCAAATAAATAAATTTAAAAAAATCTTAAAAAAAGTAATTATATATTTGATGAAATAGTACTAAAATGACAACAGGGCTAGAAAAGTCAATTTGATTTTTTTTATAGAAAAGTATACAAGGTCAAAGTGACAAGGTAAATCCTGATAGAGCAACAATGAGGCAGAACAGGATTCATTCTAACAAAAATAAAAATATAGCATAAATATTTTATAAATAAAGCCATATGATATTGACACAGAAAAGACTGCCAGATAAACACAACAGTCTATCTAGATCCAGAAATAGACTAAACAGTGTTTGATAAAAGTGCTATTTTAAATTAGCATGAAAAACAATATTTTTTTTTAAATAAACACTTTTGGGACAAATTTTGAGATCATATTTCCTAAATAACAACATAGAAATACTCTATGATTTTGGAGATCTGAAGATACAATAGAAAAGCAGTATAAAAAAAATGAACTAGGAGAGATGAGTAAATTCATTTATAAATTAGATAAGGAGAATGTTTTCCAACTAGAATTTACAACCCAGTAACAATGAGATAAGTGATTGATAAATGCAATTACAGAAGCATTATATTATAATATGTATATATGCACACAATACTTTATGCATATATGTATTTTTGTGTGTATGTAACAATGTATATGCAGTTATCTATCAATACTCATCTATCCATCCATCTACCAATAATCCTAGGTAAGTTTTATATTAGCTGTAAACAGAATGATCTCTGTCTATGCTGCCATCACCTAATCACCTTATCTTTATTCCATATGTAATTTCAAATGAATTTTAGTACAAAATATTACGTAAATATTTTGGATTAAATTTATGAAATATGTTGAAAAACTCATAAATTAACATCTTCGAACCCTTAGAACATCTTCGAGTTACTTGTTACTCATTTTATAATTTTTAAAAATATTTTATTTATTTATTTGACAGAGAGAAACACAGATAGAGAGGGAGCACAGGCAGGGAGAGTGAGAGAGGGAGAAGCGACCTCCCACCCAGCAGGGAGCCTGATGGGCTCCATCCTGGGTCTCTGGGATCATGACCTGAGCAGAAGGCAGTAGCTTCACCAACTGAGCTACCCAGGTGCCCTCTTCATTTATAAATTTGGGAAAAAAAATAGCAATCCCATGTACCTTGTGATATTTGTAGAGGATAAACCTCATTTTGTCCCTTGTTTCTTTGGGACCTGGCACTATTGCCACTCATTTCCATGGTATTTGAAGGAGCTTCCTTTTGGCCCAGGCAAGCTTCAACAAACACTTCAAAATGGAATTGAGTAAGGGAAGTTTGTCTTTGATTGTCTGCATCTAAGTTATAAAGATTAGTACCTGCCTGTGGACATGTTTCTTGCTATTCAGACATGTGAAATGTGTAAAAGTAGAATTCAGGAAAGAAATTGAAATGGAGGAGAACAGAGAGTGAGAGATAGTTGTTGATTCATAAACTGTTCCCCAAATGCAGAGGGTAGGGAGAGACTGAAGGGGCAGGCACTCCAGACTGGTAGTGGCAGGTTGAAAACAACAAGAGAACATACCTAGTAGGCTTGTCTTCCTCACCTTCAAGATCAATAGAACTCTGCCCCACCTGCCAGAATCTTAAAAGTTTATATGGAGGCCTTAACTGGGTCCAATCACTTAGGCCATCCAGGTGTCTCAACAGCATGCTGTTCTCTCAAGGTTTCCTCCTTGAAATAGTTCCTGCTGTAGGAAACTGTGGATGGAACACAGATTCCTATGAATTGAGAGCCTATGTCCCTCTCTCAAGTTAACCTGTGGTCATTTCCTCTTGGTGACCGCCTCCAAGGGAGTACACATATAGATCCGATGTACCAGGAACTAGCCACAGAGTGCTTTTAAACTGTTGTGTGTACTTGTCTACTGTGATACATTTTTGTCTACTAAGTTCCAAATGTCAGCTGAGGACCTTTATACTAATTCCTCTAAATACTTAGGTTAGTATAGGTTAATATGTCTGTCATGTACAATAAAAAAAAAATCCTTACTTATGTAGAGATCAAGTGATTTAAGTAAATGAAAGCACCTCATAAACTGTAAATCTCTAAACAAATATATTGGTATTATTATCATAATGCTATAATACTTTCCTCATGTTGACTCAGTACTTATGAGTGTCTTTTTC
This sequence comes from Spilogale gracilis, assembly GCA_004023965.1. Classification (NCBI taxonomy): domain Eukaryota; kingdom Metazoa; phylum Chordata; class Mammalia; order Carnivora; family Mephitidae; genus Spilogale; species Spilogale gracilis. The sequence continues at coordinate 71,833 of PITA01001778.1, forward strand.
ACCTTTATCCAGAAATTTTTTAATGACTAATAAAATTCAATTAGTAGTGAAAAAAAATGTATTACCTACTGAATTTTCAGATCCAAGGAAAAACTGCAGCTATGAATAGATTTGAAACCTGAGAATTTCATTATATGAGGTAATGAATAAAAGTGAGATTTAAAAATTATGTATTATCCCAGTGATTACAGAGCTATGAAAATGAACACTCCTGATGACTGTGCTGAAAGCAAAACTGTTTTAAATAAATTATCACACATTAATTTTTAAATGTCATGCTAACAAAAAGAAATGGGTTTTTGAATACAGTAATGGATATTAGGAACATTTTGCAAGCATAGAGAACACAGAGGCATTGCAGAGCATTTTGGAAAGTTATCTTATTTAACAGCAGCTTTGTAAGCCAGAAATACTTGTGCATTTTTTTATGTTAATTTTTCTGTAACTTGAGCAAAAATGAAAAACAAAATATTTATGTTCAAAGTATACACAGCATTCTTGACTCCTTAGTTTGCATAAGACAAGTGGAATTTACCATAAGTCTTAAAAATTCTGTCCCTTCTGAGTGTTTCAGCTTTATATCTAATTCCTGTTCCTCTTTCAAGGATCAATAATCCATTCCTTTTTCTTACAAATTTTAACTCCCCCAATAAAAACAAACATGTAAGCAAAACTAACTGATATTCTATTTCTCTAAAAAAAAAGAAATTTCAGACCATCAAAAAAACTTAAGCTGCATACATTTGTAAAATGTGATTTCTATTTGAAATCCTCATGTTTTTATCAAGGAATTCATTAATGGGATAATATATTTCTGTTGTTTATAGCTCACTGAACACTATCTTTTATTTCTTCCAATATTACCCATTTAATATAACTAATAGTTTTTACTTACAAAAATTCCAAACCTATACTATTTTAATAAATTATTTTAGAAAAAGCAATTCTTCTTGTGATCATTCTTTACCCATGCTTGTGATTGTAGTTCATTGAATCAAATCCACCTAGTTTCTTTTCTGCATATTAAATAACTACAATGAACTTTAGTAGATATGGAGGAATCCACCTGAAAGGTGGAAAAGAATCAGATTGAGCTCTGCTATATTCAAAAGAGTGATGGATCTAGCAAGACACGAAGAAACTGTATCATGGGATTGCCCAGTTAAAAGAAAATGAATGCCCCTTTTTTCTCAAAAAAAAAAAAAAATTGGAGTTTCACTTAACTGCTAATGAAATGAATTGACAAAGACTATTGTTACTAACAGCCATTGAGTGCTTATTATATGATTGATATTCAGAGATCCTAAATGCTGTTTTAAGGTGTACCTTTTCAAACTTTGTCATTACTTTTCTGGTGAGTTCATTCTAGTTTGAGTTTATAGATGATTCCTTTACTACTTTGATAGATCTTTGTCTCAGCTTCCAAAATATAACAACAACAACAAAAAAACAATAATGAATAATGATCTAGATCATAGCTTAAAAGTTAAGTTTTTTTATAGTTCTTTTCATAGTGTATAGTTCCAACATTCCCCGATCTTCGGGAAAAAGTCTCTTTTCAGAACAATGAGTAATTTTTTTCCTCTCAGTTTTTTTAATTCACACTGTTCCTCTTTAGACCATTTTTAGGATGATTTTATTATGAGTTTTTTTTTATGTTTAATGTTTAATATTTCCTTTCACAAGCTTAATTAATGGTTTCCTATTTCAAGTTCTAGTTCTAAAGTCTTTTTATTTCTCATTGTTTTTTTCTTTAGTTCTTAAAGCCAGAGCATTTTCTTTTTCATCTTTATTCTTGACTTTTACAGAAATGTTATTCAAGCTAGTCCTACCTTCCAACCTCCAAATATAATAATTTATCTCTATAATGTCTCTTTTTATATGTATTTTTTTAAGATTTTATTAATTTATTTGACAAAGAAAGAGATCACAAGTAGGCAGAGAGGCAGGCAGAGAGAAAGGAGGAAGCAGGCTCCCTGCTGAGCAGAGAGCCCAATGTGGGCCTGGATCCCAGGACCCTGAGATCATGACCTGAGCTGAAAGCAGAGGCTTTAACTGAGCCACCCAGGTGCCCTATATGTATTTGTTAATAAAATCTACCATTAATCTATTATTGAATTCAGAGTTTAGGTCATTAAATCATGCAATCATATTCAAGACTAATGAATAAACTAGAACTCTTTTGTGTTTTTGTTTTGTTTTGTTTTTTCTTTTTTTTAAGTGTGGAGCCCAACTTGGAGCTTGAATTCACTGACCTTGTGATCAAGACCTGAGCGAAGATCAAGAGTTGGACACTTGGGCGCCTGGGTAGCTCAGTGGGTTAAAGCCTCTGCCTTCAGCTCAGGTCATGATCCCAGGGTCCTGGGATCGAGGCCTGCATCAGGCTCTCAGGGAGCCTGCTTCCTTCTCTCTGCCTGCCTCTCTACCTACTTGTGATCTCTCTCTCTCTGTCAAATAAATAAATAAAATATTAACAAAACAAAACAAAACACTGTTAACCACTTAAAAAAAAAAAAAGTTGGATGCTTAACTAACTGAGCCACCAAGGTGTCCTGTGGGAATAAACTTTGTCCTTGTTGTCAAACTCTTTGGGATAGCTAGTTACTTCAAATATACAAATAAGATTAGAAAATTAATCCAGTTATTATAACATTCTTGACTAAATATTCACTTTCCTAAATAATTATTCACTCTTTCTTGAATAATTTATTCTTTCTCCACAAATTTAAGTTTTAAGTAAAGGTAAAATTCAGCAGAGAATTATTAGACTTTGAGAGAGTTTAGGTAATGTTTATAGGTATAGAAACAGAAACTACATCTTATATGTGGAAACAAACCTTTGGAATTTATAAAGTGGAACATACGAAAGACAATAACAGAACCATTGCAGAATCATAGTAGATCAAGCATGGCTTTGAAATACATGTTGGATTCATCACTGGAAGTTAATTCTTATGTAGAAATACCTTTCTCTAAGAGGTAGTAATTGGAACATTTTCTTTAAACATTTACTGTAGTTGCGGTCACAGGCAACTATAGATTAACTATATAATTTAACTATATAAGATATATAAAGATTATATGTAAAGATTAACTATATAATTTCTGAGGTCCAGTACAAAATGAAAAGGCACAAATTTTTATTTAAAAATCATTAATAAATAAGATATCAACCTCAGAGCATTAAAGGAAGCACAAACACCTCTAAGCCAAGACCCTGTGTGAGTGCAGAGCTGCAATCCATTGAATCTGGCAGGAAACAGGAATCATTGCCATGTAGATAGGCCTATCTGATCCTGACCTCCATGAGTCCAGTTGATCCCTGGCCCTAGATCCTGTTCCTTGAAAACTGTCAATGCAGTATCAATGGAGTCATACTTCCAGTAGGGTCCTCTCAGTAATGACTAAACATGTCAGCGTTACTGAAGTTGGCCTGTTCCTTAGACATATGTTGCATTTCTAACAGGTAACTTTGGTTTGATGACTCAATATTGTCCTAGCCTTCACTTTCTTAGAAATTCTTTGTTTTTATTTGCTTGTTTGTTTCTAATCTTTCTTACTTCCCTCTCTCCTATAGAGGAGTCCAACATGCACTATGGTCTGATGCTTTCCTGAACTTCTATGGCTTTCTCCCATTCTCTCTTACTGAATAAATCTTTTGCATATCTAATCCCATCTTGGTATCTGCTTTTTGAAGGACCCAAATGGAAACCTGTGATATCAGTAGTAGTCTGAAGCAAAGGTCCTGCATTCTGGGACCACTTTATTCATCATCTGATGGACAAACATGATGATATCCAGAATAGTATGGGTGGTACATCCAGTGTGGTAGTGACAATGCAATTGCTAAAGATTTCACTAGAGGTGCCCTGGGACACAGTTACTATTGTGGGAAGTATGCTTGCAGGTGCAATGATTTCAGTATTTGAAAAGTGTGAAAGAGGTCATTAACGCAAATAAAGCCTAAGTTTGAGAGTCAAAGGATGCATTTTTGTAGCTTACAAGTAGGGTCCTTCTCCCTGTAGCAGAAAGATGAACATAGTTGAGCAGAAAAACATCAAACAATAAGAGATATGGAATAAGTAGGTACTAAATGCTCAGCCAAGATATATTTAGTCAACCTTAGAAATATCCCAGGTATTAGATATTGAGGATGCTGGGTGAAGAGGGTGAGAGTCTAATAACAAGTAAGTAAAAATTCATTGACTTGAAAGTACATTCTAGGGCTAAGGAATTTAACAAGCTGACAAAGATTGTAAGAGGTTGGATTAAAATCAGTTAGGGGGCCTCTGAGAGATATGGAGAAATTGATGGTTAATGTTGAACAAGTAGAAATGATCAAGTTATTTTGGCTGCCAGAAAAGGAAGGAAGAGAAAGGCTGGAGAAAGAGAGAATGCTTGAAATCTGAGAGGTCAAAAAAACTGCCAGAATATTTCATTCTATTGTAAGGCAAAAAGTATATAACATTCACCAAGGTTGTCAAGAATGTCTTGATAAAGGAAGACCAATGTTACTAGGAAGTACAGTGATGGCTCTCCATTTCAGGTAGTTATGACAGTTGGGGTGGTGATTTTAGTGCTCAATTTACCTATATTTATGGACACTAATAGAGGGAATGCTAATTGAGGTCAGGTGATAGTATTTAACTATCAAAACCAAGAAGACTGCAATTACCATAACAAATAGTAAAGTTGGAGAGATCAACAAGAGGGCCTCACTAGCCCGGAATTTTATGAACACTTAATAAAACACAATGTCCCTTGGAATAGTCAACAATGGTGCAGGAGCAGACAGCTGAGGTTGGTTATCTCAATAAAAATTCATGGAATTTGCTGAGTTCCCAGACCTTAACTGATCTTCAATTCTGAAATCTATTATCTAGAGAATTAGTGAGATTCTTATGAGAAAGCCTTCTGCAACTATACTGAAAGATTATACCATACTGATTCATCCAATTATTCTCCAAAAATCTAGGATAATTTATTCAGTTTATTGCACACTAAGGAAAACAGAATCATCAGACATTTGAGAACTAATGATATAGTGTTTGGAGATGGCATGAATACCCAGCATGGTGTCAGCATGGACCTCCTAATAGAGGTGGGATTATGCAGATCAAGTAATAAATAATGTTATGGCTAATGGTGGGTCCATTAGGTCAACAGACACATTCACTAATAATTTCTACTGACCCAGGATGTATGAGTAACATTTATAGACTTGATAGTTAGAATAACTCCCACACACAGGGTTAGAATTATCTCATACCTGTCTGTAGGGTAAGAGCTAACATAGTTGGAAAGGTCCAATCAAATCCTTGAAACTGCTACTCTCCATTTCCCAGTTTCACAAACCTATATTTGTTTTACTTTGTTAGGAGAATAAATGCACTGGCCTGGAAGCAAAGAGTGAGGAAGACACTCTAATCCAGAAAAAGTGACAGGGTAGAATAAGGATAAATTGAGAATCAAGTTTAAAATATAACTTTAACAGCTGTATCTGCTTCAAAGCATTAGATGAACAACAAAGGAAAATTAAACATTAAAGAAAAATTAAAATTATATCTAACTGCTATAGTAAAAGAAATGGCAAATAAGGAATGTTGATGCAGTCACTGATGTAGTGCAAGTTATTTAAGATCTGGGAAATTCAAATACTGAAGGAAGGCTGTGCTTTGAGGAAGACTACCTGGCTAAGTACATATGATTTCTTACTAGGTGGGCTAGATTTATGGACTTACAGGATTCATGAGAAGAAAGGAAGAAGGAGAAGGAAGATAGATAAGTACCCAATAAAGTACATTTTTTAGAATGCCATGAGTTCTGAGATTGAACCAATGCAGACAAAAGAGCATGAGATGAGACTGGAGTAAGAATAGTAATGTTAACTATCTGTCTCAGATTTGGAGTGGATGTTCTTTTTTTTTTTTTTTTTTTTTTTGGAGTGGATGTTCTTAATAGAGAATAAGTTCTCTCTCTGGGCTGAGCTCTTTCATGCATTGTGAGTCTGCATAGAATTGTTAGAGAAGAAATGGAAATGGAGTGGTTTCAAATATTCAAGAGGTCCTTTATGGAGGAAAAATTGCCATCAAACTGTTGTCGTTATAATAAATTTGGACTTAGGGATGGGTCATAATTAATTTCTTCATGGATGATTTCTATCATATGATTTTAAAATATGAATCCATAAGATCTGGTCAACTGGCATGATTGATTAGATTTTGCTATTAAACTAAGATTAGGGTGCCTGAGTGGCTCAGTGGCTTGAGGCCTCTGCCTTCGGCTCAGGTCATGATCTCAGGGTCTTGGGATTCAGGCCCACATCGAGCTCTCTGCTCGGCGGGGAGCCTGCTTCCTCCTCTCTCTCTGCCTCCTTATGATCTCTCTCTGTCAAATAAATAAATAAAATCTTTAAAAAAAGTAAAATAAACTAAGATTAATTTATCTTCTATTTTGTTTTCTAAAATGCAGTGTTTAATAATATTAGCTAGGGATATCATTGAAGAAATATTTTTGCTATGGTGTCTTGATATGTGAGTATAGAGCTAGAACTTTGATATCTTCCTGTCCTTTTTTTTTTTTTTAAGGATTTTATTTATTTATTTGATAGAAAGAGAGAGCATGAATGGGGGGAAGAGGAGAGGGAAAAGCAGGCTCCCCGCTGAACAGGGAGTCCAGTGTGGGGCTCCTACCCAGGACCCTGAGTTCATGACCTGAGCTGAAGACAGATGACTAATTGACTGGGCCACCCAGGTGCCTCTTTTCTTGTCCTTTTGAATTATTAGGAAGTTTTGAGGTACATTTTTGAATAACTTTAATAAATCTGAATTTGAGATTCCAATGGGGCCCCATTTATTATAACAATTAAAGTCTAAACTGAAGCAACAGAATAATGACCTAAATAAGACCATAACTTGCAACCTTTAATGCTTTGCTCATTAAAGTCCTCTCACAAAAATATCTCCTAACATGTGAATGGCTACTAATATTTTTGATAAAAAATTATTAAATAAGTATATGTAAAACTTTGAATATGGCAAATATCCTAGCTATAACTCACAAAACCAAAGCTGTTTGTAGTTTTTAATTATTATTAATATGTAAAGTTGTGGGTGCCTGGGTGACTCAGGGAGTTGAGCCTCTGCCTTCGGCTCAGGTCATGATCTCAGGGTCCTGGGATCAAGGCCCACATCGGGCTCTCTGCTTAGCGGGGAGCCTGCTTGCCCTTCTTTCTCTGCCTGCTTCTCTGCCTATTTGTGATCTCTCTCTCTGTCAAATAAATAAATAAAACATTAAAAAAAAAAAGAAAGAACGAAAAGAATGTAAAGTCTGAGAGCAACATATTTGAGAACTGCTGGTCTGGGGAAAACAAAAAAGACTTAACAGAAGATTTTTGGTTTCTCATTCCATTTACTGAACTATGCTTTCTTGGTTGAGAGATATTAAGAAAACTTTACACAGATATTTAGCTGAAGAAGAGAAGAGTATTTTAATAGCCATTTCAGACATATGTGAATACTACTTTTTTATACTATATCCCAACTTATCTGTAGTTTTTTAAAGTTTAGTTGCATTTCAAGTTTAGAACCTTATCAATGATCCTTTCATACTCTGTTACATTAAAATTGTTAAACTAAAAAAAAAGTCCTTTCACAACTCTTTTTAGAAGCTTCTAGAACTAATAGAAAAAAGGTGTTAGGATGCCTAGTGGCTCAGTTGGTTAAGCGTCTGCCTTTGGCTCAGATCATGATCCCAGCACCCTGGGATGGAGTCCCAAGTCAAGCTTGCTCAGCAGGTTGCCTGCTTCTCCCTCTGCCTGCTGCTTCCCCTGCTTGCACTCTCTCTCTCTCTGACAAATAAATAAATAAAATATTTTTTAAAAAAATAGGTTTTGAAGATTATTTCAAGGTTCAGCTACCCATATTATTGGTCATATAAAAAATGGTACACGTCCAGAAGTTTGTTTTACATGTTTTCACCTGGAAATGGTATCAGATTTTCCCTGATTTTCAGCTGAGAATACAGTGAACAATGGTTTTGCCATAAGCTAAGTTACTTAACAAAATGAACTAAACAATAAGTGAGGGGATACTCTTTTCCTCTCCTCACTCAATGAATAATTCATTCATATCATGTAGCAGGTTGGAACACTCAACCTGTCTTAAAGAAACACATGAATGGGAGAGGCTTTCTTTCTCCTTTCTAGCAATGAAGGTTGTTTTTGAATTTGATACCTTATTCCAGTAGCCAATATTTCTTTTTCCCATTCAGAAATTTCAAATGAAAAAAAGCTGTACTTATTAGCAAATAAATCTATTTTAATTAGTTCTCACAAGAACACCTGTCCTTAAAATAGCATCATAATTTCATTATTTTTAAGAATATTGATATTTTGGTAGGAAAATAAAAACTATTACTTTTAACAGAAAAAAGATACTTAGTAGAAGAAACTATTCTGTTGTGAAAATTAAACAAATACCTTTTAGTAGAGCAAGTAAAGGATATTTCTTATACTGCTGTATCTGGCTCAAAAACAATCCTTAAAGAAGGAATTCAAAAGAATAATTTTTACTTAATATTTTACTAGAAATGTTAACAAAATAACTTTAACAATTGAGCAAGAAAAATTAGATGATTTGCTAATAAATTTATTATATTCAAAATTAATATTAAATACCAAACCCAATGAAAAACAAATAGAGGAGTTTTTGCTAGTCTCTATTTTAAGAGCTCTTACTATGAAAAGTTATTAACTGAGAAAAAAGAAAAGAGGGGACCTATATAAATAGTCACATCTGATTAGAAAAAAAACATGAAAATTGGTGCTTATTACACTATAGCGTAACATAGTGAGTTTGTGAGAGTGATAAAGTAAAAAATCTCAGAGGTCACTCAACAAGGTAGAAGCTAACTAATTTTCTGGGGCGCTTGGGTGGCTCAGTTGGTTAAGCCACTGCCTTCAGTTCAGGTCATGATCCTGGAGTCCCAGGATCGAGTTCCATATTGGGCTCCCAGCTCCACAGGGAGTCTGCTTCTTTCTCCCTCTGACCTTCTCCCCTCTCATGCTCTCTCTTACTCACTCTCTCTCTCAAATAAATAAATAAAATCCTAAAAAAAAAAAAAAAAAAAACACACACACACACAAGCTAACTAATTTTGGCATTTCCATGGCAGTTAAAAAAATAATAAAATAGAGTTAAAAAAAGACAAAATAGTGGTAAAATGAGCTAGCTTTTGAGTCACAAGACCTGGGGTTATGTGCTGGCTCCAGCATACAGAAACTCTGTGACCTGAGGAAAATCACTTAACCTACCCAAGTCTTAATATCATCTTCACTAAAAGCAGGTAATTAGGAACACATACTCCATGGGATTGTCTGAGAATTAAAAGAAGTAATGCTCATAAAACAGTGTCTTACCTAGTCCATTTCAGAAGCTCCTGGGGCTTCACACTACATTGAAATTGCTATTTAGTAACTATGTATTATTAATTTTGAGTACACTAGGGAAATTACTCTATCATTAGTTTTAAAAGAAACAAATAGATCAGTGAACTGATGTAAATTGTTCTAAAACTTAGTTACATATCAATATATACACATATACATGTATATATATGTCAGCTCTATATACACAAATTTATACATTACTATATAAAATTATCTATGAAAATATACAAATAAAATGCCTTTATATGTCATTTAAAAGATAATGAAATAAAAGTGGTAGTCTAGTTAAATGTTTGGTAGAAAAAAAAATAAGTTATACTTCCCCAAAATATTTTAAAACATTATTCTATAGTTTTAATTAATTATATATTGATAAACGTTAATATATTTTTATATGTGAAATCAAAGAATTAAAAAGAATACACATTATTTAACACATCCTTAGAAGAAGGATAAGGTCAGATCCAATAATTTTCTACATGAATATCACTTTTTTTCTGTGACAGAAGCAAGCATTATGTAAATTTGAAAGCATGAAAATAGAAATCACATTATAAGTTTTAATTAATTTAAATAAAATATTTTCAGTAAAAAGTAAAATCCCTGCATTATTTAGTAATAAAATAAGTGTTAGAAGCTCTGTGTAGTCACTGAAAGAAAGGAGTTATTTTTCTTAAATACTACATACATTTTTTTCTCTATTCGTAAGATGCTCTTAAAATATTTATTCTGCATTATTTTGCTTCATTATATAAATTACTATTAATAAATTCAAAGTTTCCTCTAGCTTCTAACTATATTATTTAATTGGATCAAATAACATCAAATAAGCTTAATTTCACGATGTTTAGGACTACTCATTTTGATGTCTCACACACTTGTAACAGAAGCCACATTGTCCAACCCAATTTAATATTATCAGATACAAGAATTAACTTGTAATTATTTCTCTCCCACACTTATTCATTTAAAATTACTTACTGGATATTTATTAAGGGCAAGGAATAAGCAATAACACTTCCTTTTTTATTTTTTTATTCTTTTTATTTTTATTTTATTCTTTATTATGTTCGGTTAGCCACTGTTAGTACATCATTAGCTTTTGATGTAATGCTCAATAGTTCATTAGTTGTGTATAACACCCAGTGCTCATCACAACACCTGTCACCCAATTACCTCATTCCCCCACATCCTTCCCCTCTGAAACCCTCAGATTGTTTCCTGGAGTCCATAATCTCTCATGGTTCATCTCCCTCTCTGTCTCCCCCATCTGTTTTGCCTCCCTACCCTTATGGTCCTCTGTGCTATTCCTTATGTTCCACATATGAGTGAAAACATATGATAATTATCTTTTTCTGTTTGACTTATTTCATTTAGCATAATCCCTCCCAGTTCCATCCATGTCAGTACAAATGGTAGGGACTCATTCTTTCTTATGGATGAATAATATTC
>PITA01001778.1:82832-181999 GCA_004023965.1 Spilogale gracilis
AAAATATAAGATGGTGATAAATAGCATGGAAATAATAAAAGCAGAATAAGGTGATAGAAAAAGAAAAAAGTATTCAGTGATGTGTAAAACTGCAACAACATTCTACCTACTATTATTTTATATTATATGATTCCAAACATCTTGAAAATTAATCTTTAAGTCACCTAAATCTGAAAAGAAATTTGTTTTTTTTCAAATATAAATATAAATGGACTTCTATTTATAAAAATACAAAATCACTTAGAACTTGCTAGTCTGATACAATGCAATATGATTTTTTAAAATATATTTATTTTGTGTATGCATTATAATTTTGATATATATTAATCTGATATTTTCTTTTTAAGATATTATTTCTTGTTGTTAAGGTTTAAATATAAAGACAATTTTAAAATAAAATATAGATAAAATAATAGACATGTTATTCTATCCAAAATTCAAATTGTATAATGTATTTTTTTTAATTACATTACAAGTAACATATCCGGCTTAGAAAAAAAACAACATATAAAAGAAATTCTTAGACTCCAAATATTAAATCAAAGATTTTAAACTTTCTATTAAAATATTTTTATTAATTTATTTTCCTCTACTCTTCATTACAGATCAGCCTTGTAATAATTTTTCTTAGTTGAAACTTTGTTTCTAATAAGAGTTACCTCAATTATTTGTTGTATTGCCTACCTAAATATATGCGAAACGCATTTCTTTTGTTTGTTTTCAAAGATTTATTTATTTATTTATTATTTATTTATTTATTTGACCGAGAGAAACACACCCAAAGAGGTAACATAAGCAAGGGAGCAAGGGGAGTGAGAAAGGGAGAAGCAGGCTTCCTGCCCAGCAGAAAGCCCAATGTGGAGCTCAATCCGGGACTCTGGGATCATGACCCGAGCCGAAGGCAGTGCTTAACCAACTGAGCCACCTAGACACCCGTGTCCAACACATTTCTTAATGCATGCATGTATTCATTTATTTATTTTCTTATCATTAATTTAATGCTTAATTAATGAGGATCTTCTAGATGGGCAATGTAATAAGAACATGAATCGACATTAAAATCAATGACGTCTGTAAGACATTCATTTGGTATTCATAATTTAACTTCACTGAATATCAGAATTATAGTGCATGATGAAGTGCTAATGGCCTCTAAACTGTCATGAAAATACTCTTCAGAACAATCTGGCACATCGCAATAGTATGGTTTCCTCTGCAACATCACAATGGTGCCTTTTAAGACTCATTAAAAAGATGGATTTTAAAATATAAAGAAGTTCAGGTGTTCTGAAGTTAAGAAAATAATAATGTCCATGAGACCATTTTAGGAAACTTCATAACATCCCAACCTTACTTATTTCTCTCTACTTTCCTAGGAGCACTCTACAGACAAATTCCATTCCTTGCTTACTCATGAACACAAACCCATCATTCTTAGTCTCCATCTTAATTGTTTTTTTCTAGCTCTAAAATTTGAAAAGTCATTTGTATTTCTTACTAGTGATTTACAGAGATTCTAACTCCTCTCTCCATGACATTCTCCAATGTGCATGCACACACACCCACATACACACACACACACACACACACACACACACACTTCAAATCTCCAAATGTACAGATTATTGGTGAAACTAGTGAACTAGTGTATACTTTTTATGGAGACATGACTTCCAATCAATTTCTCTGACCAGCCTTAATACTGGAAGCCATTACATCTATCTTCAATCTACAAGACATTGAACACTGACTCCCCAAGGAAATGTGTTCTCAACATTACTGAGCACCTAATGCTTGTTATTGGTTGTAATAATAGTAACAACAATGTCAAAAAGAACAGTAAACAATATATCTAAGTCTATGATAATTATTTTGCATGTATATTAATCTATGCAATGAAACTAAAGTTGGCTATTGTATTCATCTTTTACAAATGAACTAAGTGATTAAGAGAGAATTGAAATAATTTGTCAAAGATAATCTTCTCAGTCTATGCTTTTTGTTTTTTTCAATTCTAGTTGTATTAATTCTAGATGTATTAACTTCCAAAGATTAATTTGTATGATTTTTCCATGTTGTCTGATAGGTTAAAGCTTTTACCAAATTTATTATTATTATTATTACTTTTATTACTGTAGTTGGGTACATTTATGTCTTTGTTATTTAGATTGTTACATTTTACAGAGAATGTTATATGATTTTTATCTATGATCTACCTATTGTTGCGCTTGGTATAGTTGTCTATTAAAAATAATATTGTGGGGGACCTGGATGGCTGAGTCGTTAAGCAGCTGTCTGCAGCTCAGGTCATGATCCCAGAGTCCTGAGATTGAGCCCCACATTGAGCTCCCTGCCTGGCAGGAAGCCTGCTTCTACCTCTCTCACTCCCCCTGCTTGTGTTCCCTCTCTAGCTGTGTTTCTCTCTGTCAAATAAATAAATAAAAATCTTTAAAAAATAATAATACCCATTAAGTATTTACTGAATTTAATAGTTAGAAAATAAGTCATAAGTATTACAAGAGTACCTCATCACACTGTTTTAAAAAAATTAGTTTTGTTTCTCATAACCTTATTTTATTTCATGGTAAAATTAAATATACTAATTTCTGCACTTGGGGAGAATTGGATAAAAGTAGAAAAGAATTCTGGGTTTGTCATAAAGTCCATTAATATTTCCTGTATAAATTCTGTTGAATCTCAAATCACTTCTTTTTTCCTTTCTTTTTTTTTTTCTTTTCTTTCTTTCTTTCCTTCCTTCCTTCCTTCCTTCCTTCCTTCCTTCCTTCCTTCCTTCCTTCCTTCCTTCCTTTCCTTCCTTCCTTTCTTTCTTTCTTTCCACAATTGCAACTTTATTTCCTTCAGAAAATTAGAATAAAAAAGGAATTGAGAGCTCCTATGCTTATTTTTTTTCATGATCCTATTTTGTTAGTAAGGCTGTTAGTATTGGAAACTATAATTAATGATCATCCAAATAGTTTTCAGGAGAAATCTTTGATAATATCTAAAATTTAAAGATTATAAGTTTTAATGACTCATGGTAATTTGCTGATAAAATAATTTTTCTTAATATTTAAAAATTAATGTAAATATAAATTCCTTTTTTAAATTAAAGTACAGCTTAAACACAATGTTACATAATTTTCAGGTGTACAACAGTGATTCAACAACTGTATAGCTACCACCTGTCACCATAAAATGCTTTTGTATTACCACTGACTATAATTCATATGCTCTATGTAGTTTTCATCTCTGTGACTTATTCATTCCATAACTGGAAGCTGGTAACTTCCACCCTTCACCCATTTTGCCTATCCCTCTAGCCCCCTTCCCTCTAGCATCCACCAGTTTGTTCTCTGTATTTATAAGTCAACATGTTCTGTTTTCATTGCTGTTGTTCATTTATTTTGCTTTTTTAGATTCCACCTATAAATGAAATGGTGTTTGTATTTTCCTGTCCAACATATTTCACTTAGCATGTTACTTTCTATATCTTCCTATGGTGCTCCAAATGGAAATATCTCATTCGTTTTTATGACTGAATAATATTCCACTTTCTAAACATACCACTATTTATTCACTCATCTATCTATGGACACTTACATTGTTTTGATATCATGGCTATTATAAATAATGCTGCAATAGCTATAGGAGTGCATGTATATATTTTCAGTGTGTTTGTTTTCTCCAGATAAACACCCAGTAGTGTAATTACTGGATCAAATAGTATTTCATTTCTAATTTTTTGAGGAATCTTCATATTGTTTTCCACAGCATTTATACCAATATGCATTCCCACCAACAGTGAATGAGAATTCCCTTTTCTCTATATCTCACCAACACCTATTTTACATTAGTCATTCTTACAGGTGTGAGGCGATATTTCATTGTGGTTTTTATTTGCATTTCCCTGATGTTTAGTAATGTTGAGCATATCTTCATATGTCTGTTGGTCTTTGCATGTCTTCTTTGGAAAAATGTCTATTCAGGTTCTCTGCTCATTTTTTATTCAATTTACATGGATTTTTTTTTTTAGTGTGGAGTTGTATAAGTTCTCCATTTTTAATTATTATTCAAGTGTAAGTGGCATACAATGTCTTATTAACTCCAGTATTACAACATATTTAATAATTATATATATTTATATCATCTTTACATTAACCCCTGATCAGCTATGCTATTTAAATATCATCTCCCACTTAATAGGTTGCCTTTTTGTTTTGTTGAAGGTTTCCTTCACTGTGCAAAAGCTTTTGGTGTAAGTCTATATTGCTTTTGTTTCCCTTGCCTAAGGATATATATCTAGAAAAACATTGTTAAGACTGATGTCTGAGATTACTGCCTGTGTGCTCTTTAAGGAGTTTAATGGTTCAGGTATCTTATATAGGAATTCCATTCCATTTTTAAATTTATTTTTATGTAGGGTATAAGAAAGTGATCCACTTTAATCCTTTTGTAAGTAGCTGCCCAGTTTTCCCGGTACCAGTTCTTGGAGAGACTTTTTCCCCTCTGTATATTCTTGCCTCCTTTGTCATAGATTAACTGATCATATAAGCATGAGTTTATTTCTGTGCCATCTACACTGTTCCACTGAAGTTAATATAGACATATACACAAAAGGAATTAGAGTTTTTATTTTTAATTTTAAGAGAATCATTCAAAATGTTTATGATAGGTAAATACCAAGTTCAGATTAATACAAAGATGACAATAATTATAATTGAACCACTTATATAGGAGGAATATGAAAGGGAGAAATTGGAATAGAAAAAGAGGAAACTAACTTACTGTTAAAATTTCTTAATTTTATAAATTTTATAAAATATTGTGATTATATTTAAACATTACTAAGACCCCTCCCTGTGCCCAGGAAGAGACCCATATAAGTGAAATCCAAGATTCTGAGCTTCATGAGTTTCTTAGTATTCTCACTCTGCTCATTACATATTTTTTTTATCTTTTTTTTAAGACTTTATTTATTTATTTGACAAAGAGAAACACAGCGAGAGAGGGAACACAAGCAGGGGGAGTGAGAGAGGGAGAAGCAGGCTTCCCTCCGAGCAGGGAGCCCGATGTGGGGCTCGATCCAGTGTCTCCGGGATCATGACCTGAGCCGAATTTTAGGCACCCCTAAAATTACATTATACATATATAAAATCTGAAATCTCTTCTAAAGAAGATCCCTACTGTATGACATGACTCTCTGTGTGTGTGTGTGTGTGTGTGTGTGTGTGTGTTACCCCCAAATGGTCTACTGACATTAGCATAAGGCAGTTTAAGGAGTCTTTCAAAAATGAATTCACCCATGAAATATATATTTAAAGAATAGTAAAATAATAAGGCAACAGTGAGGGAAGAGGTAGTTCAGTTATAAATAATAATTAGGAAAGGTGGAAATTTTCTATATTTGAGTCCAAGAATTAGCAAATATTTCTGAAAATCAAAAATCAAAATAATGCCTTTAAATTTCAGTGTTATTTCCAAACATTCGTGGAAAAAACATAGATTATTGGGAAAAGAGATAAAGAAGAGACCAAAAAAATCTATGTGAGGGGCGCCTGGGTGGTTCAGTTGGTTAAGAGATTGCCTTCGGCTCAGGTCATGATCCTAGAGACCCGGAATCGAGCTCCACTTTGGGCTCCCTGCTCGCCAGGAACCCTGCTTCTCCCTCTCTCACTCCCCCTGCTTGTGTTCCCTCTCTGGCTGTGTTTCTTTCTGTCAAATAAATAAAATCTTTTTAAAAAAAAATCTATGTGAAAGTAACAAATTATCTAAAATTTGTTTTTCTAGGGGCATCTGGGTGGCTCAGTAGGTTAAGCGACTGCCTTCAGCTCCAGTATGATCCTGGAGTCCCAGGATCAAGCCCCACATCGTTCTCCCTGCCCAGTAGGAAACCTATTTCTCCCTCTCTCATTCCTCTGCTTATGTTCCCTCTCTACCTGTGTTTCTCTCTGTCAAATAAATAAATAAAATCTTTAATAGATAGATTAATTAATTAATTTGCTTTTCTAATTTTTTTTAAAGATTTATTTATTTAGGGGCTCCTGGGTGACTCAGTTAAGTGTCTGCCTCTGGCTCAGTTCATGATCCTGGAGTCCTGGGATCCAGCCTGCCTTGGGCTCCTTGTTTGGCAGAAGCCTGCTTCTCCTTTTTTCATTCCCGTGATTATGTTCCTTCTCTAGCTGTGTTTCTCCTTGTAAAATAGATAAATAAAACATTTTTTTAAAAAAATATTTATTTATTATTTTAGAATGAGAGCACGAGGGGAAGGGCAGAGGGAGAGAGAGAGAGAATCTTAAGCAGGTTCTATGCTCAACACAGAACCCAACATAGGGCTTAGTCTCATAACCCTAAGATCATGAGCCAAAATCAAGAGTCAGTCCACTGACAGAGCTACCCAGACACCCCAAGATTCTCTTTAATTTAAATTATTATATGTTATTACGCACTTGTTATATTAGCATTCTATTGCTCCCAGAGCAAATTATCACAAATTTATTGGGTTAAAACAAAGCAAATTTATTACATTACAGTTCTCTATCTCCAAGTTTGACACAGGTCTCCCATCAAGTTGTGGACACATCTTCATGCCCTCCTAAAGGGTATTAGGACAATCCATATCCTTGCCCATTCAAGTTGTTGGCAGAATTCAGTTTCTTGCAGTTGTAGGACCAATTTTTCTGGATTCTACAGGTGTCCCACATTTGCTGACTCATGGATATTTTCCTCTATCTTCAGAGCCAGAGATGGTAATTTGATATCTTCACATCGTATCTGTGTGATCTACTCTTCTGCCTCATTCTTCATGATTAAAGATCACATGATTAAAAATGGGTTCACCTGAATAACCTAGGAGAACCATATTGAAGTCCCTAAACTTTGTCATATCTCTACAATCTCTTTTGTCCTGAAGGTATTTATCCTTTCTTGAGATTAAGGTATGGAGATCTTTGGAATACCATTATCTTCCTCCCATATCATTTTCTTTCCATTTTCCTCTGGAAAATCTTGAAAAATAGGGGAAAATAATATTCTAAGTCTGAATGGTAATATATGCCAATCCCAGAGTAAGAAAGCTGCAAATATAAATCTTACTAATAAGTGGAAGTTAACAATCACCCTAATTTTGTCCTAGGTATGTGTGTCATAATTATAACTGCCATGTAATATTATGTGAAACAAGGAGAACTCTTTTGCAGAAATGGAATTGAAACATTTGTAATTTTTTTCAGCATAACACATAAAGCAAAGAAAATAAACACCAAGAAATAAAACAATTTGCAAAATTGCTTTGGTTGTACTCAGAGAAGAAGTATTTTTTCAAGATACCAGTATT
Source organism: Spilogale gracilis (assembly GCA_004023965.1). Taxonomy (NCBI): domain Eukaryota; kingdom Metazoa; phylum Chordata; class Mammalia; order Carnivora; family Mephitidae; genus Spilogale; species Spilogale gracilis. Next base: position 90,166 of record PITA01001778.1, read on the forward strand.
ATTTCAGAAATTTTGTTACAATACACAACAACAATAGGCCAGATTTTATACATGCTCTACAGGTAATACAGTATAATGGTGATGCAGTCATAACTGAGACAGTTTGAGCAAGTTATTTCTGAAAAGTGGTCTGTGATATAATAGAATGCATACACACACAGAGTTTCTCAGGATTATTGAGATATAGGCAGATAAAAAAATCTAGCAATAATGAGAAAAAAATTAATATATTCATTTTACCTGCATTTGATCAGCCTAAAGAGAAAATCAAATACTTGGTGTACCAGAATCAAAATGGCTTCTGAATCATAGGCTTGGTTCTATAGAATTGATAATTACTGATGAAAAACTTAAATGCCTACAATGAAGTATTTTATGCCATTTGTAGATCAGCCTTATACAGGAAATATATATTTTTCATGATATTCTTGACCTAACAATATAGATTTTTCTTGGTATTTTGTTAATCAATATCACTTCTGGTCCTTCCTCTTGTGAAGCAAAAAATATGCTATGTTTAATATAGTGATATCATCATAAAACAGTGATCCCCAGGAATTTTAAAGTCTTAATTAAATATAAAGGTTTAATTATGAGAATTGCTTTGATTAAGTTTTCAAAATTAGGCTGAGTCTGAACTATAAGTAAGGTTCTTAAGAATAGTTACACATAATGGACCTTTTCTTAGTGTTCTAAAATTCTTTTTTTTTTTTTTTAAGATTTTATTTATTTGACAGAGAGAAACACAGCTAGAGAGGGAACACAAGCAAGGGGAGTGAGAGAGGGAGAAGTTTCCTCCCAAGCAGGCAGCCTGATAAGGGGGTCTGGGGACTCCGGGATCATGTGATGAGCTAAAGGCAGACGCTTAATGACTGAGCCACCCAGGCGGCCCAGTGATCTAAAATTCTTAAAAAAGAAAAAAAAAAAAACAAAACAAAACACGTGGTATCCAAATAAATAAATAGACAAAATTGTATTATATGTTGAGTAATCAAAAGAGTTCCAGAATTGTTTAGTCATTTAATGACAATTCATAATTTGTCCACTTCCGCCAAATAGCGCCAACTTAAAAATTCCGTATGATTTCTCAGCGCAACATAATAGGTAAGACTATTTGGTATATATCTTCATGTGCTATATCTACATATATTTTAAAAGGGTACACTAATAATTATTTAAGGAAAAGAAAAAATGTAAGAATATTGATTACTCTTTTCAATACTTGAAGCCTTTACTTTAAACTAAGGGTTGCCTACTATGTCATCAGCATGTGACAGATTCAAATGTCCCTTTCTATTAATCTACACATACTCCCATCAGGTAAATTAATGTCCGTTAGATAGAATAACATTTTTAAAAAAATTTCATATTAGCAGAACTACGCTGGCTGCACTTAACGATAGGAGCTTTTCCAGTTTTCAGTATAGGACTTACCATGTTTCCTGTTAAATTGTAAAAAAATAATTACACATGGTGAATTCATTGCTATGGAAAATGGTACCACTTTTTTTTATAAATTGATTCTTGTTTTACTGTATCAGCATGATGGTGTTGGTCTAGTGAGTGCAGCAAATTTTCATAAGCAAACTTGCTAGGAACATTATAGCATTACATCCTCAAGATGTAGTCATCCATCTAACTATGCAAAGGGGTAAGAATTACCTTGTTACTTTTAAGATGGTAACAGTATTTCCCTGAAACGTTAAGTGATGTGTGATATTAGTTTTACAGGATCATCTTAGTATTTCCCTGAAACGTTAAGTGATGTGTGATATTAGTTTTACAGGATCATCCTAGTTTATGTTAGTTTAATGTTGGACAGTAAGAAAAATATAATATACCAGATTTTTGACATCCATTAACAATATAGGCATTTTATAAACTCTGTTAATGTCACCAGGAATGTGAAGAAAATATAGCTGAGTGATGTTGCCCAAAAGATAGCTTAAGATATTGGGAATTTCTGTGCTCCATGATGCAGATACTTACACTACACTGTATTCTATTGTGTAAGTTTTCCCTTTTTCTCCTATTATGTTAGATGAAGATTAAAGTGACAACCTTCTCTGCACATACATACACATACACTCACAGAATGAACATTTTGGACATCTCTACAGTACAGTGTCTGTTATTCATGTGATGCCATATTAAAAAGTTAACACAATATGAAATGTCAAAATGACATACCCAGGAATTTGAGCAGGGCAATCCCAGACCTATATAGAAAATAATTCAACATCTGTAAACACAATAGATTTATCATGTTAAAAACTGAAATCATTTTCCCCCTCCTCAAAATATCTTCCATTCTTTATTATGGTTAGGGATCACTTGCGATTATTTTACACATCTTAGACAAAGTTCTACAGTATAATTCTTATAGATAATTTCAGATCTATAAATAAACTTACTGGAAAACAACTATGATGAATTCAGAGATTCTCAACTTTTAAATAATCAGTCTTGTATTTTATCTAATTGAACCTATAAAAATTATAAGGAATAGTGTTGATATAATCAGTACTGCATAAGTTACTCTTATTCAAACTTGTCAGGCCTTCTACCTTGTTGAATTTCAATTACAGACAGCATTAGATATTATCAAAAGACATATTAACTAATGATAATGATAGTGATAGGCCTTTTACTTTTCTAATGTAAAACCTCATTTGTTATTTCCCCATTAGAGCATCACTTTTAAAATATATGAGTGACACGGCGATAACACAAATAATTGGATTGACAAAATAAACTCACAAAGTTGGGGGTGCCTGGGTGGCTCAATGGGTTAAAGCCTCTGCCTTCGGTTCAGGTCATGGTCTCATGGTCCTGGGATCCAGGCCCGCATCGGGCTCTCTGCTCTTCATGGAGCCTACTTCCTCCTCTCTCTGCCTGCCTCTCTGTCTATTTATGATCTTTCTCTGTCAAATAAATAAATAAAATCTTTAAAAAAATAAAAATAAACTCACAAAGTTGTAAGTATTAAATGTATTGATAATTCAAATAATAGAAGTGATCAAAAAACAGGTTAAACATGAAGTGTTGAGATAGCTGACACAACTTTTAGTTTCTACCTCACTGTATTAGTGGACACTTTGAGCCTAAGCATATGAGGTATATAAACAATATACAAATGGTATTCATGGGGTGTCATCTTCAGAAAGGCAGGTATTTCATTAGAAAATATGTTCACATTTTTTGGTCCAGGAATTATGTATAAATCATTGCTAATTATTCAGCAGTCACATACTTCTCATAGGTCATAAATTTCAAATTCTGGATTATAAACAACCTAGACAGTTTGGGCACATCATTTAAATACATCAGAAGAAAATTCTGTGGGCACATTTACAGAATAATCTTACTGAATCTTTTTTGGTGTTTTTCCAACCTTATAAACTAGCTGCTAATTTTTCACCTAACAATCATAAAATTCAGGAAAGTATCATGGAAATATTTATATGTTATAATGTTAGATAATATTCCTGAGGGAAATAGTCCTGTATAACTTGATTGTTTATTTTTTAAAACTATAAAACAAGGGCTCCTGGGTGGCTCAGTTGGTTAAGCGACTGCCTTCGGCTCAGGTCATGATCCCAGAGACCTGGGATAGAGCCCCACATCAGGCTCCCTGCTCAGCAGGAAGCCTGCTTTTCCCTTTCTCATTCTCCCTGCTTGTGTTCCTTCTCTCACTGTGTTTCTCCCTGTCAAATAAATATATAAAATATTTTTTAAAAAAGCTATAAAACAACATCACATCACTCTCCTACATCACATTTTGATTTTTAAACTTAAGCACATTTTCAGCTCTGAAAATTTAAAGGATTTATTATGCTTGTCTTCCAGGATTTTGATAATTTATTTTATTCTGATATCCAACAAAAAGGAAAATATAAAATGAGATAAGATTTAATGAGGAGTTAGAATCAAATAAAATATCATCAAGAATAACAAAGCAGTAGAAAAAGAAAGCATCCAGAAGGAAATTACACAATTAAAATCTATTCTATACTTTCATTTTAAAAATAAATTAGAAAACAAATTCACACTGCTTACCCAGTACCCAGCTAATAATGGAGGATAATTTATCAAGATCAGAAATGAATGAGTAAATATTATTACAGTATTTGAAAATAAATATGCATTTTGTCCCTTAACTGGAAAACTTAGAGCAACAACGGTCAGTTAAGCATGATGCAGCTGATAAAAAAAAAAAAAAAAAACAATGGCAGGAAGAAAAGGGCATAGTACTCATATGCAAAATAGCTGAATTGCAGTATGCTCAAAATGAATTGTACATGTTTTTAAAATTATAGTTAATAGATTTGCAGCATGACAGAATGCAACTAACTCAATGATATGGTATGTCTAATTCACTTTTCTAAATCTACAGTTTGCAACAAGTCATCAGACATAACCTCTTGTACAAAACATCGTGAAATGTATGAAATGACGTCATCAAATTCATTGGTCATATACAATATGGCTACCCTTTGGAAAAAAAATATGCCTTAATGTTGTTGTCAATTAGTTAATCTCCTTTTGTTATTATTGTCAATTTGTGTTTCCTAACATATCGAGAAAAGGATTGGTCAATTTTAGATTAGAAATCTTAGTTTAAGCATGCAAATATTGTATTTCAAATAGAACTGAAAATAATAAAGTTTTAAAAAATTGTACAGATTCTGGCAAATCTTGTAATAAATAATTTTTCTGAAAGGCAGGAAACATGACTCTATTTACCAACATCACTGTGGAGCTTTTCTAACATCAGTACTTAGTGCATATTTATTTGATTCTCCAGCATATGGCTCAATAGGCATGTGTATTTTGCTCCATCCACACTCAAGAGATCTTATTAAAATGAAAATAAAATGATGCAAAAGAGAATAAACCTAAAAAAGCTGAGATTACTGAGGGAGAGATATCAGAGGATGAAAAATATTAACATTTTTTTAAATGCATAAAGCCATTGAAAGTGAGTTTACAAATGAAAGTGAGAAAAGAAAGCATTTTTTCCAAAATTCAGTATCAGACTGCTGTGAAAGTGGAAGTCAGTTCTCGAGGCAGAATACTGGAGATTTTCCAAACATGTTATAAGCTTGGAAAGGGTCAGTGCTGGAACTGAAAACAGGCTCCAGATTAAAGCTTTACTCATGGGTCACTATGCTAGTCAGTTCTTGAACTCTTCTCTGCAATACAGACAATGCCAGAAAGGCTAAGCCAGATTAAAACCTGAGAACTAATTGGAGCCCCAAAACAGAAATGATTCAATTGCTGCTTTTAGTCAGAGGAATGGATGTGGGAGTATTAAGGTAGGGAATTGCTGCTTTTCATCTTAACATATCTATACCATATGATTTTTAAAAATTTCTTCTAGTTGATGATCATTAAAAAATATTAATAGTAATGTGGACTTTTAATTGTCACCTACCATTTGTATTTTTTTTGATAATTGTGTGGATTCCAATCCAACATTTTATAAAAAATTGTAATAAACAGATGGTGGTTTTTGAACATGTTGAAGAAAGTTTAGAATTAAGCAAGTAACATATATTGGCAAATATGAAACCTTGACTATTATTATAAATATGGGTTTTGTAAACAAGCATTGGTATAAAAAGCAAAGCAGAGTTAACTAATGAAAATTGATGTTAGTTATTTTTAAATAAATGCTAAGGAAGTAACTTGCTCTAATCAAATTATAGCAATGTAGCTCCAGGAATTCCTGACCAGGACAAAGAAAATCAAACACAAGGGTATCATAGGAACAAATATTTTCTGATTTTGTAAAATGTTCATGTCTAATCAAAAGATTATCACTGGGCTAATTATTTATTATTTGTCTATATTAAAAGTAAAAGATCATGTTTGGGTTTTTACAACTGAATGTGTTAGCAAATTAATAATCTTTACAGGTGCTTCCATAAAATGTCTGCATGTCCCAAAAATTATCTCCTAAAAATTAAAATCAGTAGTCTAGATTTGAGAAATATCTACATGTATCAGAATTTGCTATCTAAAATGAACTACCTAAGAATGCAGTGGCTCAAAACAAAAGAAAATATTTATTATTTTTCATAGTGTGTTTGTTTGGCTGGGGGATTCTTTTTGTCTGGCCCAGTGGGTGGAGCTGAATAGTATGGAATGGTCTTGTTCACATATCAGGGAATGGCCGAAATGACTGTGATTATGGTTGTTACTCTTAGGAGTCTCCAATCTCTAAAGCCATTCCCACCCTCCAGGAGGCTAACTTATTTACATGTTGACAGTAAGAAGGGAGTAAATTCCAATGTACAAACATTTCAGGTCACTGCTTGAGTCACAATTGCTATTGATTGGAACAACTTACATGACAGAGACTAGACTTAAAGTCCAAAAGGCTTACCCAAGGCAATGAATACAGAAAGTGTTGTGATCATAGCCATTTGTCAATCTACTACAACGATAAAAAGAGAAAAGAAATCTGTCTTGTTTTCAGATCCTCTGGAATGCTAGCTTTCCCAGATATAAATATTCTACAAGAGCAATTTTGAGAAGTTTCCCAAAATAAGAGAATTCCAATAAATTAAAGGGCTCTATTTCCTATACCATGTCCCTTGCCTGTATCTTTTAAAGTGAGGCCATCTACATACGCAAAACTCATACACCAGCTTGTATTTTTTAGTCAAAATCTATTAAGAGATACCTGAGAAGGGTGCCTGGGTGGCTCAGTGGTTTAAAGCCTCTGTCTTTAGCTCAGGTCATGATCTCAGGGTCCTGAGATGGAGGCCCACATCCAGCTCTCTGCTCAGCAGGGAGCCCGCTTCTTCCTCTCTCTCTGCCTCCTTCTCTGCCTACTTGTCATCTCTCTCTGTCAAATAAATAAATAAAATCTTAAAAAAAAGAGAGAGATACGAGATACGTGAGAAAACCAATATGGGAATTATCTGTCTTTCTAAATCAGCACATGTTTGCAGAATAATATAAAAAATTATAGAAAAATAAGGAACCAATAAATGGACAAAGATTATATAGGCATTTATATTTATTGAAAGTGATTTAAAACACAACTACCACATTCTTACTGGTATATTAAAAGTAAATTCAAGATAACATTAAAATTACAAATAGGATAAGATATGGTGAAGTGAATGATAATTGTATTCTTTTTTTTTTTGTATTCTTTTTTTTAAAAAAAGATTTTATTTATTTATTTGACACAGAAAGAGATCACAAGTAGGCAGAGAGAGAGGAGGAAGCAGGCTGCCTGCTGAGCAGAGAACCTGACGCGGGCCTTGATCCCAAGACCCTGAGATCATGCCCTGAGCCTAAGGCAGAGGTTTTAACCCACTGAGCCACCCAGGTGCCTGATAATTGTATTCTTCAAAATGTTCAAATACAGGGGTGCCTGAGTGGCTCATTTAGTTAGTCCAAGGACTCTTGATTTTGGCTCAGGTCTTGATCTCAGGACCCTGGTTCTCTGGTCAGTGTGGAATCTGCCTAGGAATTCTCTTCCGCTGCCCCTCCCCCCAGGTGTACTCCTGCTCTCTCTCTCTCCCTTGTTCAAATAAATAATCTTTAAAAAAATGAAATAAAAACTTCAAATTTTAAAATACTTCATATTTCATAAAATAAAATGTATCAAATTTTAAATTTTGATTATTTCAACTTTCAGAGCAAACCAAGACTTAACTCCTGGAATCAGCTTGAAAGCCTCCTTTGTGATCTCTGTTCTATGAATGTTCATTGTCTGATCATATAATGATCAAGTATATTGTTAAATATATATATATAAATTATAACTTACATATACACACATTTGCAACTATTTTTCAGGTCTGAATAATTGATAGAATTCATAATAATCCACAAATTTTGCTCATATAAAGATTTTAGTTATAATGCAGAGAAAGGATATAGTACAACAGGAGAAAGAAAGCACAGACAAGAACAGAGCCTTTGAGGCATGCTCTTAGTTATAGAGGATGTACTTCCTATCTGTACTGTAAATCACCAAGATAAGACAAGGCATCTTTGTTTTTGGAGAGCCTCAGTAAAAGTTTCTGGAAATTTTTCTATGCCCTAGTGGTGAAGATAGGCAAACTAAGATGTGTATCTGGTTAAACCAGGGATAAGCCACCATGTAAACCTCTCTAAACAATATAAACAAACTGGGACTGGGTGCCTCTGGGGAGGAGTTTTAAACATTAAATAACATATTTAAATTACTAATATCCCATAATACCCGCAAAGTAGCCAAGGGATCCTAAAGATTAGTATAAAGCTGTGCCTGCACAGGTCTATAACATTATTTTATAAAATATATGTTGGTAATTGTGTACTAGTTACAGATTGTTTATTTTTAAATAATCTTACAAACGTGCATTTTACTTTTATAAATGCACAAAAATACTTAACCTGATTTGATTGAAAAAAGATTATCATATATTCATGAGCAAGAAATAACTCAAGCATTAATTGAACTGCAAACAATAAAAATTCTTGTAAATATTGTTAATGTCTATTGAAGGGAACATCAAACAAATTATTATAAATAATATATCTTAATATGATGTAGGCATGACAAATGACAAAAATAGTAATACATATAGATAAGAGATACATAGAAAGAGATGCAAATAACTTAGGTGAATCAGACATAGCAAGTGTGTGTGTTTATACATGTATTTGGTAATATGTAAAATAATTTTATATGTGTATTTGAATACATATGTGATTATATGTATTACTCATTGGTGTACACATCATTTTTAACATTTTTGTAAAGATAATACAAGAAAGTATAATCCAATGTGGGGCCCCACCCCAGGACCCTGGGATCATGACCTGAGCTGAAGGCAGATGCCCAATGAACGAGCCACCCATGGGCCCCTTTATTTTTTTTAAATTTTTTTTCTGCTCAGCAGGAGTCCTGTTTCTCCCTCCCCATCCCCTCTGCTTGTATTCCCTCTTTGCTGTCTCTTTCTCTCTGTCAAATAAATAAATAAAATCTTTAACAAAAAAGGAAGGGAGTAGTTTGAGGTGAGTAGATGAATGGAAAATTACAATGTACACTTTTTGTCCTGTACAAATATGTATAACTTGTACAATATTCATTTTATATATTGTGTTATTATATATATATAAAACTATATGTGTATATAATTATATGTAATTATTTGGATATGTTATATGTAAACTTAATTATAGCTGGCTAATTCATTGCTAAAAGGATTTGAATATAGCCAAGTGTTGTTTTGTAGTTTAGGTTCAAATGCATGAACAAGAAATGAATGGACTTTTCAGGTATAGTAAAAAATAAGAGAAACCCAAAGTTGGACTTTATCTCAGTTTTGTACTATTTGGGTCTTTAAATGACAGAATGAAGCTCTCGTGCTCATTTAAAGTAATTCTGACTGAACAACTGGATTGATTTTGCAAGTAGGACAAGACAACTCTTTTGAAGGAGCCAGCTGAAAGACAGCACACTGAAATTAAGCAAAGGAAATTGCCTGGTGATTCATTTGGTTTGACAGGTATTCCATTTTTACACAAAATGTAAACTATAGCCAATTGGCCAGTCATATTCTCCTTTTTAAAAAGAAAATCAAGCAGAGGAATTTCTATATTAAATTGCCCAATTATTACATTTTCAAGATAAAATTTTAATGACTAAAATATTTATTCTAATAGTAAGTAAATGGTCAACTTTCAAATTACTTTGAGTTTCTTCTATAAGAGATTAATGTAGTATCTCTAGTAAAGTATTAACAATGCACACAATTTATAGAAGTTTTAAGATATTCCAGATATATTTATCAAGACTTCACACTCTTTTTCACTCAACACTTTTTTTTTAAAGATTTTATTTATTTATTTATTTGACAGAGAGAAACACAGCTAGAGAGGGAACACAAGCAGAGGGAGTGAGAGAGGGAGAAGCAGGCCTCCCGCCGAGCAGGGAGCCCCATGTGGTGCTCTATCCCGGGTCTCCGTGATCATGACCTGAGCTGAAGGCAGTCGCTTAATCAACTGAGCCACCCAGGCGACCAACTCAACACTTTTACAATCCTGTGAAGTCACTGCTCTTATAGTCCATTTTATATATGAAGACATGAATCTTAAGGAAGTTAAATAACTTGCTTTAAAACACACAGCTCATAATTTATGGAAGTTATGAAAACACCTCTATCCTGTTTTCCAGATTAGCTGCGCCAACTTGCATTCCTATCAACAATGTAAGAGGATTTGCCTTTCTCCACATCCTCACCAACATTTGTTGTTTCCTGTTTTGTTAATTTTTGGCATTCTAATTGATGTAAGGTGGTACTTCATTGTGGTTTTGGTTTGTATTTACCTAATGGCTATTGATGTTGAACATTTTTTCATGTGTCTGTTAGCCATTTGTATGTCTTCTTTGGAGAAGTGTCTGTTCATGTCTACTGCCCATTTTTTGACTAGGATATTTGTTTTTTGAGTGTTGAGTTTGAGAAATTCTTCATAGATCCTTGATATCAGCCTTTTATCTGTAATTTCATTTGCAGTATGAAGGTTCCTCAAGATGTTAAAAATAAAGCTACCTTATGACCCAGCAACTGCACTACCATGCCTATATACCAAAGATGTAGATGTAGTGAAAAAAAGGAACATATGATCCAAATGTTCATAGAAGCAATGTCCACAATAGCCAGACTGCGGAAGGAGCTTAAATACCCTTCAACAGATGAATGGATAAAGAAGATGTGGTACATATATAGATTGAAATATTATTCAGCCATCAGACAGCATCAGAAAAGATGAATATTCACAATTTACACTGACATGGATGGAACTGTGGAGGATCATGCTAAGTGAAGTAAGTCAAGCAGAGAAAGACAATTATCGTATGGTTTCACTCATATGTGAAACATAAGTAATAGTGCAGGGACCATAGCAGAAGGGAGGAAAATCTGAAGGGGGAGTAATCAGAGAGGGAGATGAACTTTGAGACTATGGAATCTGGGAAACAAACTGCGAGTTTCAGAGGGGAGGGGTGGGGAGATGGGGTAACAGGGTGATGGGTACTAAGGAAGGCACATGTTGTAATGAGCACTGGGTGTTATATGCAACTAATGAATCGTTGAACACTACATCAAAAACTAATGGTGTACTACACAGAGGGTAACTGAACATTATGTAAAAGAAAGAAAGAAAGAAAGAAAGAAAGAAAGAAAGAAAGAAAGAAAGGAAGAAAGAAAGAAAGAAAGAAAGAAAGAAAGAAAGAAAGAAAGAAAGAAAAAAAGGGAAAACAGCTCTATCTACTCTACTTCTGGTCCTCAACTCTTAGATGTTGAAAAAAAGGTAGATATATTTATGTTTCAAAATACTGAAAAAAAGTCCTACATATGGAAACATCTTTTAAAGATAGTGGTTAATCATTCAAAAGTTTATACAATATTACTTGACTCATCAAACTGATTAAGAGAACAAGCTGTGCAATGTCACCAAATATTGGGACCATTCTCTATAAATCCTAATTTAATGTTCACATTGAAATATCGGCAATATGAGTACTTTTATCTTCAAATAAAGAAAACATTTCATTATTAGTGTAATTGATTATTATTATTCTCTGGAGATTTATTCAGATCATTCATTGCATGTATCAATTGTTCTCTCTACTTTATTTCTGAGTAGTATTTCCTGGTATGAGGTCACACAGTTTATTGATTTAATGGTCAACTTAACCCATAGAAAGATAGGTCGGTTGTTTCCCTTTATAAAAATTAACTTTTCCATACTTTAGCTACTACAAATAAAGTTTTTATGAATGCTAGATATAGATTTTTGTATGAACACAAGCTTCAATTTCTCAGGGATAAATGTCTAAGAGTTCAATTGTTGGGTCATTTGGTTGTTATGATTACTTTTTGAAATAACTGCCTACCTGTCTTACTTGGTGATTAGTAGTATTTTATACTCCCACAGGCAATTTATAAGTGTTCTAGTTTCTCCCCATTCTTGCCAGCATTAGATGTTGTCATTTTTTTTTTATTTTAGTCATTCTAATAGTTGTGTAAGGATATCTCATCATAGTTTTATATTTCCTTTGTGATAAAAAATGTTGAATATTTTTTCTTTTATTTCTATGTATTTTTATGTGAGATATGTCTTCATATATTTTGCCCATTTCTAAAGGAATTATTTGTTTTTATAATATCTTGTTTTGAGAGTTCTTTATATATTCTAGAGATTTGACTTTCAAACTGTGGCTTGCAAATAATTTCTCCCACTCTGTAATTTTTCTTTCATCCTCTTAATAGTGTCTTTCAAAAACATTTCTCTTTTTAATTAAGTCTAGTCCATTTTTTCCTTTTATATTTTGGTTTTACCATCCCATCTAAGACCTTTTTCTTACCCCTAGTTCCTGAAGAGACTTTCTTCCTTTATTTTTTTCTGTTTTAAAATGGTTTGAGTTTTACTTTTCAATCCTTGATTCATTTTGAGTTAATTTTGTATAACATGAGAAACTTCTTTTAAATGATTTTTTTTCATCCTTGAATATCCACTTTTTTCACCAGATTTGTTGACAAGGCTATATGTCCTGCATTAAACTGCTTTTGCATCTTTGCCAAAAATCAATGGGGTACATATCTCTAAAATCTCTTTTTTTGCCCCATTGTTTTAATGTCTATTCTTCAACAAATCGGACCTTATTTACTGTAGCTATATGAAAAATCTTGAAATTTGGTATAGGAATTCCTAGGTCACATTTTTCTTTCTTAAATTTTGTTTTTGTTATTCCAATTATTTTCTTTTTCCATTTAAATTTTATTTTATTTATTTATTTATTTGACAGAGAGAGATCACAAGTGGGCAGAGAGGCAGGCAGAGAGAGAGGAGGAAGCAGGCTCCCTGCTGGGCAGAGAGCCCGATGTGGGCCTCAGTCCCAGGACCCTGAGATCATGACCTGAGCCGAAGGCAGAGGCTTTAAGGCACTGAGCCACCCAGGCACCCTCCATTTAAATGTTAAAATAACCTTGTCTATATCCACAAGAATTAGTGATGGGATTTGTTTAGGACTTGCATTGAAGCCATATATCCATTTGGGGAGAATTGACATCCCTTCTATATTGAGCCTTCCAATCTGTGAGTATAGAATACCTCTCTATATATTTAGATCCTCTTTGATTTATTTCATCAACACTGTGGTGTTTTTGCCATATAGGCCTGTACATTTTTTGTTAGATTTGCATATATTTCATATTTTTGAGCTATTATAAATGGTATTAAATTTTAAAAGTTGGGGGGGCGGGCACCTGGGTGGCTCAGTGGTTAAGCCTCTGCCTTCAAGCTCAGGTTATGATCTTGGAGTCCCAGGATTGAGCCCCTCATTGGGCTGCCTGCTCGGCAGGAAGCCTGTTTCTCCCTCTCTCCCACTGTTTGTGTTCCCTCTCTGGTTGTGTTTCTCTATGTCAAATAAAGAAAATCTTTAAAAAAAAATTAAAAGTCGAGGTCTACATGTTCACTACTAAAAGAGAAATACAATTTATCTCTGTATGTTTATCTTGCATTATGTGACTTTTTAAACTCACAGATTAGTTCTCAAAGTTTTCACTCATTTGCTTGATTTGGTTTGTTTTTCTTGAGATCCTTTGGACTTTTCTGTGTAGATGTAATGTCTTCTGTGAACACAGACAGTTTTTGTTCTTTTCCAGTCTGAATATTTTTTATCATTTTATTTATTTTTTTTATTTAATGCACTGGCTAAATTTCCAGTACTATGTTGAATAAGAGTGGTGGGAGTGGACATCCTTATTTTGTTCCTGATCTTACTGGAGAAGTATTTAGTCTTTTACCTTGTAGTATATTGCTAGCTATATATTTTTTGTAGATGATTTTTTTTCAAGTTGAGGAATTTCTCCTCTATTCTTATTTCTCTGAGCATTTAACATGAATGGCTTTCAAGTTTTTGTTAAGTGCTACATCAGTTGATATGATGATGGGATTATGTTCTTTACTTCATTAATATAGTAGATTCCATTTATTATTTACTTGAACATGTGCTTTCACTTAGGGTATTACACACATCACAATGTTGTTAACACATTAATAACCTGAAATGACTACCTGGAAAAACAAAAATTCTAGCACTTTAAAAAATATTTTTACATATGTCCTTTATGAAATATACCACATGTACCAGAGTGATGAACAAATACTTTCACTGAAATAACATTGTGCTTATTCACAGGTCAAATACAATTCATTTTAACAGATTTATTGAGGTATAACTGGTATAAAAACTTCAATATTTAAAGTATGCAATTTCATAAGTTTTGACATATATATACACCTATGAACCTAACTCCACAATTAAGGTAATAAATATATCCATCACATTCAAAAGATTCATCCTACCTCTTTGGTATCTTTTTCCCTTTTCAGTTGTGGTAAAAATACTCAACATGAATGACACTACATTTTTTTTTCCTTAATGCATAATATAGTGCTATTACCTATAAGCACAATGTTGTATAATAGATATTTAGATTGTTATTCATCTTGCACAGCTGAAAGCTTCTGTATGTTGAATAGAAATTCCCATTTACCCTATTCCCAGGTCCTGACAACCACTATTTGCCTCCATGCTTCTATTATTTTCACTATTTTACGTGTGTCATATAAATAGAATCATATAGTTTTTGTTCTTCTGTAACTGGTTTATTTCACTTAGCATAATATCCTCCAGGTTTGTCCAATGTTTTACATGTAGCAGAATATTTTTTTAAAGAATGAATGTTAGCCATTGTTTGTAGATATCACATTTTCTTTATATATTCATCCTTCAATAGACATTACTAAAACAAAAATAGACAACTGGAACTATAACAAACTGAAAATTTTCTGCACAGCAAAATAAATAAACAGAATAAAAAAGCACTGTATGGAATGGCAAAGATATGTACAAACCATATATCTAACAAATGATTAATATCCAAAATATATAAGGAACTACAATTCAATAGCAAAAAGAATCAAATTACACAATTAAAAATAGGCAAAGCTTTGAAGAGACATTTAAAGAAGACATATATATGGCCAAAATATATATAGAAGATAGATAGATAGATAGATAGATAGTAAATATCATTAATCTTCAGGGAAATGCAAATCAAAATTACAATGAAGTATCTCCTCATACCAGTTAGGATGGTTCTTATCAAAGGAAAAAAAAAAGATATATTTTAGCTGGAATGGGAAGAAACTGCTATACTATTGGTGGTAATGTAAAATAGTGCAACCAGTATAGAGGTTCCTAAAAAAAATAAGAATAGAACTACCACATGATCCAGTAATCCCACTTCTGAGTATTTATCCAAGGAGAAAAAAAAAACACAAACTTGAAAGGATATAGACACCCCGTGTTTATTGCAGTATTAACCACAATAGCGAAGATATAGTAGCAGCCTATGTGTTCATTGATGGATGAATGTATAAAGAAAATATAATCTAACCATAAACAAGAATGAACTCTTGTCATTTATGACAACATAGATGAAACTTGAGGGCATTATGCTACATGAAATAAATCATACAAAGAAAGACAAATACCTCCCTTATATGTGGCTTCAGAAAGAAAAAAATAAAACTTACAGATATAGAGAACAGATTAGTGGTTGCCAAAGGCAGCAGTGGGTGAAGGTAGAGAATGGGAAAAATGGGTGAAGAGACCAAAAAGGTACAAACTTCCAGCTTTAAAATAAATAAGTCATGGGGATGTAGTGTGTAGCATGATGACTATAGTTAGTAATACTCTGTTGCCTATTTGAAAATTGTTGACAGTAAATCTTAAAAGTTCTCATCCTGAGAAAAAAATGGTAACAATGTTGATAAATGTTAAGTAGACTTACTGGGGTGAGCATCTCACAATATATATAAATACTGAATTAGAGGGGCACCTGGGTGGCTCTGTGCATTAACCAGAGCTCTGCCTTCAGCTCAGGTCATGATCTCAGAGTCCTAAGATTGAGCCCCACATCATGCTCTCTGCTCAGCAGGGAACCTGCTTCCCTTTCTCTCCCTCTGCCTGTCTCTCTGCATACCTGATCTCTCCCTGTCAAATAAATAAATAAAATCTTTAAATAAATAAATAAATAAATAGATAATAGATAAATAAATACTGAACTAGTGTTATATAGCTGAAACTAATATAATGTTATATGACAATTATATCTCAATAAAAAGATTATTTTCAATACTTGTTTCTTGGGTATGTGTATAAAGTATCTAAAATCCTTTTAGATTTTATATGGAATACAAATGGGTATTTTTACAAGAATTTTCTATTTTTGATTAGGGTGACTCTGTTATAGTAATGAACATTTGTATTGATTATTTATAATTTCCCTTACTAATTATATTAATAAACCAGAAATAGTCCTCTATATTTTTATCTTTTAAAGATTTTTATTTACTTATTTACTTAAGAGAGAGACAGAGAGAGTGAGAGAGTATGAGTTGGGGGAGGAGTCTGATGCAGAACTTGATCTCAGGACACTAAGATCATGACCAGAGCTAAACCCAATTCTGACACTCAGAAAACTGAACCACCCAGGAACCCTTCTATATAAAAGAGATCCTGTGGTTTTCTGATAATTTATTTCATAATAGAGTTTACAGAAATTGGATTGTCCAAATCATCTTGTGCCTGCCAATCAGGAGGTAAAAATGTACATATTTATCTCCAATTTTGTTGTATTAGGTGGTGATCTCATTGCTTCATGTAGAGTACAGACAAAAGTAACAGGAAATCCAGGTAGTTTGGGCCTTTTGGGTGATTTCTCTGTAGTGTTCTTTGTTGTAAGTACCAATGAATGTATTGTTTTCTTGTTCTTATTTAAGTCCCTTCATGTAGGGGGTTAGTTTTTCTTTCTTTTTTCTTTCTTTCTTTCTTTTTACTTAATATATAATGTATTATTTGTTTCATGGGTACAGGTCTGTGATTGATCAGTCTTACACAATTCACAGCACTCACTATTGCGCATACCCTCCCTGGTTTCTATTACCCAGCTACCCCATCCCTCCTACCTCCCTCCCCTCCAACAGCCCTCCGTTTGTTTCCTGAGATTGGGTCTCTTATGGTTTATCTCCCACTCTGGTTTTGTCTTGTTTCATTTTTCCCTCTCTTCCCTTATGATCCTCTCTTTTATTTCTCAAATTCCTCACATCAGTGAGATCATTTGATAATTGTCTTTCTCTGATTTATTTATTTCACTTAGCACCATAACCTCTAGTTCCATCCATGTCATTGCAGATGGCAAGATGTCAGTTCTTTTGATGGCTGCATAATAGCATAATATTCTATTATATAGAGATATATACATTTCTTTATCAATTTATCGGTTGATGGGCATATAGGCTCTTTCGATAGTTTGGCTACTGTGAACATTGCTGCTATAAACATTGGGGTGCACGTGTTGAGGGGTTAGCTTTTCAAAAGAAAATTTATGTGTGGGGAATAATGAGTGAATTGCTAGAAGTATTTAGCTGGTTCACCATGTTACAGAAGAATTATTTTGTTTTCTTTTTTTAAGATTTTATTTACTTATCTGAGAGAAAGTGAGTTAGTGAGAGCGAGAGAGAGAATGAGCAGGGGGAGGGGGAGAGAAAAAAGAAAACTCTTGGCTGAGCAGGGAGCCACACAGATATGAGGCTCTACATCCCAGGACCCTGGGATCATGACTTGAGCCAAAGGCAGATGCTTTTTTCTTTATTTTATTTTTTTAATTTTATTTCCATGTTGATTCTGAGAGCTTTCACTTATTGAGGAGTGGGGCATCTCTCTTCTCTCTACCACTGCGCTTTTTAGAAACACATGGAGGCAAACTCTCATCGTTTGGGGACCTCAGTCTGCAGTAAGCAAATCCTTTTTTGCATTGTTTGTGTGCATGTTTGATCATACCTCCAATCAAATGGAGGCAGACTTTTTTTCAGAAGTTCCTCATTTAATCTAAACATTTTTTCTCATGTTTTTCTCACATTTTTGTTCATTCTCTTTATCTTAGGATATGATAGACATCTTCCTGAATATTTATATAATAGCCTGAAAATATCATTTTATATTTCATTAAAAATACATAATTTATAATTTTATTACACATAAATATTATGCAAACACAGAAACTTTCATTCCAACTATGTTAAAGGTATTACTTGTTTGTTTAGAGTACTCTTCCATAAGGAATATCCATTTTTTAAAATTTAATTTTATTCTATTTTAAAGATTTTATTTATTTATTTGACAGAGAGAAACACAGCGAGAGAGGGGAACACAAGCAGAGGGACTGAGAGAGGGAGAAGCAGGCTTCCTGCCCTGCTCTATCCCGGGTCTCCAGGATCATGACCTGAGACGAAAGCAGTCACTTAACCAATTGAGCCACCCAGACGCCCCAGGAATCTCCATTTAAAAAAAAAAATTGTGTGCTTATTTTATCAAAAATAAGGCAAATTAAGAGATATTTAAAGATAAGGTGAGCTGCTTCAATGTCTGAGGGAAGGTTATTAATAGCTTAATTTTAAGTGATTAAGTCTCAACTCTTTAAAATATTCATATAAAGAGTGATTTTAGAAAACTTTAGACAAAATATTTAATATTCTGGTTACTTTCATCTAATTTTGAGTTTGTTCTTCTATTCTTTTTGAGCATGTGTTCATGTGTACATAGGTGTGATCTCTCAGCAAGCCTCAGTGTAATATCTAAACTTGCTTTTCCTTCATTCACTCTGCTGCAGAGTGTAAATGAATCTAACCAGTTATTTCCTCAGGCTTTTCTGTGTGTCTAACCTCATGAGATACACAGAAAAACATTCATCTGAGAAGAAAATTAATTGCTCTGCAAACCGTGTCATATGGTTGCAATAATGCTATCAAACTCCCAGGTCCATGCTTAAAGAGCATCAGCAGGTGGTTTGCAATTTTGAAAAAGCAGAAATAAACTTACTTAAATGCATACATAATTTGTATAATCCTTCATAAATAAAATAGTGACCCAAATCTAAGATGTATATATTTTATTAATTGTGAAGACAAGTGAAGTTGTTGATTCATATGTCCTACTTTTTGAGGCAAATACTTAGATCCATTTTATAATGCCTCACAAAATAATTTAAAATATGTAATTAATGAGAAAGATGGAGTTCTATTATTAGTAATATGTCTCAATTTTCTCCTACTTAATAATAGAATATCGGTACATCCTTATTGAGAGTATATATATCAAAATCTTTAATGGGAGTATCTCTATGTCATATAAACAGGAACAAAATATCAATTTGAGTCTCATGTATTCCATGGAGAAATAATATTTTCTAAATTTACAACAGTATGTATTGTCATATTGAATGTGAGATCAACACATTTACACATTTATGTATTTTTATCTCTTTAGTCTTCCCAAATTGTGCATATATTTTTCTAATTTATTTATTATTTTTTAAAGGTTTTATTTATTTATTTGACAGAGAGATAACACAAGTAGGCAGAACGGCAAGAGGGAGAGGAAGCAGGCTCTCCACTGAACAGGCAGCCTGATGTAGGACTTGATCCCATGACCCTGGAATCATGACCTGAGCTGAAGGCAGCTGCTTAACTGACTGAACCAATCGGGCACCCTGTTGTTTTTGTTTTTGTTTTTGTTTTTAAGATTTTATTTATCTGACAGAGAGAAACACAGCTGGAGAGGGAACACAAGCAGGGGGAGTGAGAGAGAAGCAGGCTTCCTGCTGAGCGGGGAGCCAGATGCAAGGCTTGCTTAAGCCCAGGACTCCGGGATCATGTCCTGAGCTGAAGGCAGAAGCTTAACGACTGAGCCACCCAGGTGCCCCTAGGCACCCTGTTTTTCTAATTTAATACATTAAATTCTATTGTGATATTATAAATTTCATGCAAAATTTATTACAGGAATAACAAAACAATATTTTATCATTAATAACAACTCATATTTATGGATCTGGAGCTAAATGATTATATTATAAAATATAAACAATGAATTCTCAGTTGTTTTTTTTTTTTTGGAAAGATTTTATTTATTTGGCAGAGAGAAACACAGCCAGAGAGGGAACACAAGCAGGGGGAGTGAGAGAGGGAGAAGCAGGCTTCCCGCCTAGCAGGGAGCCTGATATGGGGCTCCATTCTGGGTCTCTGGGATCTTGACCTGAGCCGAAGGCAGTCACTTAACCAACTGAGCCACCCAGGTGCCTCTGAATTCTAAGTTTTAGCAATCTTTTTTTATGAAGTGTGATCACTAATTCAACAGGATCTCCCCTACCTAATGATACCTATATGATCAGTGAGAGTTTGGGCAAAAGCAATGTTAAAATTAAAAAGAAAGTTCTTGTATATGGAGAGATATCTTAATGATAGACTCCATTCTATTTTTTTATTCTAATTTTTAAGGACATCATATTTCATATAATTGTACAGTGCCAGCTATTAATTTAATGAATCATATGTCCATAGATATGCACTTCATTGATTATGCTGCAATTATATAACTTGGCCTCCTAGACATTTTTCCTGGAAGATTGGAGAAAAAGTCCTAGAAAGTGGAAACTGAACAAAACAGCTTAGCATCTGTTATGGACCCTAATTTCAAAGTGCAAGAAGCAATAAATAGAAGGTAGGGATAAGAAAAGTGTGTGTGCTGGAACTCTTATGGCTTAAACTGCAATATACTACTCTACTTGTGTCTTATGAGTCTGGACTTATTCATAAGATGACTTCTCTTAAAATAAGAGACTTAAAATATGTATTTGTTCTGGCTATTCAACCGTCAGCTGAAAATTGGAGAGGGGTGGTTATTAAGTGAATGAAAGACCAGTGCATAATGTGAAACAGTTAGCTCTATTTGCAGCAACATACAAATAAGGATGTTGAATCAGTGTTGAAATAATTTGCCTACAGGTAACATGTTCATACATTAAATCCTTATCTAAATATTGGCACCCACCCATATTTATTTTCTTTCCAGTACACACAATTACCTTTTCATAATGAGTAATTTGGATACATGAACAAGAGAAAGATTCTCAATTATACTGTCACACTTTATCCAAAGTGAAGCATCTGAGAAAACCAAGTAACGATTCCATTCTATAATTATATCATATTTTCCTTATTTAATCAATATTTTGATTAAACATCAATATTTTAGGGGTGCCTGGGTGGCCCAGTGGGTTAAAGCCTCTGCCTTTGGCTCAGGTCATGATCTCAGAGTCCTGGGATTGAGAACCGCATTGGGCTCTCTGCTCGGCTGGGAGCATGCTTCCCCCTCCCTCTCTCTCTGCTTCTCTGCCCCACCTGTGATCTCTCTCCCTGTCAAATACATAAATAAAATCTTTAAAAATAAATAAATAAATAATAAACATCAATATTTTGTTATAAGTAAGGGATGTTTCCCCTTGCCATTTCGTATTGGAGATACTATAACTGAAATGGTTTAAATTATTTACCCTTTGTGGAGAATTTAAGTTCCCAACACCTTTCTCATAATTACATATTATTTTACATTTCCTTAAATCATGAAATATCAAAAAAAAAATCTGGTTTCTTCTAAATCAAAGTTTTAAATAAGAAATTCAGAACCAATTTTATTAGAATTTAAATACCACAGGGTATAAGATCCAGATTTTGTCAAGACTATTATTTACTCATTTAAAGAAGTTTGGTGCAAAGCAAAATTTCTTTTTTTTTTTTTAAGATTTTGTTTATTTATTTGACACAGAGAGAGTTCACAAGTAGGCAGAGAGGCAGGCAGAGAGAGGGGAGGAAACAGACTCCTTGCTGAGCAGAGAGCCCAATGCGGGCCTCGATCCAAGGACCCCAGGATCATGACCTGAGCCGAAGGGAGAGGCTTAACCCCCTGAGCCACCCAGGTGCCCTAAAGCAAAATTTCTTGATGGAATATAGTAATTATTTTAGTCAGGGACTTTTACTCAAAAGAACATAACTCCGCATACATTAGAATAAGTGAAAAATTAAAAGAATAAGTGAACATGTAGTTTAATATAAATATTAAAAGAAATTTATCATTAACCCCCCCCCCAAAAAAAAAGGCTGCAATATGCTTGGTCATACCTGGTATGTCTCTAAACTTAAATAGATTCTAGAGACACCAGCAAATTCAAACACTTAATTTTATGCTTCATAATCCCTGTGATTTAGATGAATTCTAATTAACAATTTCTTCTGGTCTTTCTTGAATCAAATGCCCTTTCTTCCTAGAATCAGGTTTGGCCAGAGGGAGATTTACAAAGATGAAAAGGAACAAAGTCTTGGTAAACAGGATAGTGAGGAGATGGGTGCAAAGCTGGCCATAAAGACAATCTCTGAAACAAGTGGTTTATATTTGCAAATTATATTACTATATATTTTTATGCTATCTAATTTGTGTCAATGAAATAATATGTTGTTAATTGGGTAATGAATCTAAATAAATACTAAATTTATTTAGAATATAGAATATAAAGTACTTAGGTAGATGACAGCAAAGTATTGTAATATATTTGTATATATTATTTTTGTATATATATAATTGAATAAAATCCCTCTGATTATATAATAAGTGTTATTTAACTTTTAAGGTTATACACACAAAACACTCGTGTGTGATCCATGTGTATGTGTATGCAGAGTTGACTCTCATTTTTCACGGTAGTTATGTTCTATAAAGTTTCTGCAAGCACTGAGTAAGTGAATACTGAATGACTGCTTCTGGGTGAAATACAGAGTTAACTTCCTGGGAACCTCTGGTCACAATAACTGTCAATAAATCAGTAAATAAGCTTGCTTTCACACACACACACACACACACACACACACACTTTTGGCTCATTAACATCGAACTCATGACTAATACCACTATAACCCATGAATAAATGAAGTTTCTCTAACACACATATTTTCTCCATAATGTACATCATGGTTTTCTTGAGCTTAGAGAAATGGGTGCCATTTTAAGCAGAAAAATCACTAACAAAAACCACAAAAATGTGAAAAATGTGGTACTAAATACACCATGAAAAGGACACTTGTGTATAGTATGAAAGCTGAAATAAGAAGGCATAGCATTACCAACTTCCTCCTCAGCTGATTGAATGTATATAAAATTTATACACACACACACACACAATTACTTTGTAAAATTAGAAGTATGTATTTAAGTAAATGTTTATGCCATGTTCACATGATGGACTAGTAATATTTTTCAATAAACCAATTTATATAGACACAAGAAGAAATATATCAATTTATGTATATTTTCACTCCTTAAAAATGCCCCATTGAATCAATTAGTAAAATATATTATTTTTCCTTATATGTTAGGATATTTGTTACAAAGTGTGGCTTTGCCAATTCACTCAAAATGTTAAAAATACTTTTATACATTTGGAAAAGCCTTAATTCTTGAGTAGTAACAAAATGAGTACCTAACTCACAAAAATTCTCACCTAATTCAAGTGCTGTCAAATGTTGGGGCTGCAATTGAAAAGTGCAATCCTTACTCTTTCACATGTGCTTTGCTATGACTGCTTTCATAAAGTTTGACGTGAAGCCAGATCTGAATTTGAAATTACATAGTCTCCAGACAGGCAAGATGAAAGAAGACAAAAGGAAAGAGTAGACTAAGAGGAACAGGCATTATCTGATTTACTTTTTCTTTGCAAGTTTGTGATTGGTGTCTTCACAGAAGGTTTTCAGTCACATACTGAGAACTCTAATTAAGAGAGTTATCTCCATTTGTGCTGGCTTGAGGGGGCACTTCAATCAAGTAGAACCTGTTGAAGTGTGAATAGGAAGAGCAGGGGAGTCCGTGTCATCGGGAGAAGTGAGTTGGCTGTCAACCAAGAGACATCACAAGTCAGCTTTACTCTGGCAAAATGTCCTCAACCCAGTATGGAAACTTGAGGCAGAAATCAGCTTTTGCCAGCACACTGGACCTGAATTTGTTTATCAGAGCTAGACTGATGTAACCAGGGCTCTCAGAGGCAGATATCAAAGTTCAAATGTCAATTTATTATTTTGCAATAAGAAATACTACATACTTTTGTCCTGATTAATATACTTACATTCTTGAGATGGATTTGCATTAGAAGTTTAAATATTTTTCAAGAATTGCTTGGTAGCCATGAAATCCAAATAAAGGAGGATTTTTAATCATAATAGCTTCTGATAGTCTGGCACATCTATCTCTTCAGTAGAATATACCTGTCTCTAGGACCAAAGAGATTATACATCACATTACATTGCATGAATAACACTGGCATTATTTTCTTCTCTGACTCTCTCTCTCTCTTATTTTTCTCTGTTTTTATCTGACCAGCCCTTCAAACTGACACATTTTAGACAGTATCTATTGTTGATATTAAGAGTGCACTATCTTGGGGCGCCTGGGTGTCTCAGTCGGTTAGGCGGCTGCCTTAGGCTCAGTTCATGATCCCAGAGTCTTGGGATCAAGCCCCACAGCAGGCTCCCTGCTCAGCAGGAGACCTGCTTCTCCCTCTCTCTCTGCTTGCCACTCTGCCTACTTGTGCTCTCTCTCTCTGTCAAATAAATAAAATCTTTAAAAAAAAAAAAAAAGACTGCACTATCTTTCCAGGAACTTGGAGATACACTAGGTAATCCTATAAAAAAATAAAAATTAGGGAAATCGGACACTGTAGAATTTATTAGCAATCTGTGACATAACCAAGAGCTTATATATCACTGTATGCTACTTAATTCAGGAAAGGTCAAATTCCAGTTACAACCTTCTGACAGTAGTCTCGTGGAAATTCATTCAGCTAAAATTTAATTCATTAATTTTTCCTTTTTTCATTTTTATTTTTGATGGATTTTAAGTTTACAGAATGGAATTAATCCTACTTATATTCATTGCCATTTCATGCAAGCTCATATTTCTCTATTTCTCTATCATCTATCTATGTATTGTTATTGGTTAAAAAGTAACATATCTGAATATTAGAACAATGAGAATAAATTGGAACTTAATCATTTTTGTGTTCCTTCCCCATGTCCTCCTTTTTCATTCCTCAGACACTGCTCTTTCTTTGCTGAATCCTGGACCCATTATACACTTGTTTTTATTTTTACGTAATTTATATAATTTGCATACCATCTATAGGTATGATGAAAGGACATAAGAGATATTTCAACCATAGCTGTGAGGAACGCCCTCCCCAAAGAATCCACTGTCCTCTAATGGTCAGAAAGAAATGGGAACTAGGGTAATCTAGGGAGGGAAATGAAACAACAGAGATTTTGAACACAGAAACAAACTGAGGGACTTGGAGGGAGGGGGGTGGAGGGATGGGAGAGCCTGGTGGTGGGTACTGGGGACACCTAAAGCGTGGAGCACTGGGTGTGGGGAATGGGGAATGAATCTTGAAACACTGGGAAAAAAAAATTTAGTAACAATAAAAAAATAATAATAATAATAAAAAAAATAAAATGCAAAAAAAAAAAAGAAAGAAAGGATGTTCAAGCAACTAGAAGTTAGCTTAGAAATGCTTCATAAATATCTGTTCTGATTTCAAGCTCACTTCACGATCTAATAAATTCTTAGTAGGTTCCAAGTAAATTGCCTAGAGATAAAAATGTTCTAAGAACTTTACAAAATGTTTTGTCTAAGTTTGCATTTTTCCTTATAAGTCTGACAGACATTGTAATTATAATCTAGAATCCCTAGAGGGACAGGATACGCAATTTGATTCTTTGAACATTCACACTGGAGATGTGATTGTTGTGTTGAAAGTTCAATGTGAAGTTAAAATATGTTACAGAACATTTTGAGATAAAAATTAACAATCAAAAGTTATTTTCCAAACTTTATGAAAAAAATAAGAATTAACATTCAAAATATTTAATAAACATGGGCTTTGGGCTTGTGCTCAAATGTATACTATGCCACTTAAAAGCTATGTAAGCTTGCTGATTCACATTTCAAAATCTTAGTTGTAATAATCCCCCAGGTTCTTCTTGAACTTAATGACAGTGTATCTACCACAGTTTCTGATACATCACAAGTGCTCACTCTATGATGGCTTTTCTCTTTCTCTTCTCCTTCGTTGCAAGGTAAATTCTTTCTATAATTGTCCAACATACCAGCTACATGTTATTTCTCTAAAGCAAGTTCAATTGCATGCCAATAGAAAATAATTATTATGGTCAAACACTCATATAATACATTCTTGAATACATGATGTATTGTGTTGAAGACAATATAAACACTCTTTTCTAAGTATACTCCGGATCTTTAAGACCCCATCACTGAACTGACTTCTACTGACAGACTCTAATTATTCAGATAGCTTGCTTCTATGGAGTACCAGCTCTACACACATTTTACATCATGCAAACTGTAATCGCAATTGTATAACTCTTTAATTATATTATCCTGAAATCTGTCATCTCAGAACTAACCAGAAAGACCATACACCACAATCTGGAATCTGCTGTGACAAAATGAATTAAAACTCCAGCATATCCTATTGATATCTTAGGTTAAGCACCTAACCATTAGTATTAATCTGACTTAAAGACATAATTAAGAAGATAGATTGATTTTTAGAAGACAATATTTAAAAAGAAAATAAGAAAAAGCTGTTATGAATGCAAAGTGTAAAACAGTAGCCAAAAAAGGCAGTTGTGGGATGATATGACCCTTGCAACAATGACATAGTTCTGCTTATTTAATCCTTTTTTGGGGCACAAATTCTCTAAGAACAATTCAATTTGTGCCACACTGTTATATGGAATTTTGTGTGCAAGTAAATAGTCCACAGACCTTTAGTTTAAGAACCATTACAGATAAATACAATTCTGCAAATATTAAAGAATAACCAGCTAATGTAACAATGCTCCAAAAGTAGCATTTCTCAAGATAGGATCCTCAGGAAAATTACACACAAATCACCTAAACTGCTTATAGAAAATTAAGACTCCACTCTCTCACTGGATTAATTGATATGGAGCCCTTAGGAATCTACACATGTTGAAATACATAAGTGATACTGAAATTTCAGACCAATGTCCTAGATTTTTCTTAACTAGATGACCAAAGGAAGGAAAGAGCTTTTATGGAAGAGGCCATAAGAAAAAGACCCTTTGAGATAAGCAAATCGGGAGAAGATGGCTATTTTTGCAGCTTATTCCTGGCAGCTGGCCTTACAAATATAAGTACTCACAAGATAGTTATTGCTATCTTTTATAAGAGAAATATATTTATAATAAGAAGTAAAAATTGTGATAAATAGCAAAATAGTAAGTATAGATTCTGTTGACCAGACTTTTAGGAAAGAGCTGTTCAGATATTCTAATATTTTGAGTGGCAATGAAACAACCATATGGAAACAAACTAGAAATAGTTACAAATATTACAGCTGCATTTATTAAATCACTGATCCACCTGTGGAAATACACTTTTTTTTAAAAGATTTTTATTTATTTATTTGACAGAGAGAAATACAGCTAGAGAGGGAACACAAGCAGGGGGGGTGAGAGAGGGAGAAGCAGGCTTCCCGACAAGCAGGGAGCCGGGTCTCTGGGATCATGACCTGAGCCAAAAGCAGTCGCTCAACCAACTGAGCCACCCAGGCGCCCCTGGAAATACACTCTTAACGTATAACTGTACACATACATAATCATCTATACACAGATCTCTTCATTGCAGTATCATTTATAATAGCAAAAGGCTAGAAACAATCATGAGGAAATAAAAGGAGATTTATTAAATAAAATATATTGTATTGAAACAATGGAAACTCTGTATCTTAGACAAAAATCAAGAGCTCTTGTGTACTGATATAAAAATAACCCAATAGATAGTGATAAAAAAGAGATCTTACAGCAGAAGAAGCATATCACATACTAAAGTACAAGAAAATGGAGAGCGTAATAAAAATCAACCTAGGGCGCCTGGGTGGCTCAGTGGGTTAAAGCCTCTGCTTTTGGCTTTAGGTCATGATCTCAGGGTCCTGGGATCCAGGCCTGCATTGGACTCTCTGCTCAGCAGGGGGCCTGCTTCCTCCTCTCTCTCTGCTTGCCTCTCTGCCTACTTGTGATCTCTCTCTGTCAAATAAATAAATAAAATATTTTTTAAAAAAATTGACCTATATTTACTTTAAATTATTTTCTAAATTACTTAAAATTCATTTTTGTAAGTCTGCTTCCTCCTCTCACTCTGCCTGCCGCTCTGCCTACTTGTGATCTCTCTCTGTCAAATAAATAAATAAAATATTTTTAAAAAATTGACTTATATTTACTCTAAATTATTTTCTAAATTACTTAAAATTCATTTTTACAAGTAGGATGTTGAGGGAACAGTAGTGTCTATAGAAGGTTGGATTAAGACCATTGAATATACATTGTTATGTCAATTTGTTTTTTGAATTATGTTAATATATTTTATGTTAAAGTAAAATATACTTTCTCTCCAAGTAAATAAAAATCTTATGATGCACAACTAGACATATCCCATATATTCCCTTTTTCTTTACTAACACTTTATATGCAATAAAGATTCTGTCAGCAATTAGAACACTTGTGCAAGCAATAAATTGATCCACGTGAATTTTGTTGGAATTATCACTCAGTGTTCAACTTGTTATTGATTTCTTATTTTATTTATTTATTTAGTTATTTTTAGAAAGAGAGAGAGGAGGAGCAGAGGGAAAGGGAGAGAAAGAATCTTGAACCAACTTCATGTCCAGCCTGGAACCCAATACAGGACTCAATCTAACATCCCTGAGATCATGACCTGAGCCAAAATCAAGAGTAAGATGTTCAACCGACTGACTCACCCAAAAGCCCTTCTTATTTTCTTTTCTTTTCTTTTTTATTTTAAATTTGTTTCTTGCCATCTTGAAGAAAACTTTGGATGGTGGCCTTTTGTTTCTGTCTACTTTTGTGAGTTTAAATTTTATCTGTTCACGTTCCTTAGAGGTAGGAAAGTATTCAGACTCCAAAGATTTTTTATCCTGACCAATATTGTGAATACAAGGTTTAGCTGAAGCTGCAAGAACAGAAATATCTGTAACAGTGCCAGTCGCCACTGGAATGAACTAGATTGAACTGTAGTTTTCAGTTTAGATTCATTTCTTGAGTTTAATATAGTCAGTCGAAATCCAACTCTAAATCTGACCCAATCAGGTTTATAGACAACGATCTGGCAATGGAAGAATTATAATTCAAAACCTCAGGTGCCCATGACTGTAGCATCTATTTTAGGTAGAATGAAGACAGGGGAATTTAGAGTAAATGTGCTCAAAACATTTTTTTTGTAGACATGAATGACCAAAGTTTCTTTAGACTAGGAATTTGCAAGTAAATTCAAATAAAATATTTATCAAATTTACTGAGGATATATATCTTATTTTTGTAAAGTAAAGAAAAATGTATTTTCATTAGTTTTTATTTTGAAAGTCCCAAATTTACCTCGAGAACTTAGATTTTTAAAGTATTACGTATCAATAAAACTAAATATCTTATTTTTGAGGGGCACCTGGGTGACCCAGTAGTTAAGAATCTGCCTGCAGCTCAGGTCATGATCCCTGAGTCCTGGGATCGAGCCCCACGTTGGGCTGCCTGCTACGTGGGAAGCCTGCTCCTCCCTCTCTCACTCCCACTTCTTGTGTTCCCTCTCTCGCTGTGTTTCTCTCCATCAAATAAATAAAATCTTTTAAAAAAAGATAGATCTTATTTTTGATACATATTTGGATTAATCTACTTTTTCTGAAATTAATCAATGAATCATTATAGTGTACAAAAGGATTTTTAGAAGTAAGTGGTTTGTGGGGAGGTTCATTTTATCTTATCTGTTAACATTTATTAGTATTGTGACTTTGAAAAAAAGTAAATGAAACTATCAGTGCTTCATTTCCCCATTTGTAAACTGAAAAGTTTAATTCAAACATTTTTTTACTTACATTTAAATTTATGATGCTCTGTGCTTCTTAAAGTCCTTTATGATATCTTAAATCATGTAGTCTTCACACTATCCCTATAGGACATGGAGAAATTATCATTATTTTCATTCACCAGTGATAAAACTGAAGCATATAGGCATTGAATAAATTTCCCTTTCCCTATCCATGACATAATTTTTACTTTATAGCCCTGGCATTTGGAATAAAAAAATATTTCTTGAGCACATAATTCTAAACTATTATTTACAAAACTAAAAAATACATTAACATTGACTTTGTATATACTTTTGGCCTCTAGAAATAATATCTGTATGCCTGGGTATTACTTAAATGGATCTTACAGCTTTTAACCTATGGCTTTAAACTGTGGCTTATTATACATTCACAATTCGTTAGTTTCTCTTTATTTATTTCCCTGTGTACAGCAACTTCTGAATAGACATATCTATAAATTATTCATTTGATATCATATTCAAAATTTGTGACTCAGGTCAGATTCCAAGATGTTCATGCTTAAAATTCAGACATTCCTGGTAGTAAAGTGGGTTTTAAAGGAGGAGTTAACATTTGGATTATGAATGCATATAATTTTTTTTAATTATCATCCTTTGTAAATATCAGTCACACTATTGTACACGATTTGTCAAATGAAAAGGACATTCTGCTCCTTTAGAGCTTACATAAATGACGTATCTGCTAAATATTCTGTGCTGAAGTCACAAACCAAGTTTTTAAAAAAAAAAAAAAAACATTTTGATAACCAAGACTTTTTGGTTTAATGGTTGCATCTGAGAATGTGGACTATGGACAGGAATTAGAGAAGAACTTTTGTTTTGACAAGGACTGGAAAAATGATAAGCTAATCATATCATTCTAAATCTGACAAATTGTTCCAGGAGCTGATTTTAGAAGCCTGAAAGAACAGATTTTATCTCCTGCAGGTTTTCTTTTTGGAGTAAGTATATTCTGAAGATGTTCCCATATTGGGAGCTCTTTGCAGATTTAGATTGCCTTCTACCGTGTTTCCTTCTTTCTCTGTGGTTGTATTGTGAGAGATTGTTAAAATTCCTGTTTAATGCTTCCAGGGAGACAAATAAGCTGCTCTTTTCAGATAACCTTTTGGGAAAGTATGTGATTAAGCTTTATCAGTAGAGGAAAATTCTGTAACTTTAGGTATTTCCCTTCATTATTCTTCCACCCTTACCCTCAATTGGGAATATGGGGTTAGGTACTATTGAAGACTGTATCAGGAATAAAACTAGCCCTCCCCCCTACCAATACTCTCTGGGGGAAAACTATTTGAAGCTACATGGAGGAATTTGGCTTCTGCCCAGGAGATAGACATTACATAAAAAAAGTGGAGTAGGAGGTAACAGAGTTCTCCCAAGAGTAGAGAGGAGGCAACATGATGACCAAAATTCCAGGCTGCCAGTAATATGGCTTCTGAAGTCCTTAGATGGCAGAACTCTTGTTGATAACAAGGAGGATGGTAAAGCTTTATGTTGGACTTTTTGAGTTCACTGGTTAGAGCCAAATTATAGTGAATGAATGCAGGAGGTTGTCAGCAGAGATAAAAGTAAAAGATACTACTGAGTGAAAAAAGAATTGTTGAATTGTTAGGAACAGGGATAAGCAATCTTTATCTTTTACTTAAGGTGAAAAGTTGGTGAACATACAAATGATTCAGGAATTGAATTTGTTCCATGATATCAGAAGTGATTTTAAAGAACAATTAGGAAGAATCAGAGTTTCTCTCTTAGTCTGTTTAGACTGCTAAAACAGACTTAGTGACATATAAACAACAAATTATATTTCCCACAGTTCTGAGGGTAGGAAGTCCAGGCTGAAGGCACTAATAGATCTAGAGTTTGGTGAGAGCCCACTTGTTGGCTTATAGATGGTGTCTTCTTGCTGGGGTTCCTTTAATAAGTGCATTAATCCCATTCATGAAGGCTCACACTCATTACCACATGACTTCCCAAAGGCCCCATCTTCAAATGCCATCACACTGAAGAAAAAGTTCTAACATGTAAATGGTGGGGGTGGGCATAAACATTCAGTTTATAGCAGTTTCTTTAAAAAAATAAACCTTGAAGTTAGACTTCTTTTCCTGAGGTTAAAACTTGATGATAAACTAAAACTAGTTAGTAAGCTATTTAGTCTCACCAGAGGGATATTTTTGCACAACTATCAGATATTTTGTCAATAAACAGAATAAGAATTAACATATAGTAGCCCCCTTATCCAAGACTCCCAGTTCCAAGAATTCTAATAGAAGCCTGAAACTGTGACTAGTACCAAATCCTATATATACTAGCCTTTTTATGTACCTACATACATATAATAAGATTTCATTTATAAATTAGGCACAGTAAGAAATTAACATCAACAACAAATAGAACAATTATAGCAACATACTACAATTCTGTGAGTGTGCTCTCTTTCTCTCTCTCAGAATATCTTATTGTATTGTACTCACCCTTTCTTCTTGTCATAATGTGAGATGATAAGATGCCTATGTGATGCGATGAAGTGAGGTGAAGGTATAAGCACTGTGATGTCACTTTAGGCTACTGTGGACCTTCTGATGAATGGTCCAAGGGAGGATCATTCACTCCTAGCCCACTATTGACTCAGAGAACTTAAGCCACAGAAAGCGATACAGTGATAAGAGAGGGGGTTATACTATTATATATTCAATATTGTATATTGAATGTTTCCTGTGTTGAGCAAAAATTTTTAAAGATTTTATCTATTGGACACCTGGGTGACTCAGTTGGTTAAGTGACTGCCTTCAGCTCAGGTCACGATCCTGGAGACCTGGGATCAAGTCTCACACTGGGCTCCCTGCTCAGCAGGGGGTCTGCTTCTCCCTCTGACCTTCCCCCTCTCATGCTCACTATCTCTCATTCTCTCTCTCTCTCTCAAATAAATAAAAATCTTTTTGAAAAAGATTTTATGTATTTATCTGAGAGAGAGAGATCACAAATAGGCAGAGAGGGAGGCAGACAGAGAAAGAGAGGAAGCACACAGCACAGAGCCCAATGCAGGGCTCAATTCCAGGACTCTGAGATCATGACCTGAGCCCAAGGCAGAGACTTAACCCTCTGAGCCACCCAGGCGCCCTTGTGTTGAGCAAAATTTTAAGCACTTCACTTAAATGACATCATTTAATCCCCACAGCAAACAGTTGTGGGTTTATCAGCTACTATTATTATTCCCAAAATACAGGTGGGAACCTGCACTTAGAAAATACTCAGAGACTATAATATAGCTATCTGCGAGCAGACTTGGCTTCAAAATCCTATTCAATTAACTAAAGTAATAGGATTTAGTGTCTATATTTACGTGTTGTCTCTTTTCACATAGAAAAATGTTAAACATACTTAAAAAGTAAATTGTTAGATACTATGTTACTATACCTAAAATAATTAGTACTCTAAATATCGTATTACTATTGATTGGAAATTATTCTACTCAGGCAAAAAACATTATTTTTAGAGAACTAATATTATCAAGTTGCAAGTGGAGCTATTTTCTGATAGGGCAGTCTATGGGTAAATCATTATAAACCAAAAAATGAAATAAAGCAAAATATGGTTCCAAGGAAAGCTAAGACACCTTAAGTAATTCATTTTTTATATGAAAATGATCAAACAGGGGCCTTAGTTGATCTGCCTCACTTTGCAAATAAGGAAGTTGAGGTAGAGCAAGGCTCCTTGACTTGGACTGGCTAACTCAGGTTTTTAAAGGAGAGTATGGAGAGTGCTTTTAAATTTTTTCCTGTGTCACATATATATAAAGGCTGTTTACAGGGCGCCTGGGTGGCTCAGTTGGTTAGGCGACTGCCTTCGGCTCAGGTCATGATCCCGGAGACCCGGGATCAAGTCCCACATCGGGCTCCCTGCTCGGCGGGAAGCCTGCTTCTCCCTCTCTCACTCCCACTGCTTGTGTTCCCTCTCTGGCTGTGTTTCTCTCTGTCAAATAAATAAAAATCTTTTAAAAAAAAAATAAAAAAAAAAAATAAAGGCTGTTTACAGTCTGTACCATAACAAATATACAAATAATAACGTAATACACATACCTAGTTGTGTTGCTTTAGATACATATCAGGAATATTTTCCTATAAGTAGTTTTTCTGAGTGGAAGTATCAATGAATATGTTCTTTGCAAGACATGGTACTTCTGTTATTTTTGCATTCACACTTGGACTATATGACTTTACCCATTTGACCATGACTTTCCCAACAGTTCAAGAGTCAAATTAGTGTATTTTTTATCTGATAGCTGATTAGTGGTATATTAGAATATATTCATATGGATATACACTATTTAAAACAGGATTCATTATTTCATATATGACAGACATTATATTTTTATACATGTGACAGTGTGTGTGTGTGTGTGTGTGTGTGTATTATCCTTTGTCCATATTTTGGGACTATTATCCTATTAGATCATTGGTCCGTGGGGCTGCTGGGTGGCTCAGTCATTAAGTGTCTGCCTTCAGCTCAGATCAGGATCCTGAGTCCCAGGATTGAGCCCCACATTGGGCTCCCTGCTCACCAGGAAGCCTGCTTCTCCCTTTCTCACTCCCCCTGCTTGTGTTCCCTCTCGTTGTGTTTCTCTCTGTCAAATAAATAAATAAAATCTTAAAAAATATATCACTGATCCTTTTCATTTGTTTTTTAATAACGTTTTATAAGTTATTTGTCTATTAAACAATTTTCAAGTATTCACCAGGACTTTTTTTTTTCACATTTTTGCTTTAATGTCCTATTTATCAATCTTTTAAGTGGTAAAATAACATTTGACTCATAAATAATTTCCCAAACCTTATTAAAAATTAGATTTTTTGGTGGGTGGCTCAGTTGGTTGAGTGTCCAACTCTTGATTTCAGCTCAGGCCATGATCTCAGCGTGATGGGATGGAGCCCCACATCAGGCTTCTAGCTCAGCAGGGAGTCTGCTGAAGATTCTCTCTCTCTCTCTTCCTCTCCCTCTGCTCCTAACCCCCACTTGCAGGTACACTTTCTCTCTTTCTCAAATAAATAAATAAATAAATAAATAAAACTAAAAAAATAATTATCTTTTCTCAAGTATTTTATCTATTTTTATTTTTTTTTAAGATTTTTTTATTTATTTGACGGAGAGAGATCACAAGTAGGCAGAGAGGCAGGCCGAGAGAGAGGGGGAAGCAGGCTCCCTGCCGAGCAGAGAGCCCAATGCAGGCCTCAATCCCAGGACCCTGAGATCATGACCTGAGCTGAGGGCAGAGGCTTTAATCCACTTAGCCACCCAGGCACCCTTTTCTCAAGTATTTTGAATGTCATCTTCATCACATACAACTTCTCTGTATATTTCAAAGTAGTTCTTAACTCCATTTTCCAGATATTTTTAAAGAATGTTAGAATGCGGGTGCCTAGGCAGATCAGTGGGTTAAAGCCTCTGCTTTCAGGTCAGGTAATGTTCTCAGGATCCTGAGATGGAGGCCTGCATCAGGCTTTCTGCTCAGCGGGGAGCCTGCTTCCTGCTCTCTCTGCCTACTTGTGATCTCTCTCTCTCTCTCTCTGTCAAATAAATAAATAAATAATCTTTAAAAGAAACAAAAGGATGTTAGAATGGATGATATATGTTCTAAGTGCAAGGTAAATGTCAAAGTAGCATTATAAAGTAGTAGTTCTGTTACTACAGTACCTACTTGGTTTATAAAATTATTAAAAAGGATTAGTTCTTATATATACGGCTGAGAATTGTCTAAATACTTGGCAAGTACTTGCTCAATTAATACTATATGACATCTGTGAGGCAGATAACTATTTATCCTCCTCATTTTTCAATAGAAAAGTAATCCACAGAGAACAGGCTCAGATTGAGTGTAGGCAGCCTGGGGTTCTAAACTACGACAACTTGATTCTTTTATCCTGCTCAGGCTGTGACCATGATATTTACTTATCTTTCTTCAGTTTTTGAAGTATTTATCATTTAAAACCAAATAGACATGTAAAATCTTGCCCCCATCTACTTTGAGAAACACCAAGCAATGAGTAGTGTTGCACAGATAGGAAATTCATTCAGTGTAAATTTTCATATCCTGTTATCACTTTATATTTCCCACAATGTGCCACTTGGAAAACTTAAAATATTGAGCATTAACTGCAGCATGCTGTTATCAGAAATAACCAAAGTAGCCTATTTGTAAATGTCTTCTACTTGAGTAATCACTAGAACATATTTGTCATATTGAGAGACTATGAACACTGTGGTTAAAATTTCCAGCTTGAAATTAGTCAGCCTGGACTAAATACTTATTTAGCTATTCAGTTAGTTTTATAGGCCTAGACTTATACTTATTGTTTTAAGTCAAAATTTCCTTCTTACATAAATGGAATGAAAATATTTACTTTACTCATTAAATTTTTATAAATGTTTCATACATTAGTTCTACATACATTTTACCTACTCATATCAAAAGGAGTTACAGTTAATTGCTATACAAAGAGGAAAGATGACAACAAAAACTGCATTTTACAAAAAAAATAAACAAATAAATTGCTAGGGTAAAATAGCTCGTGGATTTGATTCTCTATCTTTATTGAGCTAAAATGAAAAGCAAAATAAATCCTTTACATGTAATTAGATGAGGGAAATAAAGCATGCTACTCTACTAATTTGGTTTTCAGACAATATCAAGCTATGATATGTTTTTAGCACCAGTAAAACTGACACTGAGAGAAACTAAGTAATTAATAGAAAAAAACACAGTGAGCAGAGGATGGGAAAAGATTCTCATTATTCTCACCAGCTAGCCAATCTGGCAATCACTAGGGAGGGAGATGCATGTGAAGGAAAATGTTTTTTCATAAATAAAATCTAAGTCAGCAATAGCAGAAATACTATGAAAGAAATATAGAAGAATACATAAGGAATTCATTTTTACTCTTCATAAATCAGAGTGAAAAAATAATAGCATTTCTTAGTCATCCTTGGACTTTTTGCCATAACTTCATTAAAGAAAAATGACAATTGACTTTGCACAACTGAAATTAGGTCCTTTATTTTAACATTTTAGGATTTTCTAGGAACCTTATTCTGAACCTACATGTCTTTACCTTTAGATTTTTCATACTGAAATTCAAATATCTTGCATCATTTGGGGTTTGGCAGCTCAGTGTGGGAGTCTAAATAGTAAGTGTGGAGGGACATTATGCCACAGCAAACTTTTGGATGGTTAATAATCATGGTTGGACAATGAATCTATTGTCTTCTTCCTACCCTCAATCCTCATCTGAAACACTTGCATTTAGAATTTTTTGGCTTTTAGAAAAGCAAGTGAATTCATAGCCATTCAAAATGTGCAACCTGCATAGGATCTCTGGCATCATCCCTATAGCAACACATTAACATTTCTGCAGCTAAAAAGGATCACACTAAGTGAGATGTATGAAGAATATAAATAGCTCGACATCAGTTCTCTTCAGGTCTGCCACTAAATGACTTTCTTATGATTTCAAAAATTCTTGGATTTTAGAATTCTGAAAAATGCAGTGTCTAAAAGTCATCTACTTACATTGGGGAGGTAATTATATGAAAGTTAAAGTGAAGATATTAGTGGGCAAGAGAATGAATACCAAGCACTATATGCTCCTTTGGAGAAAAAGCTCAAAAACTGGTTTTAGAAACATCGGAGCCTGTGGGCATCATGAACATTTTCTTTTATGTTTTGCAAGATTGATGCACAAGGAAACATTTGGCAAGTCTAGGTACATAAACAGATCTTATGAAACAAAAGATTCAAAGCAGTAACCCAATACAGAAGTAGTTAGACAAGAATATTGTATTATAATCATCAAATGTGCTGAGAAACTAGATCTTGCTTATGACAATCACACAAAAAGAAGTAGTAATTATGTGATGTGGTAAAGGTGTTAGCTATTTCTACAATGGCAATCATATTAACGTACCTAAATTCAAATGAACATGTTGTACAACTTAAATTTACACATTTCATATCAAATATATTTCAATAATAATACTACTAATAAAGGAATTACATGGACAACCTGGATTAGGGAATTTAGACCCTTATCTAAAATTGCCACAAAAATTACCTGATGGAATATGTCATTATCAGTTTAAATAACTAAATATAAATGTAACAGATTATTTGAATTTTGTGAGATAATTAATTAATAATTTTATAGAGTTTTGATAGATAAAACACACAAGAACCCTACATGCACTTCAAAATGTAAACCATTACTGTTAGTGTTTTACTCTTTTGCTAAGTATCTCCAGGTAAACAGGAACACATTCGATTAACTTTATGCTGCTTAACCAAAATAGGCATGAGATCTGTCCCTTTGTATCTTACATCTAATGAGTTAATGTTATCTTAAAAAATATTTACTGCTTAGCAATGTCTTTTGGTTTGCTTTCTGGATAATGAGACAATAATACAGGGCCATACTGAGAAAACGATATTTTCTATTTTCTATTCTACCATTTGATTAGTATTTTTATTTTACTGAAATTTCTAAACCAAATAAGAAAATTTAAAAAAATAAAAGTTCTATTTTAATGAGCTTCACTTGATTATTCTTGAAATCTCTATGTTGGTTTTTATGCTCATCTGAAGGATAAGGATGCAAGTGCACTAGCAAATTTTGAAGTGAAATTGATGGCACATAATGAGCTAGAAATTACCTGACAATATATTTTAAAAAGCTACAGGGGTGCTCATGTGGCACAGTCAGTTAAGTGACCTACTCATGGTTTTGGCTCAGGTCATGATCTCAGAATTGTGGGATCAAACCCCAAGTCAGCCTCTATGTTCAGAGGAAGTCTGCTGAAGATTCTTTCTTTCCCTATGCCTCTCCCCTCTTCTCTCTTTCTCTTTCTCTCTCTCTAAAGTAAATAAATTAATCTTTAAAAAATGAACTATAAATCTATAAAAAAATGAACTTATTTTCTTTAAAAACAGAAAATAAGAAATGTTAGTGTAAAATTAACAAAAAATATAGACAAATAGGACATTGAAACAAAATAATCTAAAAGTAACTTGCATAAAAGGGTGACTTAGTAGGAAAAAATATTAGAAAACATTGACAAAATTACAGCTTAATAAATGAGTTGTGGTTAGACAATTAGAAACTTTATTATTGAAAGTTACATTATTGGGACGCCTGGGTGGCTCAGTTGGTTAAGCGACTGCCTTCAGCTCAGGTCATGATCCTGGAGACCCACGATCGAATCCCATATCGGGCTCCCTGCTCGGCTGGAAGCCTGCTTCTCCCTCTCTCACTCCCCCTGCTTGTGTTCCCTCTCTGGCTGTGTTTCTCTCTGTCAAATAAATAAAATCTTTAAAAAAAAAAAAAAAGAAAGAAAGTTACATTATTATTTATTTAAAAATAGCCCATTGAGGGGCACCTGGGTGGCTCAGTTGGTTAAGCCACTGCCTTCAGCTCAGGTCATGATCATGGAGTCCTGGGATCGAGTCCCACATGGGGCTCCCAGCTCTGCGGGGAGTCTGCTTCTCCCTTTGACCTTCTCCCGTCTCATGCTCTCTCTCACTCACTGTCTCTCTCTCTCAAATAAATAAATAAAATATTTTTTAAAATAGCCCATTGATTTAGGTTTTAAATAAAAAAGCAAGTAAATATAGAAAATATACCATAAGATCATATGTGCTGGTGTAAGAAAAGAGTTAAAAAGAAGAGTTAGAAATGATTCTTAATTTTTGGTTTACAGGTTGTTAAACATATCTAAAAGACTGATTTTCCAAAATATCTACAAATCCTAAAATTTAATGATTTTGTTTGGTGTATTAAATGAAAATATGTACATTTTAGCATCATTTTTCTGCAACATATATTAGAATAGGGACCTTTTTTCATTCTACCAAAAGCACATTTGATACTCACATTAAACTGTATAGATGATATGATTTTATATATACAGATGCTGAGCTCCTTCTTCATTGGTGGCAGCTGCCAAGGACAGTGCTTTTCGTTTGACTGAATCTGGGATGCTCCTACTGGCCCAAGTGGCTTCCAGGAAGTGATCTGTTGAGCAGGTCCCTGGGTCTAATCAAGGTTGAGTTTCCAGCCTGTGTGTGTCAAAGTCTATGACCTTGCATAGACTTGCTTTTAAGTCAGGACAGTGATGAGAATGTCACCACTATGGTGGATGACAAGTACACTGGGGGATAAGTTAGCTGGCTAAGGATCTAGCCCTACCACTAATGGCATATTGCAGGGGGATTAACATTTCCCTGGGGAAGTACAGTGAGGGTATGCCACAGGCTTCTCCATGCGAATGTAAATTAGTCCTGATCTTCATCCTGCAAAGAGATGCAGCAGAAGACATTAGGTACATCAATAATAGTGTACCAGTCTCCCATGTGGGCTGACATCACCTGGGTGAGAGCAATAATGTTGAACACAGCAGGGGCCACGGGTGGAACCCTGCTGTTTCATCGGGGGTAACCCCAGGCCAGCTTGAGCTACTAAACTGTGACAGGGTAGTGTGTAACAAGCCTGCCTGCAGCAAGTCCTGTTACCGTACTGTGTCATGTTCTTTTCTCTGTCTGACCGGTAGTATAGCATTCATCAAAATAACTGCTCAGGGCTTAAGTATCCTCAGTGGTGGGATGGAGTGGACCCAACTCCTTGTCATAGCACAAAGTCTTTATTTTGAGAGAGCACATTCCCCGAGGCAGTGGTCCACCCTGCAAGCAGCCATAACAGCAGTGTGTGTAGTGCAGTCAGTGGTGAGAGCCACAGTCATGGGCAATTGAAATGACTCACAAACCTTATCCATAAATGCATGCAAACCTGTCTAAGGGGAGTCACCAGGTTCCCCCACCAAGCCCCCAATGCCACCAGTGTACCCCTACCCCTGAAGGGGCCTGGTGGGCACTACTTATTTGAGCACCAGTATCCAAGAATCTCAGGAAAGTTTGAATTTTCTCCTTGTTTTCAGTCACCCTTACAGGGTTATGGGGCACTGGTCAGTGGTGGGGAGCTGAATACCTCCAACCATTCTTTTCTTTTCCTTTTTATTTTAATTCCAGTGTAACTAACATACAGTGTTATGTTAAGTTCTGGTGTAGAATGAAGTGATTCAACAATTCTATATATTACTCAGTGTTCCTCAAAGTACTTGTACTCTTAAACTCCTTCACCTATGTCACTCATCACCCCATTCTCTTCTCTCGTAACCATCTTTTCATTCTCTATAGTTAAGAGTTTGTTTTTTTAGTATGTCTCTTTTTCCCCCCTTTTGCTCATTTAAATTCCACATGTTAGTGAAATCCTATGATATTTGTCTTTCTCTGATGACTTCTTTTGCTTAGCATTATACTTTATAGATCCACCCATGTTGTTGTAAATGGTAAAATTTCATTCTTTTTGATAATCAAATAATATTCTATTGTGTGTGTATACACACACACACACACACACACACACACACACCACATCTTCATTCATTCATCTATAGATGGACACTTGGGCTGCTTTTACAATTTGGCTATTATAAATAATGCTGCAATAAACATAGGAGTATTTATCCTTTTGAATTAGTGTTCTTATATTTTTAAGGTAAATACCCAGTAGGGCAATTACTGGATCATATGATAGTTCTCTTTTTAATTTTTTGAGGAACTTCTATACCGCCTTCCACAGTGGCTGCATCAGTTTACATTCCCACCAACAGTGCAGAAGGGTTCCTTTTTCTCCACTTCCTTGCCAACACTTGTTTCTTGTACTTTTTATTGTAGTCATTCTGACAGGTGTGAGGTGAAATCTCATCATGGTTTTGATTCAAAGCAATCTTGAAAAATAAAAAGCTGAACCTATCACAATTCCAGATCTCAAATCTTATTACAAAGCTGTAATCAAAACAGTATGGTACTGGCACAAAACTAGACAGAACAGAACAGAAAGTCCAGAAATAAACCCGTGATCATATGGTCAGTTAATCTTCAACAAAGAAGGCAAGAATATACAATGGGAAAAAGACAGTCTTCAATAAATGAAGTTGAGAAAAAAGTGAAAAATATGCGTAAGAAGAAAACTGGACCACTTTCTTACACCATATACAAAAATAAGCTCAAAATGGATGAAGGACCTAAATGTAAGACCTGAACCATAAAAAAACATAAAAAAGAGAGAACATAGGGAATGATTTTTCTGAAACCTTGATCCATTCTTAATTGTTCTATTTTTTTTTTACTTTAAGTTTATTTTATTTTTCCAGTGTTCCAAGATTCATTGCCCATTCCCCACACCCAGTGCTTCATGCAATATGTGCCCTCAGTACCCACCACCAGGTTCTCCCATCCTCCCACCCCTTCCCTTCCAAGTCCCTCAGTTTGTTTCTGTGTCCAAAGTCTCTCATGTTTCATTTCTCTCCCCAAATTACCCTACTTACCATTTCCTTTCCTTCTCCTACTGTCCTCTATATTAACCCCTTATGCACCATAAGTAAGTGAAACCGTGTGATATTTGACTTTCTCTACTTGGCTTATTTCACTCAGCATAATCTCTTCCAATCCAGTCCATGTTGCTACAAAAGTTGGATATTCATCCTTTCTGATGGAGGCATAGTACTCCACTGTATATGTGGACCACATCTTCTTTATCCATTCATCTGTTGAAGGGGCACCTTGGCTCTTTCCACAGTTTGGCGATTGTGGCCATTGCTGCTATGAACAATTGGGGTACATATGGCCCTTATTTTCACTACATCTGTATCTTTGTGGTAAATGCCCAGCAGTGCAATTGCAGGGTCATAGGGTAGCTCTATCTTTAATTTTTTAAGGAATCTCCACACTGTTTTCCAAAGCGGCTGCACCAACATGCATTCCCACCACAGTGTAAGAAGGTCCCCCTTTCTCCGCAGCCTCTCCAACACTTGTTGTTTCCTGCCTTGTTAATTTTGGCCATTCTGACTGGTGTAAGGTGGTATTTAATTGTTCTTTTTTTTAATATTTTATTTATTTATTTGACAGAGAGAAGCACAGCTAGAAGGGGAACACAAGCGGAGGGAATGAGAGAGGGAGAAGCAGGTTTCCTGCCGAGCAGGGAGCCCGAGGTGGGGCTCGATCCAGGGATTCTGGAATCATGAACTGAGCCGAAGACAGACGCTTAACAACTGAGCCACCCAGGGACCCCTTAATTGTTCTTTATGAGGCATGTGAGTTTGGAGAGTGGAGGACATGTGAAGAGGATCTTCCTCCTTGTATGATTCATCACTCTCACAGTTGGAAATGTCTTCATTATCTTGGCAATCACAGGCAGGGTGATCATTTTCCTGTTTCCCTGATGCTCACTAACACCTGGTATTACCCATCATTCTAAATTCTGCCAATCTGGTGGATATAAGATGGTGTCTTATCAATGTTTTATTAATAATAGTGACTTTGACATTTTCTTTTTTTTTTTTTAAAGATTTTATTTAATTATTTGACAGAGAGAAACACAGCCAGAGGGGGAACACAAGCAGGGGAGTGAGAGAGGGAGAAGCAGGCTTCCCGCCGAGCAGGGAGCCCGACATGGGGCTCGATCCCAGGTCTCCAGGACCATGACCTGAGCTGAAGGCAGTCGCTTAACCAACTGAGCCACCCAGGCGCCCCTGACTTTGACATTTTCTTACGCTTATTGGGTATTTAGACTTTTGCTTAGTGTGTTGACTATTCTTAGCCTTAATCCAGTTTCTTATTTTTCCATTTTAAAATTTGATTACATGCGAGTTTCTTTTCAGTTTTAGACATCACAAATATGTTCTTCCCTACTGTTATCTATCTGATAATTTTACCTAACACATCCTTTAGTGAAAATAAATCTCTAAATTTATTGTAATCAATCATATCAATTTTACAAATTTTGTTTTGAGTTTGTTCAATATGTGCTTCTACACTTCATGACCACAAATATTTGTGCATGCTTCCCTCCATCAGGGTTGTTTTGCTTTTTACATTTCAGGTCTTGAATGAATATAGCTTTCATATTTTAAAGTAACATAAGGTAGGAATTCAACTTAAATTTTCTCCACAGATTAATTGCATCTTCCCAATCTTACCTACTGAAATGTTCTTGCTTGATTCATTTGCAATGCCAACTTCTCCTTTATAGGTTTTCTATCTGTAAATGGGTCTTATTTTGAGCAATATTTTTTGTATCACATTTGATTTTTGTTTGTTTTTGCATCAGTACCACATTGGACAATATTTTCCTTCATAGTGTGCTTTCATATGTGGTTGGCTAGAGCTTCTTTTCAATCTTGCTTTGACTTGTACATAATAGTTTTTTTTCCATACACATTTTAAAATCTATTTGTTGATTTCCTAAACTATTTCATTGATTTTTATTGAAATATATTCTTGGTTTGAGTGTATGAACATCATATAACTTATCTTCTTTATCATTGTTCATCTTTTGACAGTTAGCCTAGTTTTTCTGAGAGAAGCATATTAAAATCTCCACTGATAATGGTTGATTTATTTATTTGTCTCTATACTCTTGTCAGTGAGAATCATTGCAGGGCACATATATTGATTATTGCTTTATCTTCTTGATGTGCTATT
The DNA here is from genome assembly GCA_004023965.1 of Spilogale gracilis. Lineage (NCBI taxonomy): Eukaryota > Metazoa > Chordata > Mammalia > Carnivora > Mephitidae > Spilogale > Spilogale gracilis. The sequence continues at coordinate 134,703 of PITA01001778.1, forward strand.
TCCCTTACCAATAGATGACTTCCTTATTTGTCCCTTATACTGCTTATCTTTTAAAATGTATTTTCTTTGATATTGAATTTGCTGTCATTGATATATTTTATTTGAAATTTAGTGTTTAGATTATGATAAAATTTCTTATCCAAATCAGGCCACATGTGAATAACAAATATTTTAAGCTAAGTAAAATTTAGAAGTATGTATTGAGCTAATGACACTTTAAATTACTCTATATTAAGAAAATTTGGGGGCACCGGGGTGGCTCATTCCTTAAATGTATGCCTTTGGCTCAGGTCATGATCCCAAGTCCCTGGATAGAGCCCCGCATCTTGCTTCCTGATTGGTGGGAAGCATGCTTCTCCCTCTCTCACTCCCCCTGCTTGTATTGCCTCTCTGACTGTCTCTCTCTCTCTGTCAAATAAATACAAAATCTTAAAAAAAAAAAAAAAAGAAAAAAGAAAATTTTATCTTTTTTGTATTTACACATCTTCATTTTTGTTTAAATGTGTTGTACTTTTACCATAAAAAGGATAGGCAACTTTCTCATTCTTTGTTTCATAAATATTCATATCTGTTTTCCTGGGTTTTATATGATTTGCTTTATAAATATTTATTTTGTAAAGTCAGAAACATATTTTGTTTTACATTTGAGGATCTAAATTTAGTTATTATATTCACAAAACTAGCAAGTGAAAAATAATTCACTTTAATGTTGATTTATGATTCATCCATTTTCAGATAACAATTGTTTGTAGAAAATAGTTTCTATTTCTGGACCATTTTCTCAATGATTTCTTTTTCTCTTTTTTTGCTAGCGAAATACTTACAAGCATTGCAGATCTTTCCAATGACTTAATATCTGATTACCCTTCCTTTTCAGCCTTTTACCTGAGAATCATATCTACTTATTTTTCTAGATACACTGAAATATTCTAAAAAAGACACCGGCATGATTCTTTTACTTAGAGAAATAATTTCCATGCTCTATTCTATGATTAGAATTTTCATGTTCATCTATTCCATTACTGTTCTTAGTAAAAAAATGCTTGTGGAATTTCTTAAGTTTGCCTTTTAAATAGTGTTTTATTTTTCTCACAAATAAATGCCTTGTACAAGTTTGACAAAAATAATAAAATTTAATAATAACCAAATTACCATTTTTAATGATTCCAGCTTGCACATTTCATTTTCTGTGTAGCCTTAAATAAAAAGCAAAACACTTACTTGTAAAATTTACTTTTTTGAGAAAGTTCAGGGCAATCAATTATTTTGTTCAACTTTTGTCCTCATTCTTAATATCATCATTGAATTTCCAAAGGTTCTACCTTTAAAGTATTAAACTCTGCAAACCTGAAATTATGCAAAATTTCAGGTAATAACTATAATTTTTCTTAATGGAGCACTGTGAAATTTAGCAAACAATGTCCTTAAATTATTATGATATTTAAATAAAGGTCCAAAAATACATTGCCATTTTCAGACATTGAAGATATCATTATAATAATATGTGACCTTTTTAATCCAATATAAAATTTACTTTCAATATATGCATGTGGGTTATTTAACTTTTTTTAACACACACACACACACACACACACACACACATATATATATATATATATATATATATATAAAGATTTTATTTATTTCTTTGACAGACAGAGAGAGAGATCACAAGCAGGCAGAGAGAGAGGAGGAAGCAGGCTCCCTGCCAAGCAGAGAGCCTGACGTGGGTCTTGATCCCAGGACCCTGAGATCATGACCTGAGTCGAAGGCAGAGGCTTTAACCCATTGAGCCACCCAGGTGCCCTTTTTGAACATATCTGACAATATTACTATATTCAAATTGTGACTACATTAGCAGTTCAAATTGTTGGCATTCAATGGCAATATAGTAAAAAATATTAATTAATTGAATTTGGATCAGACTAATGTATTCAAGTTTTCATTCTATAACTTATTTGCTGTATTTTTCCAAGCCTACTTTAATTTATACTTGTGTACTACTGAATGATCATCAAATATATTAGTCAATTAAATTCCCCCATATAATCTTATGCAATTAATTCCAAGTAATAATTTCTACTGTTCACACATAAATTTATAATTCTCTAAGAAATTTTAATTAAAAAATGAAACTTTTTTAGATTATATGGTGACAAATTGTGTCAAGTTTCTAAGAATCAAGACCTGATAAAAGTGATACTGAAAGCTCAGCCTACAAGTTTCCTTTTTTTTAAATAAATTACTTTTTGTCCAACCACTTAAATAAGGCTAATTCTGTTTCACTTTTGATTTCAATGTTAACATTTTTGATGATGGCCTTAATTGTATTTCATCCTTCTCTATTATTTTCATAATAGAGAAAAAAAATCACCTGAAGATTATTCTCTATTTATTAGTTGGACTATAATATATATCTTATTCAGTTGGGCATTTTGGCCTTCCTCTTCATCTAAGATTGTGAATAAAGAGGAAGTATATTTAAAAGTCTGATCGCTGGGCGCCTGGGTGGCTCAGTTGGTTGGGCGACTGCCTCCGGCTCAGGCCATGATCCCAGAGACCCAGGATCGAGTCCCACATCGGGCTCCCTGCTCGGCGGGAAGCCTGCTTCTCCCTCTGTCACTCCCCCTGCTTGTGTTCTCTCTCTGGCTGTGTTTCTCTCTGTCAAATAAATAAAAAAAATCTTTAAAAAAAAAAAAAAGTCTGATCGCTGAGAATATAGAGGCCTGTAGAAAAATTGCTGGCCATGCTCATTAATGTTTCACAATTTTTGTGGCTTGAGCTGGAACTTGATGTGTCTGTTCTATCATTCTAGGATTCCTTCTCTTTGACTGAAAAGAAAACCCATTTTATATTTATACTTTGAATGTAATTTTACCAGATTATCTTGTAGATATAATCCATTTAGATGAATTATGTAATTAGATGGATTATATAATTATTGATTTTCATAAGAAAGCTCTGTAACCTGAATAAGAATAAATTTTTGTGACCGTCATATTTAAGGTGTTGATAAGGGTAAAATCTGCCTCTCAGTGTTGAGCACACAGTAGTCCAAATATCGTGTAATGTTTTAGGAGTTAGGAGCCAATTTGTTTTATTTGAAAACTATACACTTATGAGCTGTTCTGTGTTGTTATAAGAGCTACAATGGCAAGCCTTGACCTGAGCTGGTACTTTGGCATCATCTCTTCTTTCATGGCCCTGACACTAATTCATCCACTTTCCCATCTCCTGAGTGTGCAAATCGTTAGGTGCTGGGTAAAGAAGGGTCACTCCACCTTGTAACTGTGTTGCTTAGGCTCATACTGTAGATTTTGCCTCTAATTCTGACTACCAGAATAAAGCCTAGACATAGATTGAGAACAGAATTGAAATTGAAGAAAACATGGATTTTTTTTTTACTTGCTCCAATGATAAAGGAGCTTTTAAAATAACAGCTGAGTTGTAAGTTTACTGTATTACCTAATAACTACCAAAATTCTTGAATAAGGTCTTGTTTTCCAAAAATAATTTGAATAAACATAAAGTCTCTCCAAATATATTCAGTAAGAGATCCAACTAGACATGTAGAACAAGTGCTTTACCAACACCCAAGAACCCTCTAGAACTGGGATTTATTTTATAGTGTAAAAATGTTGTGTGACTCACAGATAGTTCTCCCACCATGGAGAGAGAGAGCAGGGACATACATGTTTACCACCACACATCCCCTGCTGAGTGTGAGAAAGAGACAGGCTCTTACTGTCACACCAAGAAAGTCTATCATTCCAGATACTCCTTTTTTCAAGGTGGCATTTGAGTAATTAGTTCTGTTGATTTGTTTTGTTCATACATGTCTGTTTAAATTGAGAGAAACACGTCTTCTTAGAGAGGTAATTAATTACTCGTTAGCTGTCTTTCAAAATTCCAGCAAAGAACTGAGCAAGTTCTACAGAGCCTATCAATTTCACTCCTCCTCCATGAACCTCTTGTCTTTTGATTTATTGTTGTGCTTTTATTTTATATATACTTTTATTAAGTCTATTATTTTTATATTACAAATTTGAACAGTTTCTAATACCAGATTAATGATCTAATTGTTGTCATTGGGGAGAGCATGAATTTTATCCAGTTTCGTCTCCAAATTTAATGTTTCTTTTTTTATCAGTTAGTTTACAAATTAGTTATACATCCTTATTATAATGGGAGAATCTTTTTGAAACTGTACATTTAAAAAAATTGACAGATGACCAAGTATAAAAAAGGAAATTAAAAAGAAAAAACTATGAAATTATATTGCATTTTGTCACAGCAGAACTACTGTGTTACAGATGTAGTGTTACAAATGTAATATAGACTTACAAATGACAAGTCTCAAAATTTAATACAATAGTTTTTTAGACATCTGAGCTCACTAATCTTCTCTTGACAGGCAGTTTTATTTACATATCATTAAAATACCATGAAATTCACCCTTTTAACATCAATTCGCTTGTTTCTAATACATTCATACAGTTATACAACCATCACCACCAATTTAAGAATATTTTCATCACTTCCAAACAAAACTGCTATGTAATCATTAGCAGTCATTCCCCATTTACACTTCTCCCCAGCCCCTGGCAAAAACTAATCTGCTTTATGTCTTTTTAGATTTGCCTATTCTACATATTTCATATAAATGTAATCAAAATGTGATTTAGAGGGCTGGCTTCTTTAATTTATCATAATGATTCATGATTGTTATTATTGTATTATGTCTGCATTTCTTTTCATTGTTGAATAATATTCTACGGTATAGATATATCATATATGGTTTCTTCAGAGTTGAGATGAAGAAATTACTGAAATTGTAAACAAGAGATATATTCTGAATCAACCATGATTAGATAAAAGAGAAATAAATGTGGAAATGTTTTTATTATTAAAACATTTATTAATTACAAAACAACTATTGGGGTGCCTGCCCGGCTCAGTCAGTAGAGCATGTGACTATTGGGTTTGGGGTCGTGAGTTCAATCCTCATGTTGCCCTACTTAAAAAAAGAAGAAAAAAATTAAAACATTACAAAACAACTATTAATTTCAAGAAAAAAGATTCATATTTCAGCCAGCATTTCTGAGCACCCAGATATATTGTTCCACTTCCACAATAGCTATTCAGACCTCTATCCTTTGAACAATATGTCAAGGCTGTCTTCAAATGTCTTTGAATTCACTAGAAAATGTCATAAGAGTTTTTTCCTTTGAAAACTGGATCCTGATTTTGAACATACTTTATCATCTATGAAATATGTCAACTCAGTTTCCATGTAAAAATGAATAATAAATAAAATATAAGATTTAATTTATTGAAAATTAGGAACATTTATGAGGAAGGGTTTACATTAAAGCCAAGTGATCATCTTCAGATATGTTATAAAAATTTATTCCATCCTATGTCATATTTCTGATTTCTCACATCCACTCTCTTTTCAGGTCAACTACAAAATTGTTGTCTTCTTTCATCAAGTTGCATTACTGTGGATCTTGCTGGCTCTGTTTTCTTATAACTTCATTTTCTATCTAGGAAGTTGTTTAGAGCATTTTCTCAAAACATAGTAACAATTCTCATGCTTGTTCTTGACATATTAATGTTTCCTTTATTATACATAAGGTGAATAAAAGATAAATACCTGTTACGTTTACCTCTTGTCAAGATTCTACCCATTCTCATGTCCTGAGGCACTTTTTACCTTCTTTCTGAAGCACACCCTGACAATCCTAGTTGAAAGTGTTGTTTTCTGGGCACCTGCTTGCCTCAATTGGTTACACAGCTGTCCTTGGCTTAGTTCATGATATCTGGGTCCTGGGATCAAGCTCCCCTCTCCATGGGGTCTTGTTTCTCTTTCTCCCTCTGCCTGCCACTAGTCCTGCTTTCTCTCTCTTGGTCAAATAAATAAATAAAACCTTTAAAAAAAAAAAAGAAAAAGAAATGCTGTTTTCAATTTTTTAACCCCACCAAACCTTTGTAACATCACATGTTCGTATATTTTATTAAAGTCATTTCTGTTTATTACCCTCCTGTGTCACAAATCTCATGCGGATTAAAGTTATAATTACCACAACACTTTTAGCCCTCCATCTCCTGTATTTTAATTATTCTAAGCATATAGACATGTCCTGAGAAAAGTATACACAAATTGTATGTATGTATTAGTGTTTAAAATGTAGGAAAAGAGGCAATTTTATGTTGAAAAGAATAAAGGAATCAGAGGTTATGAAAAACAATGGTATTTTTTTAAGCGATGGTATTTTTTTAGTGTAAACTTTTTCAAGTTAAAGAACATGGGAGGGGCACCTGGGTGGCTCAGTTCTTAGCCGTCTGCCTTTGGCTCAGGTCATGATTCCAGACTATGGGTATCTAGCCCCACATGGGGCTTCCTGCTTGGCTAAAAGCCTGCTTCTCCCTCTCTCACTCCCCTTGCTTGTGTTCCCTCTCTACCTGTGTTTCTCTCTGTCAAATAAATAAAATCTTAAAAAAAAAAGAAAGAATATGGGAAATGCATTAAACTTTGGAACCTCACTCTTCCTATAAAAGACAGAAGATAAATTTCTGTTAAATTTTTATATTTTTCTGAATTAAAATGATCAGAAACTGACCTAAAACATTTATACCAACAAAGTGCCTATGAAATACATTTAGGGACCCAAGAGTATCTTGAATTCTTTATTATTACTATTTTTTGCAAAGATTTATTTGAGAGAAAAAGACAGAGTGCCATTGGGGAAAGGGGCTGTGGGAGAAGGTAAAGAGGACTCCCTGCTGAGCTTGGGGCTTTAAATCCATGATGCTGAGATCATGACCTGAGCTGAAACCAAGAGTTGGTCACTTAAACAACTGAGCCACCCAGGTACCCCTTGGATTCTTCATTCTGCTGAATTAAGTAAACTAAAAATAATACTCTTTTAAGGTATTTTCTGTGTGAAGCATCCAACAATTCTCACATCAGAAGGAGACTAAAAGAAGAATTAAGTCCAGTCATATAACATTTATTGTAATATTATTTACCTGAGTTTCTCTAATTAAAAAGATATATAGTTCCAGAAAGCATATTAGTGGACGGTAGTGTTAGATGATTTTCAAAAGATACAAAAGATACGACTCAATAAATCTAGCTATGAGCATTCAAAATCAAATAGAAAAAAAAGTAAAAGAGACATCATTGAAAAGTATTTAAGAATATAAATGACACAGTATTTTGTCATACAGCTTATGCTATTAAATTAGGGTTTCTTTAAGCATTCAACTTTTCCCATCATTATATTTGGAAAATGTGTACTTGTCCAATTTTGTTTATATAAAACTAGTAATAATGTGTTTGTTCCACACTGGTAACAGATACTCTTTGTGCTACATTGATATTTGTGTTTTTAAAAAAAGTGCCGGGGCACCTGGGTGGCTCAGTTGGTTAAGCCACTGCCTTCGGCTCAGGTCATGATCCCGGAGACCGGGGATGGAGTCCCACATCGGGCTCCCTGCTCGACGGGAAGCCTGCTTCTCCCTCTCTCACTCCCCCTGCTTGTGTTCCCTCTCTGGCTGTGTTTCTCTCTGTCAAATAAATAAAATCTTAAAAAAAAAAAAAAAGTGCCAATGCTGTCCATTTGTATAAATGCGCTTCAAGCGCCACTGATTCCCTTTACACAACTTACAAATGTCAAAGCTGCGTTTGCTAGGAGAGGTGCGGTTTTACTGCAGTGTCACTTTCCTTCTCCCCATGGAGTAACTGATGCCTTTACTCCACAAGAGACACCCACTAAGGTTACGGTTGCCTAAGACAGTTGGTCCGCCGCTGCTTCTCCACATTCCACTGCTGGGTCCCGCTGTGTGAAGTTGTGTCTCAGTGAGCGCTCACAGCGTTTCTCCAGCAGGCTGTGCACTGGTGGTTTTCCTTCCTCACCTCACCACATCGCGGCTGTCATCCTGCTGTCATCTGTCTTCTGTGGATGTCTTCCCCAGTAGTGCCGTGTTACAATGTGCATCGCCTCATTGCTTAGGATTTGGCTGGGATCCAGGAACTTGAATTTGGCAGTCCTTATGAATGAAAGCTTTTGCCAGTGCACTTACTCATTGTAAGTATATTGAAATTCTACCTGCTGGTCAGAGATAAATTTTATGCATGCTTGAATAAATGGCCGCAAAGAAATTTAGGGAATTTGCAGAGAATTTCAGTGTTAATTTAAACTGAGTAAAAAAGTAATAATAATAAAAGAGTCTGTATTGGCCAGTGTTCTTCACAGAAACAGAACTAATTAGTTCTATAATTAGAAGTAATAGATGCTATATATTATTCATTATAAGAAATTGTCACACAGGACATTATGGAAGCTAGCGACTACAAATCTGTTGTATGAGCCAACAGGTTTGTGATTCAAGAGAGTGGATGGTACAGAAAAAGTCTGAAGGTCATTTTCTAGAAAATTCCCTCTTGCTCCGGAGGCTCTTGGTTCCCTTTAGGCCTTCAACTGGTTGGATGAGGCCCACTTGCAGTATGTAAAACAATCTCCTCTACTCGAAGTTCACCAAGTTAAATGTTAACCTCAACTGAAAATGCCCTCCAAGGGGACACATAACATCAGCCATCACAGAGTTTATATCATATTATATTATTTTTCAATAAATCCTCTCCCTTTAGATGAATCATTTTACTAATTATTTAAAGTAATTAGCTTTTCCAGCTTGGTTATCTATGTTACTTCCAATTTCAAAATTGCTATGAAAAACTGGTCTGAGTCTTTGATTTAAACAATACCATATTGTCAACCTTTATAAGTGATACGATTAATGTTGAGATTAGCAAACATAGTATTAAGAGGTCCTTTTACACACATATTTTTTGTTGTTTTGATTTTAACTAAAGAATGAATAAATCAATGGATTACATTAGAGTTAATATACATTTGGGTGCCTAGGTGGCTCAGTGGGTTAAAGCCTCTGCCTTTAGCTCAGGTCATGATCTCAGGGTCCTGGGATCAAGGCCCATGTTGGGCTCTCTGCTAGGCAGGGAGCCTGCTTCCTCCTCTCTCTCTTCCTGCCTCTCTGCCTACTTGTGATCTCTCTCTCTGTCAAATAAATAAATAAAATCTTAAAAAAATTAATATACATTTAAACAAACTTTTGGAATTTAGTAAGTATTCGGTTTGTGACCAAAGAAAAAAAAATAAAGATTATCAGACTTCCATCTAGTTTAAGTTTATATTAAAATACATATAAAATCAAGGAAGGTGCCCTCAGGAAAAAAAAAAATAAAAATTTGCAAAATAACACAGAGCTCAGCTGAAGCTGAATGTATAAATTATGTTATGCTTTGAATTAAAGACTATTGCATTCTTGGAGAACCTGTGTCCTAGGAGGGAAACAGATTTTGACAAACGAAGGAACACAGAGGGAAAGTTCTAAGAAATAATAAGAAAGAAAAACTGAAAATAGAGGGACATAAAAATTATTTCTATAAACTCTGTATCTCTTTTTTATTTTTTTAATCTCTGTATATCTATAAACTCTTTATTTATCTCCGTATCTCTATGTATATATCTCTATGAACTCAGAAATATTTGTTGAGCACTTAAAATGTGAAGTACATCTTTAAGTAAACCAAAAATAAAAAAACACTTATATTTTCAAAAGTAAGAAACATAAACATGCATCAAATATTGTAAAACAGAAATGTAGCCAAAATGCATTAGGATATAAAGAAAAAACATGTAAGAAAGGTAGTATATTTTAGTCATATGCTTGCATAATTTTAATCATTGATTATTCAGTCACTTTGTTGAGGGGAGTTCTGTGTCAAGTGTTTACTTCTTTTAATACACCTTCACAATCCAGTCAGAGGGTCTTCCTAATAATAAATGTATTTAATCAGAGATTGCATGTGACCATACACATATATGAACAAACTTCATGTTAGCATTCAAGTAGTAAGTATTGCCTTTAAGACAGGAAATTTTATTACACTTCATTTGACTTGTGGGGACAAAATGCTAAGTTAAGGAAAACACTGTTACTTGTCATATGCATGTTCCAGGGGACATATAAGGCTAAAAGAGCTGCTTATTTCTTTTTCATAAGAATGAAGATGTAGAAATATGCATGGCATACTGAAAAGTCTGTTGTCCAAGAGTGACACAGCATCTTACATTCTGCATAATTTTCTCTAATCTTCTAGTTTTGACATTAATTTGGTACCACAGTTACATGTTGCTCTTCTTCATGCAGATAGCAAGTTGTATGAATTTTGTGCCTCCAAACAGTCAAAGCCATCTAAGGAAATTTACAAGTAGAAATGATCTTTCAAACACTCAACATATTATTTATAGATATGTCAGAAGTTCTGCTCAAAGCAGAGGACGCCAAGATAGTAACTCTTCACAGATCCTGCAGGACTTGTCAAAGAGGCTTATGGGAACACTTTTTTTTTTAAGATTTATTTATTTTAGAGACACACACAGAGAGAGAGAAAACAAGTGCATGCAGGAGGGAAAGATGGAGAGGAAGAGAGAGATTCAAGCAGACTCTATACTGAGTACATGCCCAACATGGGGCTTGATCACACAACCCTGAGATTAGGACCTGAGGAAACCAAGATGATTAATGACTGTGTGCCACTCAGGTGCTCTGGGAACCACCTTTTTAATTGGTAGACAGAGCTTGCTCCTCCTGGGGACACATTAACCCTACCAACACACCCAGGGTCTGAATACAGCCAGCCCGGAAATACTGGCAACCACACATTTTGCTTTTTTCGATGGAAACATTTCCCAAAGGATAACATTTTTTCAGTTAAAACCCAAGGGGGAAATGATTTTGAAATACCATCATATACCATTTTGTAAATTGGAACCTCAAATCTTTTTTATCACTTTTCTGTTTAGATCACTGTACATAAATTTGATTGTTTTGAGTGTAAAACATAAGTACTAAAAATGTATGATTTGATATTTTAAAAGTGCACTATAATTAAGTAATTTTTCATCTTCCAGTGTATCATTTAACTGAAGGAGTTAACAAGAAATTGCACAGGCATTACACAGATAAATTTTGTAACTCTATATGTTTTATTTATTTTATTTTAATTTGGGAGGAGGGAAGAGGGAAAAATAGAAAATCTAAAGCAGGCTCCACATCGAGCATGGAGCCCGACCCAAGGCTCAATCTCATAACCCTGAGGTCATGATCTGAGCTGAAATCAAGAGCCAGGGTCTTAACTAACTGAGCCACCCAGGCACCCCACTTTATCTATACATGTTATTAAAGACATACATAGATTTTCTCCATATTAGCTTAACAGAACTTGAGCCAACCTTAGATGTTGTATCTTATTTCAATTAAATATGCATCTATTTTACACAATGCCCTGTTGTAGATTTTTCTCTACTAAAGAGTTTTGATGATATTTTGTTAATTTATTGCTGAATATGAAGCCTTAATAAATATGGTCAGTGGAAAAAAATAAGTCTCTTTTATTTAACAACTCATGCACTATTCATTATGTAATGTAATCCTATAGTTCTGTTTTATGGTATTTTTATTTATTTCATATTTTATGTGCATTTTTGTTTTAAAAGGGTATTTTGGATCTTTTAATAGCATTTTACTTTATTTTCTTTGTATCATGTGGAATTTGGCTACATTTTGTGTTTTGAGGGTTAAACCATTTAATTTTATCTATGAAATGATGATGCTACTTTTTTTTTTTTTAAGATTTTATTTATTTATTTATTTGACAGAGAGAAACACAGCAAGAAAGGGGAAGTGAGAGAGGAAGAAGCAGGTTTCCTGCTGAGCAAGGAGCCCAGTGCAGGGCTCGATCCCAGGTCTCAGGGATCATGACCTGAGCCAAAGGCAGTTGCATAACCAACTGAGCCACCCAGGTGCCCCTGATGATGCTACTTTTATGACTTACATAAAATCATATATGATATATTTGATTGCTGTATCTTTTTCCTTTTCTTCCAGAATAATTTAGCTGAGATTACATTTAATTTTCACTGACATGTGAAAAAGTATATGTAGTTATTATTGACATAAATATGTGACATTAACATTTCAGTTTAATATTGCAGTTATGAAAATATTTCTTTTTTTTAAGATTTTATTTATTTATTTGACAGAGAGAAACACAGCCAGAGAGGGAACAAAAGCAGAGGGAGTGAGAGAGGGAGAAGCAGGCTTCCCGCCGAGCAGGCAGCCCGATGTGGGGCTTGATCCCAGGTTTCTGGGATCATGACTTGAGCCGAAGGCAGTCTTTTACCCAACTGAGCCACCCAGGCGCCCCGAAAATATTTCTTAATGTATGAAATTCTGTCAAATAAATATGATAGACCTTGACAAATTATGGAATGTTTATCAAAAGTAAATATTTGATATTTAAAATGTTAAACTTTTTAGATTATATATTCCCTTTAAGTCTCATTGGTAATGATTTAACTGCTTACATTTACTTAATTAATTACTATTAATAAATTGTATGCTCATTTTTTCTAATATTTGTATAACTTAGGGAAGATCTAGAAAAGTAAAAATGACCATTCATGAGCACTATTGAGAAAGATAAGAGCTAGAGGGTCTGAGAAAATATATAAAATCTCTATAGGACCAATAAATGGGTAAATTAATCTTCAAATTACATATTATCTTGGTGGCTAACTAACACCTGGATTCAGGTGCAGAATGGAGGCCCCCGTCTTCTCTTCATTAGTGCACTAAATTAGCAATCAATTACCTCATTGTGGAATCCACCGCTGTTTCCAAACAGAGAATGCCAGCATCCGAAGTCGGGGTTGCTAAGTGCCTGATTACACTCAGACAATGAGGGGTTGCCAATGCTCCCCTTTAGTGGAGCTTTTACACTAAAGCCGAGAGATGTTTGGTATGCAGAGCAGAACGTAGTCAAACATGGATAACTGAAAGATTTAAATTAGGTTGTTTCTGTGTAATCCCTTTTTCTTACAATCATATCCTTCCACTTTCCTTGGCCATGGAAAGGGTCTTTTAGGATCTGCGCTTTTTTTTTTTTTTTTTTTAAAGATGTGAATATCCACTGAAACAACCAATTGTATATATTTATACTTGTTCTATCTTCTTCTGTCCTAATGGAGTTTTGAGATTTATGCACATTCAACAGTATTTAATGCAATTGCCATAACCGCTAGGCATTCCTTGTTGTAATTAATGGCTTAACAATCTCTTTCCAGAAACTGAGTGGGTGTTTCTGATGAAAATTTACCCCAACGCTTTTTCTGAACCAGGACTCCACAGGTTGTACCACAGTTCTCAATAAGCACAAGGCCTCACTGTGAGCTGTCATCACTGGATCCCTGAAAATAGACAAGCTGACTAATGATAAAATGAAGTGTAATCACTTCCATAATTATCTGACATGCCTATACATTTTAATCACTAAACAAAAGAGTCCTCAATTGTTCCCTGACCTGCTTAGAGCTCTGTCTCCTCAAACTGTTTCTTTGTTGTTCCACCTTGAATTATACATCTAGCCAGTACAATATCCATACAAACGCATTAGGATCTCACATTTATATAATCAGTCTAGACTTAAGTCTTTTACTTGTATATCCAAATCATGCTGCCATTTCTATCTGGAATATTATGGTTATTGTTCCAATTAAAGTGACTACTGATGGGGGAACAAAGGCAAAAGAAAAATTACTGAATTTCCTTACTCCATACAGCCCATTGACAAGTCCTTGAAACAGGCTGAGTGCCGTTCTTAGAGGGACTCAAATGCTTAGAAGTTAATACTCTAAGGACAAAAAGTAATCCTAGCCTAACCACCCCACCCCTGCTCCAGTCCTGTAAGTCTACTTTAATGTATAAAAATTCCTTTAGAAATTTCCTTTATTTCTAAACCTCCCAAGCATATGGCCAACCAATAAATATCTGGAGGGTTTCATGACTAAGGTTTTACAGATGGTAATAAATGACCTTTTCCCAACAATAGCTAGCCCCCTCAAGGTTCTGGAAACCTTGCTTCCAAAATTTCTTAAAGACTTTCGCTATCCCTAACCCTCTCCTAACTTGAAAGTATATAATGGACCACTCCTCATGACCTCATTGCAGCTCTTTCTACCCATAAGTCCTATCCCTGTGCTTTAATAAAATCACTTTTTTACACCAAAGACATCTCAAGAATTCTTTCTTGGCTGTCAGCTTTGAACCCTAACATTGTCTTTTCTACATCAGCTACTACAGAGTTCTCCGTTCTGGTGATGGCATTACCAAGTTAGAAATTTGTCAACAAATTTTCTTTTCCTCTTTCCTCTTCCTGCAATATCTTGCATGCATTCAGACCCCCAGCTGGTCTTGCAATCTAACTGCCTTGTCGGTCTTCAGTTTTGTCACATTAAAGATATATGTGGTGATCCCTTGTTATTCCTTTAAACCATTTTCCATCAACTGTAAGACAAAGATAAAACTCCTGTAAGAAGACATTGATAATCCTACTTACATTACAAAACTCATCTTTTATCTTTCCCTGATACTTTTTTGTGTAGTTTCCAGACAAACCATGTTCTTTTGAGTAACATTATTCATTTATTTACTGTGTCAGAAAATACTAACTAGCCCCTATACAGAGCTTCCCTTGGCCTTTGCTTAGGGTTCCTCTATTTCCCAAAAGATACTGCCCTCCTGTTTCAGCTGGCTAATACAGATCATTATTCAATTCCTTTTAAGTGTTGTGAGGGTTAATTTTATGTGTTACCTTGAATCGTTCAAGGGGTGTCCAAGTTAAATATTACTTCTGGATATATTCTTGAGGGTGTTTCTGAGTGAGATCAGCATTTCAATCAATGGAATCAATAAAGTAGATTTCTTCCTCAGTGTGAGTGGTTGTTATGCAACCCACTGAGTGCCTGAACAGAACAGAAGTTGGGAGAAAGAGGAATTTGCCTCCTCTAACTTCCTGCTTACCTACTGAACTCCTTCAATTGTCTTCTCCAGTCCTTGGACTGGGATTTACACTGTTGGCACCCCTGGGCCTCAGGCTTTCAGACTTGAACTGTACCAGTGGTTTTCCTGGGTCTCTAGCTTGAAGGCAGGAGATCATGGGAATTCTCAATAACCTCATTATGTGAGCCAATTCCTCATAAAAATATTGAACTGTTTCTCTGGAAGATTTTGACTAATAGAAACGTCACATCATTTAGAAAGTCAGCCTAAATCACCTCAAAGTTTCAAATTTCCCACATTTTGACTTTCTTATAGATCTACGACTATCTCTAGCTCTAAATTAACTAACTCTCTTGTGTCTCCTTCTTGGTTGTAGGGTGAACCAGATGCAGCAACTTACCCTTCACCTTAAAAGGGATATTTTGACAAGCCCCACATATAAGTAAGAATAGTGATTGATATTTTTACTAAGATTCAATTAACTTTTTAAAGATTTTATTTATTTATTTGAGGGGGGGCATGAGTGCAGGGAAAGGCAGGTGGAGAAGCAGACTCTCTGATGAGCACGGAACCCAGCAAGCACCCCAGATTCAGTTATTCTTTTGAAAATCTTTTCATTATATATATACATAGAAAATAACTCAAACTGAACATATTACACAGGCTTGGAAAATTTAGAATCTGCATTTTTTTTAAAGCTCATTAATTAAAAGTTTCTAGATAGACATTGGTAAAAAATGTTAGAAATTTAAAGGAAGTAAATTTGAGATGCTGGTATCAGGGAAGTTATGGCATAAACAAGAAGAAAAATGCATCTGCATCACTGGAGTATGTTATCTTTACAAAACTTACTTGAAAAAGAAAATAGAGTTTAAGTGTTGTAACGAAATAGAGTTGGGAATTATAAAGTGGAAGTGACTTTCAGTTCTAGAATTCTTGTTATTCTAGAATACCCTGCTTTGTGTGTGTAACATGCTGTTTGAGTTCAGGTACCTCACAGATAACCAGCTTTTATGTTCGTGTGGGTAGGAAATATTTTGTCCTTTTTTTTTTTAGCATTTTCCATTTCTACTTTATATTAGGACCTATGTGAAATAAGCATGCAGGACAATTTCTACTTCTTATCCGAAAATTTATGAGCTAAAGCTACTTATACTAACATTTCCCATGACGGCAGTGACTACACAGTTTGGAGTCATGTCAAAGTGTGTTTCAGTTCTGGCTGTGTCACTTAGTAATTGTGTGATTATTAGAAAGATTTTAACTTCTTCAGTCCTCAGTTATCTCATTTGAAAAGCACAGGCAATAATAACGCCTACCTCAGCTATTATGATGATTAATCAAGATGATAGACACCTGGAAGCAATTATAAGCCCAGTACAACCTCTTTATTATCCATGTCAGGTGTTTAACATCTGTAATTGCATGCATCTACTCTAACATCTGTATTTTTGCCTCCAATATTCTCTCTCAAAATTAAAATTCTGGCAACTTGTCGCTGTCATTTGTTAAAAAAATATTTTATTTATTTATTTGAGAAAGAGTGAGTGATTAGAGAGCATGAGAGGAGAGAAGCAGACACCCCACGGAGCTGGGAGCCTGATGTGGGACTCGAGCCCAGGACTCCAGGATCATGACCTGAGCTGAAGGCAGTGGCTTAACCAACTGAGCCACCTGGGCACCGCATCACTGTCATTTTTAAATGATTAAAGTCTATTCTTCTGGAATACATATAAATAAGGAAGGTGATATCTTTCCAGCAGAATGTCTTTTTTTATTTATGTATAAGTTTTAACATGTACAAACATTATGCATTCTTATTTTGATATCTAAATATTGCATTAGAAATACAGATGAAGAAATATGTCATAAACTTTTCTATAATCAGAGAACTAAAAATGTTTGCTATGGTATCAATATAAACATAGTGTACTACTCATTAATGGCAGTGACAGGAACAAGCCCACAGGGAAAATGACTGGAATGAAATGATATACCATTGTCTGAAAAGTCTGAAGAAATTATTTATTATGTAGAAGTGAGAACATTGATCATGTAGAAGTTTAAGCCACCAACCATTTTTATATATAATGTATCCAATGTTTACTTTCAAATTTTTATCTTCCAATATTGTCCCTTTCTAGATAAGCTAATCTCTCTCCCTTCTTTCCTGTTGAACATAGATGTAAAAATCAGCTTCAGTAGAGATAAAATTCAGTCACAATTCTATAAAACTGTTTATTCTTCTCCCTTATTTTTAAGTGTATAACCATATTTTATTTTAAGTAATACTTTGCAATTTTATACAAAGTAAAATAAACTTTAAGCCTCTTTCTTTTTTTTAATTTTATTTATTTATTTGAGAGAGAGATAGTGAGAGAGAGCATGAGAAGTGGTGAGGGAGGAGAAGCAGCCTCCCCAGTGGGCAGGGAGCATGATGTAGGGTTCAATCCCAGGACCCTGAGATCATGATCTGAGCTAAAGATGTCTGGATGTGCAACTGATTGAGCCACCCAGGTGCCCCCCCTTAATCCTTTTTCTAAAGGAATCAAATTATTGTTTCAATGCCTAATACTATCAAGACTACATGAAATGTGTTTTGTGAACTTCAAGCATTCAATAACCATTAGTTGGACATGTAGTGTTTCAGATACCTGGACATATACATTTTAAAAACACAAATGTGGTTTCTATCTTCATAGATCTGGTGTATTTATATATTTTGAGATATTAAATCAATAGTCCCAGTCAATATTTTTCTCCAGACTCAGCTCCTTCCAAACACTCTATGTCTTAAAATTAACAGATAATAACTTTTAATGAATATAACTAGAAAAAAATAAGAATGCATACCAAGGAAATACGAGTCACACTGAAAAGTTATGATTGTGACATATATTTTGGTTTAATACTAGAGGTCAACTGTATGCTGCATAGTAAGACATGGCTGAAAGTAGGTTATATCATAATTTACAAATTTACAAATTTCCTAAAATTTACAAATGACTTACAAAGTTCTTAAAATTTGGAAATTTAATGTATTTTGACACATTACTGATGAAGTATCTGCTTGCATAAGAGAGATTGAGAATGAGAGAGAGAACTGGAGAGATATTTAAAGTGAGGAACTGGCTTATTCAAGATGTTCTGTTGGCAAGCTGGAGACCTAAGAGAAGGAACAGTATAGTTCTAATCTGAGTCTCAAAGCCTGAGAACAGATGGTGTGAGTTCCAGTCCTCATCCAAGGGCCTGTGAACTATGAGAGCTGATGGTGTGGGTCCAAGTATAAGTCTAAGCCTGAAGGTAGAGGAAGACCCATGTCCCAGCTTGAACACAGCCAGGGAGAGAAAGAGAATTCTTTCTTACTGAGCCTTTTATTCAATTCAGGTCATCAGTGGATTGGATGTGGCCCACCCACACTGGGAAGGGCAATCTACTTTACTCGGTTTACCACCTCTCAGCTAGATCACCATCTCAGACACACCTGGAAATAATATTTAGCTAAATATCTGGGCACACTGTGTCCCAATTAAACTGATAAATAAAGTTTATTCATCACAGTGTCATGGAAGAGAGAAGCAAAAAGATGATTGAGTGCACTGATGTGAATCACATTGTCTGGATTCATGTATGGATCTCAAACTATGTAGTTATATGATTTCATCAAGTTCATAAACCTTTGGGGTTTATAACAGGAAGGGGTTCCCGATTATAGATCGTTACACTTGGTATTTAAAGCACACATACTGTTGGTTGAAACAGTACAATAAAAATGATTCATTTTGATTTAGAAATAGTTCTTTCATAATTTCATAATTAAAACTCTGTAACTGATTTATGCCACCAATCATGAGATTGTAATAACTACCAGACTAGACATTTCATCATAACAAATAACTGAAGGAAAAAGTACAAAATAAATGGTTTTATATATCAGACAAAAGACAGTTCAGGACCATTATCTGTGACATAAGATACGAAATAGATAAGTTTCATGATTATCCTGACTTTCTGCCTGGAGGCATTTTCTAAACCACAGCATGGATGTGAGGACGGTTTGTAGCATGTAGAACGAGCTGCTTTGTTAAGAGGAGATCAGAGTGCGGAGTGACTAGATGTCTAAACATTTCAGAATGAAGTACTGGAGATGAGGCAGTGAAGCAGAGAAAAAGATCTGTATGGAAATAAGAGCCTTCCCTTGAGTTTTGGGTTGGATTCCATGCATGCCTACTCTACATGAGGCCACAAGAAGAACAACTATTGGGAAAAAAAAAAAAAAAGCAGAGCCAAACAAAACAAAACAAAAAAAACCTACTGGTATAAGAACAAGTATCCAGGGACTGTGAGATGAGTATCCCTGAAACTCATAAAAGGCTAAAAGATAATTGTGTTACAAACAGTCCTAATGTAGTGGCTTCTGAGCACTCCAAAACTAACAGGGTACTCAGAATTCAGTAGAGACCACAGAGAGCTCTCACCATCGTGTTAGGGCTCCACTAGACCAGAAGTAAACACTACATACAAGTAAAGACTACATTTCTAACAAAGTCTAAAATAGTCCTCAAAAAGGTCAAACTAATTGTTGAATAGACTGATTTCCTGCCATGAAAATATTCCCACTTCAGTCCAGCAGTATACTCTCCATAATGACTGGTATACATAAAAATTATATGCAAAGAAGCAAGACTGTATGACCAAGAAAGAGGAACATTTTTCTCAATCAAATACAGCAGGATTTACTGGAAAAAAAATTAAAATCACTAGCAAGCACTTTAAAACAGTGGTTATAAAAGCATTAAAATATATTAAGGAAAAGATGAACATGATGAGAGACAAATAGAGGAATTTGGAACCTCTAAAAAGTAATCAGATGGAAATTTTAAAACTAAAATACAAAATCTGAAATGAAAAAAATCCCTGGGTGGGATTAATAGCATATTGGACAGTGTATAAGAAAAAAAGACAAGATGGTGAAGAAATAGACATTATACCAAATGAAATGTCGTGTGTAAAAATTGTGGAAAAGAATGAACAGAACCTCATTGACTTATGGGAGAATATACATTGTTATGACATACATGGAATTTTAGGCACAGCATGGTAAGTGGGAAGAACTAATATTAAAAACTTAACCAAAGATGTTCCAGTTGTTTGACAGCCATAAACTGCATAATTATGAAAGTCAACAAACCTCAAGTAGGCTAAATATAAAGAAAATCACACAGTGGGAAATCATAATCCAAAGGCTGACAATTGATGATAAGGGTCTGCTCTCAAAAGCAGATAAATTAAAATATAGATCATGAACAAGTTAAAAATTACAAGGAAAAGACATATGAGAAACTATATAAACCAGAAGACATTGATGAAATTCTCTGTTACTGATGGAAAACAAAACAAAATAAACACAATGGAGCAAATTTGTCAACTTAGAGTTCTAGTTCAAGTAAAAAGATGCTTAAATTGAAAGCAAACTACATAAATTCTCAAACAAATGAAAACGAAGTATATATTGATAGAAAACCAATGCAATAAAACTATTAAATAAAAGTTCTTTAGGTGGAAGTAAAAGGATTTCAAACAAAATTTGGGCCTACACAAAGAAATGGAAATATCAGAAATGATAAATACATGAAAAATACATAAATACTGTGTCTAGTTTCTTCTTTCATTATATTCTTTGAAGATAATCAAATGTATAAATTAAACACTACATCAGAGTATTACAGAGTTTAAAATATATATGAGTAAAATGTGTATTTTTAAGCAGACAATACCATAATAACAATCATAAGGAGAATAGGAGAAACTTTTGGAAGTGATGGGTGTGTTTATGGCAGAGAGTGTGGTTATGGTTTCATAAGGTGTCTACTTTTCTCCAGACCTCCAAACTCATCAAGTTGTACACACTGAATATGTACAGCTTTTTGTATGTCAATCATAACCCAATATAATTTTTTAATTAAAATACTTGATGATGCTACCATGAAGGCTGGGACATAGTAAAATAAAATTTTAAGATTCTACAGCAAACATGAATGGACAAGGGATGTGTGTAACAACATGGGTTAACTTCAAAAATTACTATGTTGAGTAAAAGAAGTCAGACACAAAAGAGTACACTCAATGATTTATTTATGCGACGTTCCAGAAAAGGCAAATCTAGTCAGTAGTGAAAAACATCAGAACAATGTTAGGAAAGAGCATAGGGTCAGAGGGGATGATGATTGACTAGAAAGGTGCACAAGGGATATGGGTGAGTGACAGAAATATTCTATCTCTTGGTAGGTGCATGGGTTACATGGATGTATGCATTTGTAAACTCATACAGATATTTCCATACCAAAGATCTGTGTGCTACACTGCATGCAAATAATACTTTAATAAAGATAAATACTTTAATAAGAAATAACTAATTTTTTAATTATATAACTTATATATTCTCATTCTTGCTTTATCCTCCTGCCCACCAACCATAGCCCCACCAATATCTGAAAAATTAAGACGACTTAGAAAGCATATTTGAAATACACAAAAACTTTTTATTTCAAGAGTAATCAAATAATATTCTTTATCATGTATACAAAAAGATTCGTGGAAATGATAAAGGTATAATCTCATTGCCCATTATTACATCCACACAGTTATATTCTCCTTGAATAAGCATTAGCTCCAAAGAATCATTACTGTGGGAATAAAACTTGACATTGAGTTTAGGACATTATTGTAATTTCCTGTACAAACACAGGGGCTTATAGCATTGTTAATACAAGTTTGCATTTACTCTGCTGGCCAGGGTACTGGCAATTTCCCTTAATTATAAAAAGTCCTTATGTTTAGAGCATAATGCACATAAGGACAAGGCAAAATGTTAGCAATTAATTCTTAAGTAGGAAGCCATGTGGGTACGATGCAGCTTGTGTTATTCCACATTATTTCAAATCCCACAAAGAGGCACTATCATCAAGAGGTTCAAAATAACTGGATTCAAACATGTAGTTAGAATTAATACAAAGTGTACCGCCTTTGGAACCTGGTGTGAGCTGCATGAAACATTTTAGACAAATGCTTACTTAGCCTAATCTCACACCAACTGTAAACCACGGACTTTTCTCTTTTCAACTGTATCAAACTGTGGCTTGATTTTGTAGAAAGCAATTCTAGCATTCTTATAATTAAAATTTTAAGGAAATGCCATGCTGGTTTTAAAAAGATAAGAAACATTTGTTGAGTTTTCAGTAATCTGTTTTCCATAGGAATTTCTTTTTTTCTTAAAAATGTACTTATTTATTTGAGAGAGTGTGTGTGAGTGCGGGGTGGGGCAGAGACATAAGAGACATGCTCCAGCACTCCAACAGACTCCCCTGAGACCATGATGCTAGCTAAAATCAGGAGACAGACATTCCACCAATTGAGCCACCCAAGTACCCCCATAGCAATTTCTTATTGGAAGTGGTCTGATATTCTCGATGAAACACAGGATTGATCAACCCTTCCCTTCTTAAGACAATAGATGGTCCTTCTTCATCACTGTTACAACTTTATTTTTTTTCAGATTAAATGTACCAAGAATAGAACTTCATATTCTATGCACACCTTACAAATATCATTTTTCCAATATTAATGAAATATCTTACACATAAAGCTAAAATAAGATTTCTGTAAAAGTATACCAGTATAAACATTATATAATATGTGGGGATATTATATGCAACAAAGATTTTAAGAAGTTGAAGCAAAGATTGAGAGGATAGTGTACAGAAAGGAAATATATTTTAAATGCACATTTGTTTACTTAAAAACAAAAAGATAATTGAATTCAGAATGTAATCATTGCTTTATGTTTGCCTTTCTGAAGTTGTTGGTTTTTGTATTAGTTTACTAGGTCTGTTGTCAAAGTACTGCAAACTATATGGCTTATAAATACAGAAATCTATTCTATCACAGTTGTGGAGGCTAGAATCCAAAATCAAGGTATCAGTAAATGTCATACTCTCCTATTTAATATTATTTTTCTTGCTTCTCTCATAGATTCTGGTGACTACTAGCAATTTTTGGAATCCCTTGGCTTGTCTTTTTATTATTCCAATTTCTACCTCCATTTTGACATAGCCATCTTCTGTCTGTGTGTGTATATCTAAATTTCCCTCTTTGTATAAGGACACAAGTCATAATGGATTTAGGGCTCACCCTAATTCAGTATGACTTCATCCTAAGTTGATTACATTCATGGACTCTAACTCCTAAAATAGTCTCATTCACAGGTTCTAAGGGGCATGAATTTTCAGGGGACAATATTCAATCCAGTACAGTCATAAATAATAAAAGTATTTTTAATGTTAGTCCCCTTTAGAAAGTGAATCTAATTCAATGAAATACTTGAAATTGTGATATCATATCATGCCATTTACTCATTTATTTCATTGTTCATTACAAATAGGTATAGAATACCTACACAGTGATAATTGATGTGGTAACTACTAGTGATAAAAAATAAACAGAGATAAACTAATGTGAAAAATACACAACTTAGTACTATTTTAAGTCTTAAACAAATCATCATTAGCTCTGAAAAATGGATTTGATACCACACTGCTAAATGCAAATATTCAATGACAATTTCAATGTCAGTTCTACAATGGAAGTGTCCCATTTGTGGCTCTCTTTCATTCCACATGGGCCACTTAACTCCCCACTGTCAATTTCTTGGAATTAGCCAGTGAAAAAGGAATGACCAGAACTGTAACAATCCCATCTTAGATGTACTGATGATCTGATGACTCTATGATGGTATTTGGCTAGAAAAACAAGATAAGTCAAATTCTTCCTTAAAACATAACACCCCATATGGACACCATATATGCAGAATATATATATTTTAAATATAAGCAATATAAAATTCTATTTCATGCTAAGTTTTCAAACTCAAATTCTAGTATAAAATATCTAGAGCTAATTAGGCTGATTTTCAGCATATTTCTGTTTCATCACGCACTGATTATCCAAATATGCTGTGGAAATCACTATTCCAATTATTTGCAATGACTGTTAAACACAGACATTCTTTGGCCTTTATTGATTCAGAGTCTTTGTTGATATGTTTAAGAATTTGCATTTAAGGGCGTCTGGGTGGCTCAGTGGGTTAAAGCCTCTGCCTTAGGCTCAGGTCATGATCTCGGTGTCCTGGGATCCACGCCCCTATTGGGCTCTCTGCTCAGTAGGGAGCCTGCTTCCTCCTCTCTTTCTGCCTGCTTCTCTGCCTACTTGTGATCTCTCGCTCTGTCAAATAAATAACTAAAATCTTAAAAAAAAAAAGAATTTGCATTTAAATTAGTTCTCTAACAGATTATTATATTAAAGTTTCAGAACCATTGTTATAGCTCATAAACAGCACCAGTAAAAAGAAAAATACATCCTTCTAACAAGAAATGTGAAAATATGGAAAATCTAAGATGAGGTGGAGGGGTTAGGGAAGAATCACTGGAAGACTGTTTGAACAAATATCAGGAAAAAATAGCTGTAGTCCATTTTAAATCCTTGTTGGTGAGATAAAATGCCCAAAAGTCATAGTCAAAAATTGTTGAAATGTTATCTTACTTATGGACAAAACCTAGGAGCACACACATTTTTATTTTGGCACTGAGATTTTACTAGCACTCTAATTTAATTTCTTGAAACCTGACCAATTTTTCTCCTTAGAAGTGAAATGACCTCACCTATCTATGAAGAATATAAAAGGACAAATTATAAGCTTATTCTAGTGGCTATATCCTTATTCCGCTATTTATGGAAATTTATTTGAAACACTTAAATATTCTTCTAGAAATTCAGGGTCAAGTGAAATCAAGATAAAAATGCCATATTTTTCTAATATTACCCAAACCTTTTGCAAACGTGTTTTACCAAGTTATACTTCAGTATTATATATGAAACAGCAAAAGTGCCCTTACCTCCTCCAACCATGGAACAAAAAAAAGAAGAATTCCAGTTAAGTTTATAAGCAGCAAAGTGACTCAGAGAAATTGAGAGAAACTGAGAAGAATGAGCCCACTCAATGTTTCTTTATAATGTGTAAGAATAATTTGTCAAGGTCTTCTGATTTGGCTTCTGCCTATTTCTCCTAACTATGTCTCTTGGTTCTTCTGATATGATCTTAGCATGCTGAAGTTAGCCCTGTCCATCTCCTAAGCACATGCTATGTCTATTGCCCAGAACCTTCTTTCTATTTGCCTCTCATGACTCACACATTTTTTTTCCTGAAAAAAAAATAATTTTCATTACAGGGAAAATACACATCGAGACAGAGATGAACGGTGGTTGGGCAGAAGATCTGGAAAAACTAAACCACCCAATATGCTGTCATAACATGGCTTCCTGCTGCGGAGAAGAGAGATTTGGGCCTTATCCCACCTGCTTTTCGTGATTCAAAGAACCCTGTTCCTAGCAGGGCTGGTGCCGGGGAGCTCCACTTTCTGACCTATGGTCTTCTAGGAAGTTTAGAAAAGGTTGCTTAGTTCTGGGGCTTTCAAAATACAGAAGGCAGCATGGAAGAGGGAAGAATGTTACAGCATTTTGTTTCAGCCTCTTTCCCAGTCCGATCCCTTGGGACTTGTTGGTGCCAAAGAGACAAACCCTATAGAGTTGGGGCAACTTCTGCAGGAGTAGGCTCAGCCATGAGGTGTGTTGATGAAGAAGTGAGTGGCAGATTACATAATGCAGATGCTGGCCGGCCTGCAGAGTACAATAGGAGAGTGTAGCTCCTTCCTGGGCAATTGAGGTTTGGGGTTTCTCCCCTGGTCCAGCCAGGGGAAAAAAGGTGGGGACGAGCAGGATGATGAGTGTAGGCAGCCAAAAACACACCGGAGCCGGGAGGTCTGTCGAAGCAGGATCTCCTCTCCTGAAAACTGTGTCTTCAGGGTTCTTTATTTAAAGCCTTTTAGTTACATCAATCTAGCTTTAGGCAAACAGTTGGTTCTGTCTCTCTTGCTCTCTGCTTCTCTTTCTGTCTTGCTGCTTTCTTTGCTTCTCTGTTCGCTTCGCTTCTGTCTTTCTTTGCAGGCTCTTTCTGTTCCTGTTTGCAGGCTCCCTTGCTGTTTGCCTGCTCTCCTGCTCTCTCCTCTAAGGCTCTCTTGCTGCTTCCTCGCAGGCCCTCTGCCTTTTTCTGTCTGTCTCTCAGTTTCTCTGCAGGCTCTCAGTCTCTCTCTGTCTCATGGCTTTTGTCTCTCAGTCTCTCAGTTTCTCTCGTCTCTCTCCACTGTCAAGGGTCCCAGTCTTTTATTATTCCCAAGTGAGGAAGTTGGGTGGTGCAGTTAAATCTTTAACTGCTTTTGCACCCACCCTAGAGACAGGATTAGTATTGTTACTGCAGGGTAGAGTGATTGCTTAAACTCACAGAAGTTGAGACCATTGAGGCACGGGAATCAAGAAATACAGATAAGAGATATAGAGATATGATAACCGGGAGGAGGATTAAATAGAACTATACGTCTTGAATAAGCACACCAAGGACATATTGCCCTGACCCACAGGGTAAGTGGCTTTTTGGATTCTAGGCAGGGAAAGCCCCTTTGGGCTTTCATTCACATTCACAGGTACTTCCACCAGAATTTCTGGTGGCTTGGGCATGAAGGGAAGGGCGGATCATGCACCGTCCCCGACAGGAGAGATGCTGAGGAGTTGCAGGAAGAGGTCAATTGGAATCCATAGTCTGTTCTCAGCGTTTCAGTAACAGAGCCATTCCTTGATCAGGAGTCTCTAAGGGTGTCTTCTCCGTCCTGTGTGAAAAGACATACACAGACAGTTGTGATGATGAGGGTCAGAGTCCAGAACTGCTGAAGAATTGCTGAAGAAGGGGATGCTGAGTAGAGCCACGTGCGAGAGACCCTCCAAGAGAATGTAGGCCACCCACGTGCCCTGGAGATTTGCCACCTGAGTGTTGGGGTCTACTTCATGGTGTGCCACCACCACATACATCCCGCCGGTTTCAGAAGCCCAACCAGGCTGAGGTATGGTTTCTACACCTGTGGCTGCTGGAAGCCTGAGCTCCCCATTTTTAATAGCTTCACTCTATTAACAACTCTTAAAAAATATTTAACAGTGCAAATGAAAACCATGTACAACCTTTATAGACACGTATTTTATCTTTTCCATGCCTCTTTTATAACATTTATTTAATTATAGGAGTTATTAACATATTTGTCTTCTCTGGTAGACTTGTTGTTTCCAAAGGCAGCTTTTCATTTTGACTCTTGGGTCCATATCATTGTAGCTATTAACTTGTATTTTATCTGAACCCTGTGATCCTGGAAAAGACCAAAAGTTAAAGAAAGACCCTCACCTTTCTGTGTTCTGGAAACAGCTTCCTGAAGAAGCCATCCTTCACCATAAGACGTAGATGAGACTCACTGATGACCCTCCCTTCAGCTTCCAGACCTTCTAAATTCTCATTATTCTCTCATAAATGATTAGTTGAATCTCTTGTTCCCACTGATCAATAAGAACAAAATGCTCTTAATGAAACTTTCTTTAAGTTTCTCTCTCCCCAGGGTCCCTGAATTTTGACCTACCTTCAGCAGCACACAGCCCCACCTTGATGGCTTGCAGGCTGCCAACATGGAAGATTGACCTGCTCTCCACACTGTCTTGCAACTTCACTACTTTTGTGTCTGACAAGCAATCTACTCCTCCCTATAAAAGAAAAGCCTCTTTGCTCTTGATGAGAAAATTCTGTCCATTGCAGTTGTCCTTCTGAATATTTTCCTTACATAGTTATGGATTCATTTTTTATTTGATACTGCTTAATAAATATTTTGATATATTGATGAATTAAAAGTAAATTCACCTTATACCACTGCCTCTTCAAATTTTCCACATTTTTAACAAACATACTTCCATGAACTTTAAAACTAACCGATGTATAGTTATTTTTAATTGACCTCCTTATTTTGAACCTGCCACCTTTATTTTACTATGACTACAAGGGTATGTAGAGACAGCTCTCTGTTTCATTTCTATTGTACTAGGTTGTGGTTTGTTTGTTTTTTTTTTTAAGATTTTATTTATTTGACAGAGAGAAACACAGGCAGAGAGGGAACACAAGCAGCAGGAGGGAAAGAAGGAGATGCAGGCCTCCTGCCAAGCAAGCAGCCCTATGTGGGGCTCGACTCTGGGACTCCCGGACCATGACCTGAGCTGAAGGCAGAGGCCCAACCACTGAGCCACCCAGGAGCTGCTCTATTGTACTAGTTTTGACTGAGATCACACCACAGTAGCTTCCAACTCAATCTCCCTTCTTGAATATCTTTCTTTTTATGTTAAATGTTGTGACCACTGTCATCTTTGCAAAATAAAAATAGCCCCATCTATGTTAATCCTTAAGAAACAAATATAAATGATTCTCTATAACCTTTAGGAGAAAGTCCAAACTTACTGTCTTATCATAGAGAAAGATTAACTGTTAGACTGGCAGTTCCCATTCTGCTCTTACTGCTAATTTATGCTTGAACAATGATTTTATGTACTTGCTGCCCATTGCAACTTTAACTACTCTTGTATTCCTTCGTGTGTTATATCACTTGTGTTATTTACTTGATGCAAGTTACTTACTTAATAAGTTAATGCCTAGAAACCCCCTACTCTTCCACCAGTTCAGTCAAATTTCACTTTTTCACATGCATGTTGCTCAAATTCCAGTCAAGACTGTCATTTTACATTTGACTTAATGTAATACTTACAACACATATTTAAGTGTACTATTTATGTAGCTTTGTAGAATAATACCTTATCAAAATCATTTGGAGGACCACACAGGAAGTGGGAGAGAGAGAATCTTAAGCAGGCTCCATGCCCCCAGCATGGAATTTGGCACAGGGCTCGCTCAATTTCAGGACTTGGATATTACAAACTGAGCAGAAATCAAGAGTCAGAGACCTAAGTGACTGAGTCACCCAGGTGCCCCTCGACATCAATATTTAACATGGTTCCAGAAAAACAGTTATTACTCCATAAATGTTTAGTGTGTTAAATATATATACATGTTTCTTTCACTTAATATATTTTTTCATTATAAAAGAAATATATACATTACAGAGCTATTAGAAAATAGCATGGCAACAGTCAGAAGAAAAATCAGTTCTCCCATAAATATGCATTATAAGATTTTTTCTAATTTTGAGTAACCATTTTATTCAGAACATTCTGTCTCAATCTCTTAAAATGTAGTTTCGTATGGTTTTATTCATAACATTCTGTCTCAATCTCCATATATAAAATGTAGTTCATAAGGTAAATATGGTATAAAATGCTACATATTTCTTTGTTATTACATAATTTTAAAGATGTGGTTTTTATAAATATTATTATTAAATTAGTGAATAACCTGATGCCACAAAACATTGACTTAAATATTTCACTTCTGTTGGACCTTTGCATTGTTTCTGAATTTTTATTAATATACATACATTATGATATGTGTATAAATTGTTAGTCAATTACAAATAAAGAAATGAATAGAATGATTTTATAAATTTAGAGCATATTAAGAAGTATATCAATATAGGATATATAAAGATACATAGAAGAAAAAATTTAAAAATATAAAGATAAATAAGAGGTGTCATAAATTTAAAATTATATATGAAACATATTGTTATATTTTCCTATAATATCTATTCCTCCATTAATAAACATTTGATTGACATCTGACTACCTGTGTGTGCTTGAAAGTGTGTATTTTTCTTCATGCAATTTGTTCTCTGTGGTATATATTCTGTTACTTTGAATCACTTCTTGGCTTGTAAGTAACAATTTAACTTATATTAAACTTATATTAACAATTTAACTTATATATAACATATAACTTATATATAACATATATGACATATATATGCTATATATATACATATAACTTAATTTGTATATAAACATATATAACAATTTAACTTATATTATATTCCCCTAACTCTCCTTTTCTCTTATGTAAATGGGATAGGAAAATCAGTCAAGGGTGTAAATAACATCAAATAAGAGGGAAAAGTACAATCTGGTCTCTTAGATTAAGCACTAAATTTTAAGTCTCTGAGTATATATAACCTTACTTCAGATATTTTTTGCATTTGTAAAGATTAAAAGGTTTAGCAATCATTATTATGTTATTATTCATATGTTTATTACACCTCTGCTGCAGAGGTTCTTCCTTCATAGTGGTCTGTCATTTTGCTCACTATTTATCCCCAGTCTCTGAAACTTGTAGAATTTCAATATGTATTTGCTGAATAAACTAATAAAGCCTACAAATGGATTTGGGAAAAAATGAAAATCATGTACTGATAATTAGGTGTAAAAATTTATTATTGAGTTACTCTCCATCATAGGTAAGAATATGTTCCTAAACTGTGGAAACTGCTTAATATTGAGAAACAGCAATGTGATGTGAAGATATTCCGGGAAATGTCTACTTTTAAACAATGGTTCATTGGAGCAGGCAAATTTTCAATTTTTTTTAAATTAGAGTATAAGAGTTTTTTATTTATGAATTGTTTGTGATAATACTGTAATATAATAGATATATCATCTCTAAAATTAATATTTATTATAAGTTTAAGTTCTGTGATAGTGATTTTATATATTGATCTTTTTAAAAAATATTGCTACTTACAAACCATTTCTTCCTGATTCCTCCTATTGATTTTTTTTTTGTACAATACAGGTAAATTTTTATAAAAATAAGTTTTGGACACAAACAAATAGTCAAGGTTGGGTTCTGTTAACTCTTCTCAAAGGGTTATATTTTCTCAAGGTAATGAATGTTTAGGGAGAAGAGAATGGAAGGTATGAATAAATGAGTAATTTTGTTAAAGTGACAGATATAGTAATATAGTAGATCAAAGACTTGGCTCGAATGTCTTCATAAAATTTTAAATGGGTAATTATAATCTGTTTACAATAAGCAAGCCTAGAGTCTTCTACTTCAAATTAATGAGACATCAAGGTATAAGCACATACTTTAAACCCCAGCATTTTTTTTTTCTTCTTGGTAAATTATGAAAAACATTTTAAGGAATCATTATGTAGATTGTTAGGATAAGAATATCTGATAGGTTAGGTACAAAAAATATCATTCAAGAAACATCTATTTGGAATTATATATGTTGCAATCATTTCCTGGCTTTAGTCCAGAGCATCAAAAATGTATTAAATTTTATGGAAGTTTTAACAGTACTTAACAGTTTTTTTTTCATAGTTAACATATTTTCTCCAAAAAAAAAACTTCTATAGAAGTATCATACATAAAAATTATAAACATGGCAACCTCCTTAGTAGTTCAGTCAACTAAGCACCTGACTCTTGATTTTAGCTCAGGTCATAGTGTCAGGGTCCTTGGTCCCTTCGTCCCTCAAGATCCAGCCTTGCCTTGGGCTCCATGCTGGGCCTGGAGCCAAATTGAATTCAGATGAAAACATAAAGGGAGGCAAACCATAAGAGACTCTTAACTAGGGGAAACAAAGCGAGAGTTGCTGGAGGGGAGCTGGGTGGTGGTGGAGGGGTTACAGGGTGATAGACACTAAGGAGGGCACTTGTACTGAGCACTGGGTGCCATATTCAACTGATAAATCACTGAATTCTACCTCTGAAACTAATAATGCAATATATATTAATTAATTGAATTTAAACTAAAAAAATAAAAAATTCTCTCTCCCCCTCTTTCTTTGTCCCTTCCCTTTCACAGGTGTAGTTGCTTTCTCTCTGTTTCTCTCTGTCTTAAAAAATATATATATACATATATAATATATAAAATAGATATAAAATACATGCATATACATAAATATAAATATAAATATAAATTAAATATAAATAATATAAATATAAATAGATATAGTACTATTCCACTGGCTGGATTAAAAGAAGAAAGGAAACCTTTAGCTATAATCTTGCTAATTTCCACCTAAATGGGACATATTGTTTAGTAATTCAGGATCTGAGAATAATTTGGAAGCTAATACTTTCAGATATAATTAAATACACTTGTAAATATGTATTATGATTCTCTGTTTAATGATATAAAAATGCATAAACTGTATGTATATCAGAAATAGATAATAGTATAGTACCTTAAATTCTTTTAAGGTTAATGGATTTGACCAGATTTATGACCATACCCAAAATCCCAAAATTGAGCTCTACCACCAAAGCCTCCTTATGAATGCAGTTCTTATGTGTGTGTCTTATCCCTGGTGTTTCAGACTGGGCTCAGTTGAAGGTACTTCTGCTTAGGCTCAAGGACAGTCTTAGCAGTTTCTTCTCTCTTTGCTAGTAGCACTACATCCCTGTGGCATTAATTGCAGCATTAGTCATAAAGACACATGTACCCAATGACATCTATAAAGGAAATCAAAGAGGAATTCGAAATTTGCTTTCAACTCAGAGAGAATGGCTGACCTAATCTTTCCATGGTAGACCTTTCTGAAATAAAGATAGCTTCTAAGAAATACTACTCATGATCCTTTTTAATAGTGTTTCCATTTGGAAACAAGAAGAGACTAACACTTCAACAAAAACAGATAAAAAGCCACACCTGAAATTTAAACTCCATTGCATACCGATCCAGTTAATAGCCTTGAATTTTACCTACTCAACTATTATTTCTTTGTGTTGGAGTGATGATGGGGTAGGGCTAAGATAGGGAAAATTTATGGAATCTCCTAAAAGCAGATAATTAGTACACAAAGCACTTCCTCATAGGTTATGTAATTTAATTTTGTATATTACTATATCTGCAAGTTAAGGATTATAAATCAATTTTTATATCTGAGAAACTGAGGTATAGGCAGACACATAGCTTACTGAAATTTTGTAATAAAGGTGACTTTAGAGTAAGTTTTAATCTCAGACTGGGAAAACCAATAGTTTTAAGTAAATATTCTAGTTTCAAGTCTTCATTTTGTTTATATTCTTTCATTATATTTATATTGAGATACAAAATGTATGCTAAAAAAGTTGCATATATAATAGCATAAAGCTCAGTGAACTTTCAGGACATATACTACAGCAGTATTAAGAAATAGACACAGCTATCCTCCCGTCTTATTTTATCAACCAAACACCTTGCCTAGAGCTAAACACTATCTGGATTTATAGAGCGATAGATTAGGTCAGCCTGCTCTTGAACACTATAAAAATGAGATCGATACAGTTTTGATTTATGTCTGTTCATTTTTCTTCAAGTTGCAATTTTATTTTATTTTTTATTTTTACTTATTTATTTATTTTAGAGAGAGAGAGGAGAGTGGCAGAGAGAGAGAGAGAGAGAGAGAGAGAGAGAGAAAGACTCTTAAGCAAGCTCCATGCTGGTCTGATGTGGGGCTTAATCTCATAACCCTGAGGTCATGACCTGAGCCGAAGTCAAGTTCAGACCCTCAGCTGATAGAGCCACCCAGTACCCCTGGGTTATAATTGTAAAGTAAACACTGATGTTTCTTGAAGCAGCAGTGTTATTCGTTTTCATTCCTGTAAAGAATTTTTTTTTTAAAGATTTTATTTATTTGACAGAGAGAAACACAGCCAGAAAGGGAACACAAGCAGGGGGAGTGACAGAGGGAGAAGCAGGCTTCCTGTCGAGCAGGAGGCCTGATGTGGGACTCCATCCCGGGTCTCCAGGATCATGACTGGAGCCGAAGGCAGCCGCTTAACCAACTGAGCTACCCAGGTGCCCCCTGCAAAGAATTTTTACAGAATATAATAGAATTAATTTATTTTTCTGCTGCTGATTGAAAACTGTTTCATTTGAAGGCTGAAGGAATAAAGGAAATAAAGGAATACTTTGTGTTTATCTTTCTGTTAAATACATGAACACATTTCTGTAGAGAATATGCCTAGGAATAGAATATCTATTTCATAGGTTACACGTATGTGTTCTATTAATAGATAATGTGGAACCAATTTACAAAGTGGTTGTTAAAATGTACATTCCCACTAGCTCTAGTCATAGCTTACAGAGATTTGATCCAGTAAATGAGAATAGTTGTTCAAAAGTGTGTGATGAATTAATTCATGGTAATACATTTATTTTTTTTTTTTAATATTTATTGGGAGCCTGGGTGGCTCAGCGGGTTAAAGCCTCTAACTTCTGTTCAGGTCATGATCTCAGGGTCCTGGGATCCAGGCCTGCGTCAGGCTCTCTGCTTGGCAGAGATATAAATAAAAACTTATTTATTTATTTGAGAAAGAAAGAAAATGTGTTTGAGCGGTGGGAGGGACAGAAAGAGAGAATCTTAAAGCAGACTCCCGGCTGAACGTGGAGCCCAATCTAGGGCTCAATGCGGTCAGATCATGATCTGAGGCAAAATCAAAAATCAGACCCAACCAACTGAGCCTCCCAGGTGCCCCCATGGTAATACTTTTAAAATCCTGGGTCCCAGGACTCAACTAACAAGTGCAATTTAATATTATTGGGCAGTATTAAATAATCTGTACTTTTAATACAAATTTCACAGGATTGTGATAAAGATGATTTGAGGAACACATGTCCAAAAACTCTGAATTAAAAAGTTTTGACACCCGTGTCCTAAAACAGAAACCTAGAACATGAAAAATACAGATTTAAACATAGGTGTAATCCCTCAACTTTTTCTCAACACTATAGAATTTAAGATATTACTATGGGGTTATTTTCATAATTTAGTGAGTATACTTGATTAAGATTAGGTACAATGGAAAAAATAAATTTATAGATTCACCCAAAAATATAGGAATCTAGAATCTCAATGTTATTCTTCCAGAAATAACCATAACACTTGCAGTGTGTCATTAGCTAAATCAAAGAACAAACACCTCAGTAGTTCATCTCTAATTATGATTTTGGTGAAAGTCTTTATTGTTTTCTGCTTTCATTCGTTTTGTTCCTTTGCAACTATTTAGTTGAGGGTGTGGCAGAGACATTTGTGGCTATGTGAGGTTTATCTCTTGTTTTAAACATAAACTTTTAATTAGATCAGGGCCTTAATGTGGTACTGTGTCTTCTCCCTTGCTCATTCCTCTAGAACATCCTTGAAGGACATATGTTCTAGATAGTTCAATGGAAGATAGTAGAACCTTCAGAAATCTAGGGCCCTGTGTAGGGAAAAGGACACTGCTGACATGAAGCATGTAGAGTGAGTATAGAAGTCACTTCCAAAAGTGGTTGTGACAAAAGTAAAAATCTGTTGTATGTGGTAGTGACTGAGCAGTTAGCTTGGACATAGCGAGAAACTGACATAAGAAGTTGAGTGCAAAATATTGGGTCACCTTGCCACTTCCATTATCTTGACATGCTAATTAAAATTCCAATGAACTTCTAATGATCATTGGGAAAAAAATAAAGTTAACAATGCGCATGCTGTTTGTTATCACATATAGTTGGGAAGATCTTAAAAGAGAGCAAAGGCATCATGAAAGAACTGACTAGTCGGGAAGAAGATATGAAATATAATAAAAAGATTTCCAGAGTGTGTATGCCTTGAGTTGTAAATGCTCATTGCATTTAGTAAGAAATGAAAATGAGAAAGCCTTTAAGGGACAAATACTGATTTAATCTTAAAGGTCTTTGTTATATAATAGTTTCTATCACAAATGAGCACCCATTATTATAATAAGTATCATCAACGCTTTGATAAAATATCTGACCTCGACTATGGTATTAAACTTGCCACATAATCAAACATAAAAATGGAGGGCAGGTCTCCACACATTTCATATTCCTACTAGCTCCTGTATTTTCATTTTCAGTTGTATAGTTAGCCACATCCTTTCAAGCCCCTTCAAAAATCTTGCAAATTTTAGAGATAAAATTTTACAAGAACACTTCTCATACCTGCATTAACATTCTGTCATTACTGTCTGGCAGCACACGGAGATGTCCCTCAAGATTTCCCTCCTCCAGGTGTTATATGTCCCGCATAATCTTCAGATCTGTAAAGATGATAAATTTTACTCCATGATTAGGTTATGTTATAGGACACAGTTCATCTTAAGATGGGAAGATTATCCAGGTGGGCCTCATCAAATCACATAAGTCCTTTAAAAGCAGAATATTTTCTCTGGTTAAAGGAAAAAAAAAATGGAAATCAGATACACAAACTCCAGAATATTTTCTCTGGTTAAAGGAAAAAAAATGGAAATCAGATAGACAAACTCCAGGAAAAAGGCAAACATCCGTGCTGTGAACTGCCCATGGAGAGGGATGTGGTTTAGAAGCCAAGAGTGAGGGTGCCTGGGTGGCTCAGTGGGTTAAAGCCTCTGCCTTCAGCTCAGGTCATGATCCCAGGGTCCTGTGTTCAAGCCCCATGTGGGGCTTCCTGCTCAGCAGGGAGCCTGCTTCCTCCTCTCTCTCTCTTCCTGCCTCTCTGCCTATTCTCTCTCTCTCTCTCTGTCAAATAAATAAATAAAATATTTAAAATTAAAAAAAAGAAAGAAAGAAAAAAGTGATCTCAGCACATAGTAAGTAGGAAAAGGGTGACTTCAGTCCAACAATAGCAAGGAAATTAATTTGTCCACAATCTGAATGAAATGGAAAAGTTACTTTTTTTCACAAAATTTACAACACTTAAGTAAAATGGAATGGAACTGAAGTATTAAATTTATCCATGATCAGAATATTCATACATTATATTTGACATTCAAGTTTGACTGAAGGAAAATAAATGTCAAATATGAAGAGTACATTAATGGGTGCTAACTGATAACTTCTAATCCAAGTAAGAGTCCTTTAGCCTTCATAGACCCTAGAAATATTTGTGGGATGAGCATATTTCATTTAAAGATAGATATTAGAGGTGCCTGGGTGTCTCAGTAGGTTGAACCTCTGCCTTCGGCTTAGGTCATGATCTCAGGGTTCTGGGATAGAGGACAGCATTGGGCTTTCTGCTCAGCAGGGAACCTGCTTCTTCCTCTCTCTCTGCCTGCCTCTCTGCCTACTTGTGATCTGTCTCTCTGTCAAATAAATAAATAAAGTATTTAAAGAAATTAAAAAAGGAAAGATAGATATTCTATCATAGTGTATATTACAAAAAAAAAAATCTGGAGTGGGAAACACTATTGGGGCATTCATTATTTTGAAAAACAGAAAAAAAACCCAATATCATTTCAAAATAGTTTGCAAGGTAAAGAGTCATAAATGGTTTTACATATATATTAACATACATATACTTTTTGAGTCTATGTGCATAGTGTAGACACACATATATACATACAGGCATAAAGTTCTGTGAAAGAGCTTTCTGTGGTGGTACAGTAGAATAAATAATTTTTTAAAAAAGATTTTATTTATTTGACAGAGAGAAACACAGCCAGAGAGGAAACAGAAGCAGTGCGAGTGAGAGAGGGAGAAGCAGCTTCCCGCCGAGCAGGGAGCCTGATGTGGGACTCGATCCTGGGTCTCCGGGATCATGACCTGAGCCGAAGGCAGTTGCTTAACCGACTGAGCCACCCAGGCGCCCCTAGAATAAATAAATATTACAAAAAATCGAATTAATGCTATTTTATTATTCCAGAAATCATGATGATGCATAAATACATGAACATATTTTTGAGATTGCATATATTTTTAACTATATAAAGGCACTAGAAAAGTACTGAATTAATAGTGTATTTTGAATAAAAGCCTTGCCAAGAATTAAGATCAAGGAAATGTACTCTTTTAATGATTTGTGTTTTGGTAAAAAACTGTTCTTAATTTTGATTTTACTTAAAGTTGGAATAATAAAGCAGTAGATGAGTATTTTAAAGTACTGTTAATAGTATAGTTTCTAGGTTCACAGAGAAGGAAAAATTGATAATTGTTTTTAGAGACAGTCCACAATTTTTTAAAGACACAATATAAAATAAATTACAATGCTCATTCTTTCTATTGCTTATGTGCCCGATTTGAAAGATACTTTCGTGGGGCACCTGGGTTTCTCAGTTGGTTTAGCATCTGCTTATGGCTCAGTTCATGGTCCCGGGGTCCTGCTCAGCAAGGAGTCTGCTTCTCAGGGTGCCTGGGTGGCTCAGTCGTTAAGCGTCTGCTTTCGGCTCAGGTCATGATCCTGGAGTCCCGGGCTTGAACCCCGCATCAGGCTCCCTGCTCCCCAGGAAGCCTGCTTCTCCCTTTCTTGCACCCCCTGCTTCTATTCCTTCTCTCGCTGTGTTTCTCTCTGTCAAATAAATAAATAAAATCTTGAAACAAAACAAAACAAAAAGAGTCTGTTTCTCCTCCTCCCTTCACCTCTGCTCATGTCTCTCTCAAATAAATAAATAACATCTTTAAAAAAATAAAAATTAAAAGAAACTTGTGTGGTGAATTTCTCTTAAATAAATGTGCCTTGAGTTGTGTCAATATTATTTATATGGTATTCTAACTCATTAGAAATGAGAGTTCAGGGGTGCCTGGGTGGCTCAGTGGATTAAGCCTCTGCCTTCAGCTCAGGTCATGATCTCAGGGTCCTGGAATCGAGCCCCATATCAGGCTTTCTGCAGAGAGCTGTACCTGCCTATCTGCCTACTTGTGATCTCACTCTCTCTCTGTCAAATAAATAAATAAAATCTTAAAAAAGAAAGAGAGAGAAAGGAAGGAAGGAAGGAAGGAAGGAAGGAAGGAAGGAAGGAAGGAAGAAAGAAAGAAAGAAAGAAAGAAAGAAAGAAAGAAAGAAAGAAAGAAAGAAAGAAAGAAAGAGTCCAAAGTTGTATCTCAGGCACCTGGAGGCTTTCATGAAAACCTGAGTTATGTATAAGCAGAATTGATTATAACTTCTTCTTATCTGAAAGAAATCTGGAAAGAACAAAACATCTTTCCTATGAGAATGAACACAACATGAAATTTATGTTTTTTATTTAATAACTATAGTCAAGAGTAGTTGTTTTGTGTGTGTATCCCTGTGTGTGCACGTATACATACAAATATACCTGGTATGAATTGACTGCAATATTGTGCACAAATTTTTCCAGAATTCATTATCAAAATAAAAAGTCATTTCAGCAGGGCAGCATCGAAGTTCCCAGGAAGACCCTATGCTCACATTTTGTTACTGGCATCAGGATATGCTGACATTGACTTATCTGTACATTGTTCTGCCAAAGATAGAGATGC
Source organism: Spilogale gracilis (assembly GCA_004023965.1). Classification (NCBI taxonomy): domain Eukaryota; kingdom Metazoa; phylum Chordata; class Mammalia; order Carnivora; family Mephitidae; genus Spilogale; species Spilogale gracilis. The sequence continues at coordinate 173,731 of PITA01001778.1, forward strand.
TCCAGGTGGCACCTGCTGAGGTGTCTGGATACTCAATGTTCTCTGTTTTTTGATCCATGCATACTGTACCCTTCATATCTAAACCCCTAGGATATGTGATCATCTGACTCTCAGACATGCTGACACTTCTGTCTAGGTAGCAAAACTAATGAATGCATTTATGAATAAATACATAAAATTGATGCATACATTTATTAACTTCTCCATCCCTTCAGTATAGTCTTAGACATAAGACTTGTTTTTGCCAATGGAGCATTTGTAAATGTGGCCCAACAGACACTTGAGAAATATATTTCATGAGAGCTTGTTTTTTTTGTTGTTCTTTGGAAAGTTGAAAACATACCAGGTGAATTAATACAAACTAGCCTGCTTAAGAGAGACACATAACCATAATCCTAACTTTGAGCAAGTTAGCCAACTAATGAATGAGATCCCGAAGGCTAATCAGCCTGGCAATCACTAAACATGAAAGGCAACATACATCATGCAGGCCTATCTGATATCTTTCAAGCCATCATTACTCCCTGTCAACTTAGAAAAACAAAGAAATAAAAAAGTTTTGTGGTTTTCAACTAGCAGATTTGGAGTGACTTGCTACAAAGCAAAAACTAATAATTGTGTTTAGAGTGTAGTTCAAAGCCTCTTCATCGTGGTTCTTTCAGATCTTCTTGTCATGTGAACAGCAATGAGTTTAAATTTTAAAGACCTGTAATTTAACAATTTATTTTCTGTTAACCAACATAAGCATTGCTCCTTGTACCTATGCCCAAATGGAGCAATTTTCGGGTTTAGAAATAAGAATGACTAACAGGGACATGCAGCTATTTCACAGTGTTGTCTAAGATCACTTCTAATTAATAACAGCGACAATCAAACACAAGAACAAAAAACCCCTCTCTCTAATGTATAAAGTGCATGTTTAAATGAGAATAATGTGGAATAAAAATATGATATAATATCAAAAATAAAAATAAATAAATATTCAAAATTAGATCAAAAAGAAATTCTTTATTGATGGGCCCCAAAATAGCATCATATACATGGGATATTCTGAGCTGGATTTTTCCAACACAGTTTGCTAAATATCAGTTGTTTCACCTTAATTCATTTATCTAAGCTTCAATTTTATCACTTGTAAATTTAAACTATATAACAAGCATTCTATCTACTTCCTCTATTTTTTATTAGGATTAAAGGAAATAATATGTGTAAAACACCATGCAGTAGATATAGAACAAAGTACATTTTTGATAAATCTAATAACTAGTATTATTAAAACATTAAACTGCACTGTATATTTTTCTGATATATCTCAAATTTTAAAATGTTTAAATCTTTAAAAATCAAATTAATATAACAAGAATTTATCTTTACAGTATTAGCATAAAATTTAAGAGTAACCTATAGATGTGTACTAAGTTTTATTCTACTTCTTCATCAAGGAATAAGAGAGATGATACCTAAAGCTTTTATTTTTTTTAACTTTTGTAAAGATTTTATTTATTTATTTGACAAAGAGAGAGAGCACAAGCAGGGGGAGTGGCAGGCAGAAGGAGAAGCAGGGTTCCCCACTAAACAAGGAGCCCCATGCAGGACTCCATCCCCGGACCCTGGGATCATGACCTGAGCTGAAGGCAGAGGTTTATTTAACCAAATGAACCACCTAAGTGCCCATATTTATAGCTTTTAAATCTTAAAGGATCAAATTGTCTTATTGATATATTTTTTTAATTGACAGGTTCTGTTTGCTTAGGAAAAAGTGCAGAATTTGAAGGAAGCAAGAAGTCTACAATAGATGGTTTACAAAGTAATAGAAAAACTCATAATTTCAACTGCTGATATTTTTCAAAATGTGCAGAGGCACATGGAGTGTAGGGTTAGAAATATAAATATGTTCATTTAAAAATTTAGAACTTATTGGGGCACCTGGTTGGTTAAGCGACTGCCTTCGGCTCAGGTCATGATCCCAGAGACCCGGGGCAGGGGTCCCTCGGCAGGAGGCCTGCTTCTCCCTCTCTCACTCCCCCTACTTGTGTTCCCCCTCTGGCTGTGTTTCTCTCTGTCAAATGAATAAAATCTTAAAAAAAAAAATTAAAGATTAAAAAAAAATTTAGAACTTACTCTGGCTGATTTTTATCATAAGTGCTTTTAAGTCTATGGAAAGATAAACTAAAAGTGAGGTAATAAGACAGAAAATTGAAGTAATAAGGAAATAGAAGAAATTAGTGACAAAAACTAATTTACCAACAAAGACATAAAATTAAATATGCAAATTAAATTTGTGAAAAGAAAAATCAATAATGCATTAAATTTATTCAATAGTGTTGCTCCTCCAGGAACTCTATCCCTGAAATAATTAGAAATGAATAAAATAAAAGAATAAATGGATGATATCGAGGACAGGGAATGGAAATTGAACAAATGTAAAATGTTCATTCATGGAAAAGCTCTATCTTAAGATTGAGAGGTTCATGAATATGTCAGAAACACACAGATACTCTTTTTAATTTGACTCTTGCTATTTAAATATTCGATAAAACTCCTTTAAAAATTATCTCAAATTTAATTTTGGATTTAGAAACCCACACATTAATCTACATGCAGATCCCAGCAAAACTGTTATGTTGCTTCAGAGCTGAGAGGGGAAAAATGTAGATTGCATTGCAGTAAAGTTCTGGTAGGAGTGCATTTTATGCTTCCTTTTTTTTAAGTTGGCTTTTCATTTTTGCCATCATCAGCCCCACATTATTAAGCCATAATATCTTTCTGTGAAGAAAGGAAAATCTGAAAGGGCTGTTAACATCCCATACTTAGGAAGAAAAGCTGGAAGCGATAAATATATCTACAGAAGTGAATTCATAAAAGCCATAAGCTCATCCATGCATATCTGCACAGTTGTGCACATGATTGTTTCTCTGGTTGAAATAGACAAGAAAATTATAAAAATCTTGTTGGTTGGTCCTGGCAAGTTTTACTGCTTTACTTGAGCACAATGTTTAAGAGAGACAAAGGAGGAGAGAATCACGGTAGCTGGCTTGCTGTGGATTGATTATCTCAATCACTACAAGATGTCATTGATCACTAATTGATAGCACAATAGGACTGAACATCTCCAAAATTCTGAAGAAGGTGATGAAAAAGGAATATGATATATGTTGTTTCAAGAAAGTGTTCATCTGGTTGCCTGGCTCAGTAGGTGGCATATTACATTCAGCATCTGCCTTGGGCTCAGGTCCTAATCCCAGGTTCCTGGAATCTAGTCTTCCATTGGGCTCTTTGCTCAACAGGGAGCCTGCTTCTCCTTCTGCCTGCCACTCCCCCCACTTGTGCGTGCTCTCTCACTCTCTCTCTCTCTGACAAATAAATGAATAAAATCTTAAAAAAAAAGTGTTCATCAAAACAAGTTTTGAAATGTTCAAGAAATGTAAGAATCATGAATATATTAAAGATGGAAGATGAAGTAAGGAGCTTCTGATGGCTGTTAAGCTACATCAATCTTATTAATCTAAAAAATATGTATGTAAATAAAAATAAGTAATAAAATAGTTATCTTGGGAGAAAAAAAGGGTCTATCTAGGGCATTCTTTTAGAACTTGAAAGAAAAGAAATGCTAGTTTATAAAGGACCCCAAAATAGGCAAAAATGGTAGAAATGGTGGAGGTTCTGCTAAGCCAAAATATGTTGTTGTATAATTTTGAAAATATCTAATAAAGAATGATTTAAAGATCCATAATCTATTGAAGGGCATGGGAGTGTAAAGTCTGGATAATGAAGGAGAAGGAGTTTCTAAATGGTTAGGATATTGGTGTTTGCCGTGCAATGTCTGATGCAGACCCCTTTTACAGATCCTTAATAAGTCAAAGGTGTTTAAATATTTGGAAATATTTTGTTAAATAACTTTTTGTTGTTACTGTTGCTTGTTTGCCTTTTAACGTTCTGTGATTCACAATTGTTAAAAACAAGACAGCTGGCCAAAAAATGGAATCTCCAAACTGAGACTTAATTATAGTTTTGGTGTTCCCCAAAATGAAATCTTAAACCAATCAATCAGAAAGCACTTGATTACTACTAGTTAGATAATCTGTCTGATAGACTCCTTTGTTTTTCAGGGGAAAATAAACTGCAATAACTAATCTGCTTTTTGTCAGTATAACTCCTTTGTTTCCTTTGCATTTTGCCCATAAAAGTCTTTCTTTTACAGAAAGCTCCGTGGAGCGACTCTTTATCTACCAGATTGAATACAGCCCAATTAAAATTGATTTTTACTCAAGTAAATGCTTAAAATTTTTAACATGACTCAGTTTTTCTTTTAATAAATGGGATTGTCCTTAAAATAATGGAATATAGGTTTCGATTTTCTCAAAGTTTCCCAACTAGTAATTTTAGGTAATGCATTAAATTTAGATAATTTTTTAAATTTTATTTTCTTTGGTATTTTCTGGAAATATAATTGTTTGTGACAAAATCCAGTATTTACTGAATTCCACAGACATTTAAAACCTGAAGTTGGAGTGTGGTTTAAAAAAAGTGTGGCTTTAGAATTCTTAATGTAATTAATGGCCAAAAGCTTATGGGTCAAATACTGAATTTTAGTGGATGGTAGAAGTACAAACAGGGGATTTTATGATTCTTTTAAACCTATACAATAAGGACAACTGATACTGATACATTATTATCCCTCCCACTCTAAATTCTGTAAGAATATTGCCTGAATCTGATCAATGTTGGACCTTTTGTCACAGCTTTTTTTTTTTTTTTTTTTAAGATTTTATTCATTTAATTGAGAGAGAGAGAGAAATACCATAAGTGGCATTTCTTACCAGGGAGAGGGAGAAGCAGGCTCCCTGCTGAGCTTGGAGTCGGACTTTGGACTTCATTGATCCCATGACCCAGAAATCATGATCTGAGCCGAAGGCTGACACTTAATTGACTGAGCCACCCAGGTACCCCAGCTTATGAGATTTTGGGGTCACTACTTCCCTAATAAAAACATTTATAACTTGGGGAGAAACATATTAAAAATAGTAGTCAGGGGTTCCTGGGTGGCTCAGTTGGTTAAGTGACTGCCTCCGGCTCGGGCCATGATCCCGGAGAACCGAGATGGAGTCCCACATCCGGCTCCCTACTCGGCGGGAAGCCTGCTTCTCCCTCTCTCACTCCCCCAGCTTGTGTTCCCTCTCTGGCTGTGTTTCTCTCTGTCAAATAAATAAAATCTTAAAAAAAAAAAATAGTAGTCAGAGGAGTCTTTCATAATAATAAACATGACATGTTAATCAGGGGCACAATGAAGAAATCATAATGTGACATATAAGAAATATATATATATATATATCACTCAGATGACCATAATATTTCTTATATATTTGGTCTTCATTTGCAGTTCTTGGTTCACAGTTTCCCAAAATTTCAATTTCTTGAGTGATAAAGGCAGTAGGAGCATCTTTTGTCATAATATATGGTCTCCTGTCCTCAGGTCCTGAAAATGCTTTAGAGACACAGAGGTGAAATGGGTGTCTTGTTCATAACAAGTTCCGTCCCACCAGAACTGTGTTTATATTAATAAAGGTGATTTTTGAAAAGCACCTAAGGTTGGGGACCTGTTGCCAGGGGAACCAAAAATGAATCAAGAACTGGGACTTGCAAGCAATTATACAATCGCTCTGATATGAGGAATTTCAGATGGAGGAAGGGGATCTTGGGAGGAAGGGAGGGAAAAATGAAGCACCCTGTCCAGGGAGGGAGAAAAACCAAGAGACTCTTAATCTCTGAAAAGAAACTGAGGATTGCTGGAGGGGAGGTGGATAGAAGGGATGGGGTGGTTGGGTGATGGACATTGGGGAAGGTATGTGCTATGGTGAGTGCTGTGAATTGTGTAAGACTGATGATTCACAGACCTATACCACTGAAATAAATAATACATTATATGTTAATAAAAACAATTTTTAAAGAAAAAAAAAGAATTGGGACTTTTAGTCCCACCTGCTACTTTTCTGTGAGGGAAGAAGGGCTAGATTGAAGCACCAATGTCCAATGAGTTAATCAAGTATACCTACCTAATAAAGACTCCACAAAAATCCACAAAGGGGATGATTTATGAAACTTCTAGGTTAGGGAACCAGAACACTTCTGTGGGCCACTATGCTGGGTCCCAAACTTCACAAAGGTGGTAGGTCTTGCCTGGGACTTCACCTTATGTACCTCTTTATCTGACTGTTATTTTATATCCTTTGTAATAAATCAGTAATTTAGTAAATAGGTTTCCTAAATTCGGGAGCCATTCTCGCTAATGAGTCGAATCCAAGGAGGGACTATAGAAATCATTGATTTATAGCTTATCGGTCAGACACTTAACACCCTGGACTTGAGATTGGCATCCTGAGCTGAAGAGGGTCCTTGGAACCTCCAATTTGTAGCTGGTTCATCTGAAATGGAGGAGTTTTGTGGGAATGAGCCCTTCATCTGTGGAATCAGATGCTATCTCAAGGTAGATAGTGTCAAAATTATGTTAAATTCTAAAGCAAACTACTGGTGTCCAAGAATTGCTTGTTGCCATGGGAAAGCCCCTGTACAACATTGGAATTGAATTTAGGAGCCCAAAAAAACAAGGTAAAGGAAAAAAAAAAAGTAACCTGAGAATATTTAAATATATTAAGATCAACAAAAACTGTTTTATAAAGAGATCATAAAAAAAACAATATTGAAGTCAAAATAAAAATTAAAAAAATACTACAACATATAAAATACAATAGGGGTACCTGGGTGGCTCAGTTGGTTAAGCGACTGCCTTCAGCTCAGGTCATGATCCCAGAGACCTGGAATCAAGTCCCACATCGGGCTCCCTGCTCGGAGGGAAGCCTGCTTCTCCCTCTCTCACTCCCCCTGCTTGTGTTCCCTCTCTGGCTGTGTTTCTCTCTGTTAAATAAATAAAATCTTTAAAAAAATACAATAGATTTTCTAATTTAATTCATGAATGCTAACTAAAATAATGACATTACCTATTTTGGCAGAGTTGTGAGTAAAATCCCTCAATCCATTACTCAGAAAATGTAAGTGACTTTATAATGTGTCTTAGAAATGTCACTATTAGAAAATAACCTTACTTAATATTTACAAAATCATCCCAATAGAATTATTGTTCACAAAGATGCAAGTAATTAATTATTAATAAATTTAGTATAAAAAGTCAGTACAGAAATAATTAAGGAAATCACATTATAATAAAAATAATAATGTTGATGACAGCACAATTATCAGTAAGTCATGAACAAATATGTAAAAGAAAAAGAAAGAAAAGTGAACATATGCAAAATGTTTTATTAATTTCAGTTGATGGATAAAGATACACACACATCCAACATGCAGAAAAAAATAGCAGTGACTGAGTTTGACAAAGCAATATCTTATTGTCATCTTATATTAGTGAAATATGGTATTATGACATTAAAATTACTGAATTGCACTGTTCTTATACAGTTGTCATTCTTCAATAAATTAAAGAAACTGAACTTTAACTAGATGACAATTGTGATTTTTTTCCTATAGTGTTTCTCCTATCAGAATGTAACCAACCATGAAATTTTAGACAATTTAAGACAATTTCTGAAGTAAAATTAGTAATAATCCAAAAGTATTAAAGTGATGTTTATTACGGTAAGCAATATTTCTGAATTAATATTTTTAAATAAATGAGGAACATCAAGGGGCACCTGGGTGGCTCATTTGGTTAAGCATCTGCCTTCATCTCTGGTCATGGTCCCAGGGTCCTGGGATCAAGCCCTACATCAGGCTCCCTGCTAACTGGGGAATCTGCTTCTCCCTTTCCCTCTGCTGCTTCCCCTGCTTGTGTTCTCTCTCTCTCTCCTTCAAATGAATAAATAAAATCTTTAAAAAAAAACAAATGCTGGGGTGCCTGGGAGGCTCAGTTGGTTAATCAACTGCCTTCGGTTCAGGTCATGATCCGGAGACCAGGGATCAAGTCCCACATCAGGCTCCCTGCTCAGCGGGAAGCCTGCTTCTCCCTCTCTCGCTCCCCCTGCTTGTGTTCCCTCTGTGGCTGTGTTTCTCTCTGTCAAATAAATAAAATATTTAAAAAATAACAAAACAAATGTGAAACATCAAAATAACTATCAATAAACCAGCAAATATCAGAAATGACTAAAAGTTTCAGAAGTATGGTTATAATAGATTGTGAGCAAGTGATTTCAGTGAATTATGATTCGACATGGTACAAATGCCTTCAGTTTTCCTTTTTTTTTTTTTTTTTTTTTTT
>PITA01001779.1:0-181931 GCA_004023965.1 Spilogale gracilis
CCCCGCCCCGTTATGCTAATCTCACAACTCTTGGCCTAAGACAGCTTTGTCATACCTGATAAGTTGTCTTGTCACAAGCATGGAACTCCAGCTTCATTCACAGGGCCTCAGCTGGCTGTTTTCATTAATTCAGGCCTCCCAAGACTGGTCAGTAGGTGCAGAGGTAGGGGGCCTCTGCGGGGAGGCTCTTCCATCTCTGAGCTCCCCTGGAGAAGCCATGGGCAGAGGCCTGTGGTGGGGTGGTGGTCACAGCCTGGCCCAGCTCCCCAAGGGTTCAGAACCTCGCTGCAGGCACTGGGTTATGTTTCTGTTCTAAGGGGCGCTGGCCTCGCCCCCAGGCAGTGTCCCCAGCTGTCTGCCAGAGGAGCTGCTGATAAATCTTTATTCCCCTTGTTTGTCCTCTGAATGCAGCCACCTGCTACACAGTGCATGTCTGTGACCTTCCAAACTCGTGTGTTGGAACCTAAGCTCAGAGTGACGGTCAGGAGGTGAAGCCTCTGGGAGGGGATGAGGTTGACAGCAGAGCCCTCATGAAGGAAATCAGTGCCCTTGTTAAAGAGGCCCCAGAGAGCTCTCTCGTCCCTTCCACTCTGTGAGGACACAGCCAAGGATGCCCATCTATGAACCAGGAGGTGGGCTGAGCAGCCACCAGATCAGCCAGTAGCCACATCATCGTGGACGTCCTGGCCTCCAGAGCTATGAGAAATACACGTTCTCAGCTGCCGGGTCTGTGGGTTTTGCAGCCCAGGGACATATCCTGTTTCCAAGTCCATGTTCTTTCTCTCCCTCTGGGCACTTTCTGTTCTTGCAGAACAAATAAGGGATGTGGTCAGACACCCCTTCCTTCCAGTCGGCTGTCGGCTGTGGGAAAGCGGGTGGGGCTGCTCCTGCCCGGGGGGGGGGGGGGGGACACCCTCTGGACCCTGCCCTGGCTGGATGCCACTCTGTGCTTTGTCCCCAGCACCTGGTGTTTTCTAAGGCCTCGGCGCTCTGGGCTGTCAAGGGCAATTCTGTTCCCTAGTGGAAGGTTTACAAATACAAAGTACCGTATGCAGACAGCTGCTGTAGAGGCCAATTCAGAGAAGCCCTTCTGAGTAAACACAAAAGGTTTTTCAAACACGATGAGGAAGGTGTAAACTACATTTAAGTTTTCTGCAGGTCAGTTGGGCAAGATGCAATTAGATCACTAAAAAATATTTCTACCTTTGACTCAGGGATTGTACTCCTAGAGATTTAGCCTAAGGAAAGAATCAGAATCCTACAAGCATCTTCCCTGATCATCGCCTGTAACAGTGGAAAATGGAAACAAGTTGTCTGATAGTGTCATGGATAAATCTATGACATGAGCTAATACACAGCCATTAATCGTGTTTTTGAACATTTAACAGCTTTGAAAAAAGGTTCACAATATTCAGTGAGAAAATCATGATCAACCATGATTATTTAAAAATATGCCAGCACATAGAAAAAAAAAAATATTGGTAGAAAATTAACAATGATTCTATGTATGCACTGGGGTAAAGGTTATTTTTTATATTTTTTCTTTTAAAAATAATTTTCCAAAATTTCTATAATTACTGTTGTCAGGAAAAAACCGTAGACACTTTAAAAAGTAGGGAGTACAACTGTGTGATTTCATTACCAGGGGGCCTCTGGTCTTCACCACGTCCTGACCCCCAGAGCCGGGCCCGGGAGCTCACACGGCTCCTCAAGCCTAGCTCACATGGGAACGTGCTATAGAGCTTCTAGAATCACCAGTGCCCGGCCCCAGTTCTCATTGGACTGGTGGGGGTCCCACTGACGGTGGTGTCACTGTCGCCCTGAGCACTGTCCTCCCCCTTCCGGCCCCCAAGGACCGAGAGGCTTCTCCTTCACCCCTGCGCCCGCCCTCGTCAGGATCTGAGAAAGTCCCTCACAGACATTTCCAGGGGCTTGTGGTGTTGAAAGTACAGCAAAGCCCCCGTTCACAGGGCATCCGGGAGCACTCCCAGCTGCCCAGGGCGGCCGCTGTGACTCACCAAGTGGGTCCTGCCTAGAGGTTCCCACCAGGGTTGGAAGGAAGCTTGCCATGGGTGTTTATGGAGTTCCAGAAGGGGGAACATGAACTTGTGAGGACACTGGGAGGGAGCCTGGGCACTCACAGATATGACCTCCCTCAGGTCCCCGGAAGGCCACTGTGCGAAGGGCAGGAGAAAATGACCATCCCCGGACCGAGGCGGGGCGAGCAGCTGCTGTTCCTGGGCATCATGGCTGTCACGGCAGCCGTCATCTCTCTGCTGTTGTACGCTCTCCTCTGGAAGGCCGGCAACCTCACGGACTTGCCCAACCTCAGAATCGGCTTCTACAACTTCTGCCTGTGGGATGAGGGCACCGGCTCCCTGCAGTGCCACCAGTTCCCTGAGCTGGAGGCCCTGGGTGTGCCGCGGGTCGGCCTGGCCCTGGCCAGGCTTGGTGTGTATGGGGCCCTGGTCTTCATGCTCTTTGTCCCCCTGCCTCTCTTCCTGGCCTGGTGCAACAGCACCGAGGGAGAGTGGCGGCTGGCAGTGGGCTTCCTGGCCATGTCCTCCCTGCTGCTGGCCAGCGGCCTGGGCCTCTTCCTCACCTACACGTGGAAGTGGCTCAGGCTCTCCCTCCTGGGGCCTGGGTTTTTAGCTCTGGGCACTGCCCAGGCCTTACTTGTCCTCTTGCTTATGGCCACGGTCGTGTTTCCTCAGAGGGCGGAAGACAAGAGCAAGCTGGACAGCTACTAGTTCTGTCTAAAGGTTTACGTGATTGCAAGAGTTCAGTTTGAACTGAACATGCTCAGAGGTGTCAGAAAATTGGGCTAGTGTGTCTTCTCAGCCTGTTTCCTAGCGAATGCCAGTCTCAAGCCCTAGCAGACGGGCCCCACTGCAGAGAAGGTGGGGTACCCAGTGTCCAGGCCAGGACACAGCAATGGTGGAACCACCTTAGTGCAAGATTGTCTGTCCCACGGGACCTCCGAGGTTCCCAAGGACACCCCAGACCACGTAGCTCATTGTCCTAGGAACTCCTGCTCTAATGCACTGATCTGAGTAAGCCATTCTTTCTTCATCCTCAGGATGATGGGGAGAGGACTGCCCTCATGAGGCCTGATTTCCAGGATAGAGGGTTTATGTCAACAAATGGGGACTATTATGAGAGGGCTTGCCTCAGTGTCCCTTGGGGCCCTGGTTAGCACGCTCCCCGTCCCCGTGGTGGGTGTGATGTGCTGGGCCCCTCTCCCGATACCACTCCCGAAGGCCCAGGAGGGGTCCCTTGAAGGATTCACTAAAGACAGAACCTGTGGGCACAAAGAAAAGCCTTGGTGGTTTTGAAGGCTCTTCTGGAAAGGCTCCTGGCCCTGAGGCCAGACACCACACGGGCAGCAGCAGGTCAATCATTCTTAGCACCTGCCCTGGGAGCTGGAACAGAATACACCAAATCCCGCGGCAGGAGAAGAAGGCGAACGACTGTTCCACGGATGTACAGATGCTGCACCTCTTGACTTTTCCACCCAGAACCGCAAAGGATAAAAGCACAACCTTCACTTTGGGGAACTGTATTTCTCTGCACCTGCATATCAGAAAACCTGGACAGCAAACCACTGCCTCATTCCATGCCTGTCCAAAGCCACACTGAATAGAGACAGACGTGGACTCTGGCGGACTCTCCTGTCGGCTCCCGCCCACTCTTGCTTTACAACTGCCCAGGGGCTGAGGCTGAGCCACCAAGTGGAAGGAAGGTGGCGGCAGGGGGCGGGGGTGGAGGCCTTCCAATCCCGGTCCCGAGCAGTGCGAGCAGAGCAAGGCACCGTGGGGAGGACACCTGCCTTCCGGGCTGCACGGGGGATGAGAACTCGGTTTTAACAAGCTTCCTCCTTCGGGAGAGATCATGCAGACTAAAATGCTGGAATTCCAGTGAATGCTATACTCTCTTCTTTCAAAGTTATTAAGCTGACTCTTTGGTTCCAGTAAGTGTGACCCCCATGTCTGCCTTTCCCCAAACCTGGGTAGTGAATAAAGCCAGACCCCCCCAAGCGGAGGAGGTACAGTGTGGAGAGAAATTCTAACGGAAGCTCATCTTGGTTCCTCACTTCCACACAGTGCGACAGCTCCCAAGGCCCAGAGCCTCCTGGGCTTCCCCTGCGTCTGCCCGCCCAGAGAGGGGAAGACTGGGCCGCGTAAGCGTCCTCGAGCAGGCCCCGGGCCAGGAGGGAAGCCGCTTCCCTCCGCGTCCCGTGTAGAAAGTCCTGGGGAGTCTGTCCCTTAGCTGAAAAATATTTCCCTGACGTATTTTAACATGTCCTCGTCCTCCACAGGGCTCCTGCTGCACATAGAGTCAGACCCTGGGGGCTCCTGAGGAGGGCTGAGGCCTGGAGGAAGGGCGTCTTTCCCGTTGTCCTCATCCTCACTGCAACTCCCAGGAGACCTCGGTGAGGACGTTGAGTAGGTCGGGGACAGCTCTGGCTTATCAGCGCCAGCCAGAGCTGGTGACTCCAAGGGCTCTTCCTGTTCCTGGGCCTGCGGGAGTCATGAGAAATGACAGGCAAAACACACATTCAGTGACTTCCTGAGTGAACGTGTGGGCTTATCTGTCAGCGACACGGAAGCCACTGAGAAGCCAGCATGTGACCGGGTCAAGCATCGCTCCCCGGTCAGAGCCTCTCCTCCCGCTCCCCTCCCTCCTGCCCCTCACAGCCCCTGCAGAAGGCAAGACCAGTGTGGGAGAGATGCGGGCAAGGGCCTGAGGAATACCAGCGTGGGAAAGAAAAACAGGAAAAACATATCTGGAAAGGCAGGGGTGACAGAACCAAAGGAGCAGGGGATACAAAACTTGAGTGTGGGCATAAGCTCTGTCACTTATTGGCTGTGGGAAATCCCTGGGCCTCAATTTCTGTATCTGTAAAATGGGGATAATATCTGAAGTGACAACCGCCAGGTGAAGGCAAGGATTAAATGAGACAATCCCAGTCAACTACCCAAAACTAAGGTGGTACAATTACTATTCGCCTCAGAAGCCAGGAGACATGGGTGGCACTGCGCTAAGGAGAAGAACAATGGTAAGAAGTCACCTCACCCAACTGAGACCCTGCAGAGAACAGAAGCACTTAGAGACCTCCCGTCCCCTCCACATACCAGCACAGTCACCCCAGAGGCCCTCCCTCCCCAGGTGTCCGGCTCCAAACATTAAGTCCCACCTCACATGGGGAGAGGCCGAGGGGAGCTCGACCTTGAGAGAAATGCTAGACAAGGGCCAGGTGGGAGAAATGGGATGACAGATGACAGGGCTCCCCAAGGCCGCCAGAGAAGGCAGGGTGTCTCTTTTATTGCCTCTAACCACGGGCCTGGCCAGTTTCTGTTCCCAAGAGTAAGAAGAGACAGCGACTTTACCTCAATCAGGATCCCCAGAGCGACATCTACCACTTCAGCCTCACTCATGCAGTACACAGTCCTCACTGTGGCATGTCTGAAAGGAAGGCATGATGCTAGGATGGGACACATGGTCTCAGGTCTCATGAGAGGGAAGAACATGAGAGCAAGAGTCACATCCCCAGGCCTACCCACCCGCTGCCGCTTCCCAGTCTGGAAGGAGGGCACGCTGGCCAGTTCCCGAGAGCCAGTGCCCCACAAGCAAGGATACCAGCAGAGGAAACAGAGCACAGGGCCAAGATGTGACTGACCACCAGCTGCCGCCATGAGCACAGCAGAGCACGACCACGAATCAGAAGGGAGTGAGTCAGTTCGGACAGCTTAGAAAAAGAAGAGCCCTGGAGGGGGGCGCTTAGTGCCCAATCTAGGAGAATGCAGGGACATCCCCTCCCCGGCAGCCTGAAGACTCCCCCAAATTACCACCATTCAACTAGCTGGCCCCACAGCTTCTGACTCCATGCCGGCCCAGCGACTGCTGCCCTGTGTCTGTCCCTGAAGATCTGCCCACAGGGTGACTGGAGCCTGGTCCACTCAGGTTGACAAGGGTCACAATTTTTGGTACAGATGAAGAGAGTAGCATTTTGGACAACTGGTGTCTCTGAGAGCTTGGCTAATGTGTGCAAGCCAGAGGGGGAGCACTGCCTGGGAGCTGACCCTTGAGGGCCTGCTGTGGAGATGCCCCCACAGAGACGGGGCCCATGAGGGGAGGGCTCACTTCACACCCCCCCGACTATGCATCTGCAAGCTGAAGCGGTTTCTGCAGGGCTGACACACCCACCCACCTCCCTGTTCCACTAGCACTGGAAGGCTCAGCCCCAGCAACTGTGATGCCCCCAAACCCTCCCTCCTCCTGATTCCTCAGGAACCCCAGCCAGAAGTTGCCCCACCTTGCTGCAGCAGCTCCTTGAGCTGCTGGTCTCCTCCTGCTGGGGGTCTTCATTGCCACCTTTCTCTTCTCGGCCTCCTGGGCTGTCATCCATGTGGGAAGGACCCTCTTTTTATCCTCAGATTTTAAGTCTCCCATCTCTCTTTTCTCTTTTGAAGATGAGCCAGGGCCCAGGTTTAATGACTTGTGTTTCTAATAGAATAGCCCCTTTCTCATCACACCAGGAATGATAGGTCTGTGTGTCCTGCACGGGAGTCACACTGTAATCCCTACAAAGAACAAAGTCCAGTGAATTCTAAGAAGTTAGAATACTTCCAGTCATCAGCTGTCATCAGGCCAGAGGTTAGCCGGGCAGAGAGCAGGACCCAGGAGACTAAGCTGGGCCATTCTCCTCCCTGCCATCCAAGATGCTTGTCGTCCCTAGGGTGTCCTGCCTTTCCTACCCTTAACATATCTCTCCCTCATCACCCCAACTCCAGGCTTCTCATTTCCTCTACCTTTGTGTGGTTACAGAGAACCCCAAGGCTATTTTGATCCCCATTAAGGTTGAATCAACCAACACTCCCTCCCTTAATCCAAAGATACTTCTGACTGGCCAGATATTAGCTGATTCCTGGATAGGAGAATCCCAAAGGCCCAAGGGCAGCCTCTCATCTAACCTGGCCTCTCTTCTTCCCCCTCCCCCTAAGGCTCAGTTCCCATCCTGGGGCTCAAAGGGTACAAGTCGAACCCTTCCACTTGGCAGTCAACCCTGAAAGCAGCTCAGGGCTCTGCCTAGGGAGGATCTTACTGGAGCAGAGGTTGCCTCGAAAAGGGTGAGCCACTGAATAAGGGATCCCTCTATGAATCATAATCATTTATTGTTTATCTAGAAGGCTGTTTACAACTTATGGGAAAAAATGAGCAGGACGTCATCCTAACCTGTCTGGCCAGAGGAAGGACCTTGGCCCATATACCCTCGTTGCTGTCAAAATTCAGGCAGTGCTGGTAGTCATTCCCACAACTAACAAGCACTGCTAACCGCCAGGCATACCTACATCAATTCGACCTGAGGCGCATACTACCATGCCCATTTTACAAACGAGGAACTGACTGCATGTGTACAAGTTACAGAGAAGTTTGAAATGTTCAGCCGGGACTCGCAGCCGGGTCGTGCAGGCCAAACCCTGTGCCTAACCGCCGCCGCGCTGCCGCTGCCGCTGCCGGGGCTCCAAGGAGCGCCGCGCTTAAGGGCCTGGAAGCCAGATCGAGCCCGCACTGCCTGGAAACCCTGCCCTGCACGCTCGGGATGTGCCCTGCACTCCCGAGCCACCGCCCACCGCTGCTTCGGGGACCCTGAGACGCCCTGGCTGCGGCGAGTGGACTGCCAACCTGCGCGGGGCGACAGCGGAGGGGAGGCACGTGGACCTGCACGCGGCGCCTGCCTGACCGCCGGAGGGAGGCCGCCCGCACGCTCGCTCGCGACCCTGGTGCTCCGGGCCGGGGGGCAGGGGAGAGCTCAGTCCCGAGTGCGCGATCCTCCTGCCCCGGCTTCCCGCCTCTGCAGCTCGCGCGCCGCTCTTCCGGGGTTCTCGCGCGAGGGCTCCCGGGGCGGCTGGGGACGATGGTGGGGACGCGGCCCCGCCCCGCGCGGCCTCGGCACTTCCGGCCCCGGCCGCAGCCGGCGCGGAGACCCCGCGCGCCCCCTGCAGGCAGATCGCTCCGTGGGCGTCCCCGCCCGACCGCGACTCGCCGGGGGTCCCGGGTCCCGACAGTCTCTCATGGACCAAACTCCGCTCTGGCTCCTCTGAACTCTCATCTACGCCCGGCCTCTGGAGCTTCCTAGCCCCTCTCTGCATTGTCCAGTTTTAGCAAGCACCGTACCAGGTCATTTTAGTCAAGACCCCCACCCCCAATCCTGATCGCCCTCGCATTTGGGCAGGTTCCTCATCTTTCACCATCTTCCCGATGATATCTGATCACCTAAATAGCCTTCAGCAAGAATCCTGGTGCTGCGTTTAGCCAGAGCCCTCCTCCCTCCACTCCTTACCCCTGGTGTTTTCTCTTTCCATTCACTGATGCCACCCTGCTCCTTTCCTTGTTGTATCCAGAGTTAAGCCTGATGGTTCTCCCCTACTACAAAACCCGTGTAGTGCCCGCCCTTGAATAAGGTCTGCCTTGATATTTTTAACAAATGTCACGAATAATTTTCTCTTTAATAGAATATTTTCTCTTGAACAGTCCCCAAACATGGCTCCCTTTGTGGTTTGCTAGTCGGACTTTATTTTGGAGTGTCAATTCCTGACTCCCCCCCCCCCCCCAAGAAACACATTTTTTAAAGCTCAGGATTCCCACAGGGATATAGTTCAACTCTCCTTGCTGGGGGTCCACACCCCAGGGGTAAGGGGCACAAGGTGAACCCCTTGGGTGCAGGAAAAGAAAGCCTCTGTTTATATCTGTTATCTTAAAGGAAGTAGGTGTTACTAATACTCAACATTTAGATCGGTGGGCAGGTGCTCCCTCTTCAAGGAGAGCCCCACAAAGCTTCCCAGGAGTCTTCGGTGGTCTGTTCAACCTGGTGCTGAGCGCTGCCGGACACATGGAGCTAGCATCTAGTTTTCGTTAAAATCACACTCAGCTTACAGCAGGCTAAGAGAGGCCAGCAAAGAGACCCCCAGGTCACAGACACAACAAAAAACACAAGCACAAGCAGTCATGGGTGAACCTTCTGCTGCACAGCAAGGTAAAAGCATGATCAGAACTGACTGGCCCCAAAATGTGAAATTATCAAGACAGCCCTCTGAACTGTGATTTATTAACAAATCCGCTAATGGTAATGACCCTCCGTACGCCAGAGGTGCATAATGGGAGGTCCAGCCCAAGCTTGGGGACTCGGGATCCTGAAGCTCTCTTTCAGCTGTGTGGCACTCTGGATTTCTCTAAAGCACTTTCACCAGCTGGGCAGGGAACATTTCACTCAGCCAAGGCTTAAGGAGATAAATCCAAGGTTTCAAGTAACAAAACCAACCTGTCGTGCACTGGGGTCATCTAGCTGCAGGCTGAAGCTGGACTCTGCCTCCAGTCTTTTCTGGAGGGCAACACCCAGGGGGCAGGCCCTGCTACTGTGGTTGCACAAAAAGTATTAGAATTGCTAACCTCCAGGGTCCTCTGCTCTCAAGCTGTGAGCCAGGACAAATCTAGGTCTAACTGGTGAAGCATCGTTTTGTGAATAAAGGAACAGAAAACACTTGTTCTTAATGGAACCGCTCCCTCCACATTTGTCTCGCTAAGACCTCTTTAAACCACTGGCTGAAAAATAAGGTCTGAGGAACAGGAAGCCTTTGCATCTGCATGAGCAGCTTTCTGTTTGAAGGGAGAGATGCCCAAGTGGAAATAGAAAACCTGAGCTGTGGGATCTGGACAGGCTGGAGTCAACAGCTAAAGTGCTTTGAAAGCCGTGCTCCCAGGCCCAGCAGAGGTGGTAAGCACAGAGCAGGTAGCTTGGAGGACAGCAAGGCAGAGGCGCAGCGGGGCACTCCTGCAGCCCCAACTGGAGCCAGGGGCCACACCCGTGTCAGGTATGTGGGCTGAGGGACCTGAGCAGCACTGGCTTGACAGCTTCCCAATAAGTTGCCCCTGCCCAAAAGATGGGAGGAGTCTTGCTGGGGTTCTGGGCAAGTGACAAGCAGCTCTTGTGAAGGAGAAGGAAAGTCAGGTTTTGATGTGATTGATCACAAGCTCATCCTGGAGGGGTTCGGGTGGCCCAGGGAGGAACTCCAGGATGAACGTGGCCTGACCAGCACTCAGGATGCAGAAGGCTGGTGAGAAACAGGCCAGGAGGAGGCAGTTTTGGCCACTTGCATTTGCTAATTTCAAAAGGCCAGTGGTGAATGGGATTTGGGGTAATTTTGTTTTTAATCAGTGTTGTGGTTTTGTTTTGTGTTTTTAGGCAGCGCTGTGGAACCCCACACAATCTCAAGCCTAAGTCAAAACAAAAGGGAGGCAGGTGTTCAGCCCAGAGCATAAAGAAAAAGAGAGAAGACACAGCTTTTCAAGTGTTCTTTGTTTCTTTGCAATCCTCAAAGACATTCCGATAGCGGTGGTGACCATATTGAGGAGAATGGGTAGTAAAGAGAAAGTGTAACAAAACTTTGAAGTTAAACAGTAAATTCTCTCATTCAAATGAAACACATGACGGCTTCTTAAATGTTATACAGAATCTCTGGAGGAGTTAATTTGCTGTTTCAGTGCAAAAGATGGGGAAAATTGTAAATGGAGAAGTCTTGGTTTTCTTCATTTGAAGAGGTTACCAAGGTAGAAATCGGAAAAAACGTGTAAGTAACTACTTTTCAGTCTCTGGTGTTCTCTCGTAATTGAGCTACATAAACCCCGACTCTTCCTCCAAATCCCAGCAGAATGGGAGCCAAGGCCTTAGTACCAACTTCATGATTTTCCAGAAGTAGGTAACCGGGAGTAGCCCCCCATTCTGGATCAGCACAACTGTTTGGAGCATCTGGACACCAAGGCCACCCTTGTCAAGTGTCCCACTCCTCGCCAGCCTCCCTCAGAAAAGCAAGCTTGGTCCTCTCACCGTTCACCGGCAGAGGGCGCTGGCGGCTGGCTCCGGTCCATCTCCAAGACCTGAAGGAGACAGAATGAGTGGAGCCACAGTGGCAGAGGGACAGGGACATCCAGGTGATTGGGCAGCTGGAATCAGAGGCCTCAGACCCTAACCTCATCCCGAGAAGCCCCACCAATGTAAGGAAGAAAAGAAACACTATGACCTCCCTGACTGCAGCCCAAAGAAAGAGGAAGAGCACAAACCTTAGCTAGTCAGCGTGGTAGGAGACAGGACAGCCTAGCTCTACGGCAAGGCAACAAGCAAACCTCCACACGGCTCACCCCACAGCTGGCAACACCTGGCACACAGGGCCTCAGCTCGCAGCCGACCAGCTCTCTGTCAGAACATCTGCCTCTCCAAGGGCAAAGGGGGAAAGGAGACGCTCTGCGGCACACACGCCTTCCAGAAAGATACCAGGTGACCATGAGAACGTTCTTTTTTTAAGAAAAGATGAAAAATGAGCAAATATATACAAAATACTGTCAATCCCTCCTGGGCCAAGAGAGCAGCCAACACACTGCATCTCCTGCTTCCTGAACTTCCCACCCTGCCGCCTGGAGCATGCCTTTTGCACAGCCCAGCATGCTGGCCTCTGGGGCAATCATGCCACGACTCAGTGTGGCTGCCGTCTGCTCTCTGCAGCTGGAAATGCTGGAGCTCCCTGGACTATCTTTCCCTGAGGAGTCCCCACATTGGCCAGGAGCGGGAAGCAGAGTGCCCTGTCTTCCAGTCCCGTTTCTCCACTCCCCCCAGGATAATACTGCTTCCGTGGGTGTCCCTCGGGGCGGGTCCCGTCAGAGCTTATGAGCCAGCAGGGTGGTCAGCTTGATCTTGCCATCCATGGAGGCAGTGAGGCATGTCCCGCAGTCCATGGCTGTGCTCCAATCCACGGTGACCACAGGGGCTCGGTGGCCACCCAGGCTCAAGCAGCTGTCCAGAACCTTCTCATCCCCACCCAGCTGAAAGACAGGAGACAGGAGACAGGAGGTGTCAGGAGGCACTGTTCACACACACAGCCACTGTATCCACCAAACTGCCTCGAGCATTGGGGCTGCCGCCCTAGGAAGAGGAAGTGGCCAGGCATACATGCCCACCTTTCTTGCCCTTCCAGAAGACCTCAGTTTAATTTCTTGGGCCAGGAAATGCCTTCACTGTCCCAACTATAGTTATTCCTTTGTTTTAGATGGAAAATGGTATCTTCTGCTGGAAAAGACAAGAGAATGTTCTCTCTGCCAGAATGTGCTGCTGCCATCTGCACCCTCCCCGAACTACACCCAGTTCTGCTCCTACACGGCTGACTGAGCTCCAGCATGAGAGCACACATGTGCTGCTGTTTCTTGTTTGCTTCCCCCAGGAATGCAAGCCGCGGGAGGGCAGGATTGTGGGCCTCTGCAGCAGTGGCCAGCACCGTGCTGCCACGGGCAGGCCCTGACGTCGTGGGAGCAGGGCTCACCCTTGCCCACCAGCACCAGCCTCCCGGGACTCAGCCCACAGCCATGAAGAGTCGGAAGGGAACAAGGAAGGCGAAGCCAGGAGCACAGTGAATAATGCTCAATCCCGCGACAGAAAACACCCATGAGTAGGAAACAGAAGAAAATGGACTTCGCGGAAAAAACGTCTTTAAAAAAAAATCATACATCATTCAAAGATTGTAAAAATTGGATCTAAAGTTCCTTATATTCCTTAAGTAATTAGATCCATAACTGACACTTCAAAAATTATACAGCAGGAAATCTTCCAACCTATTAATTGGTTATAGAGCAAGTCTGACAGCTAATCGTCAGCCCACAGTAGCCACCTGGGCTCAAGCAGAATTTCAGAACCTTCTCATCCCTAGCCTGCTGCAAGAGGACAGGAGAGGAGGAGGCATTTCGGACAAATGACAAAGACTGACTGGGACAAATGACAAAGGCTGATCGGGACACTAACAAGGGACTGAGGCTCATGATTAAAAATACACGAACACACGCAACACAGATAAAATCAAAGAGCAAAGTAGATAGCCTAACTGAAACTCAGTTTTTAAATAATAAAATACAATTAGGCTTGCAGACTGGAAGCTTTTTATAGCATCTTCTAATAGCAATTACAAGCAATTACAGAGCTAATTTTAAGAGTGGAAGAGCCAGTCAATGCATCCTCATGTGTGGGAAAGAGGAACCTCACTGACGGTAAGCCTGGATCACTTGAGGAGCAATGCTCTGGACCAAGAGTCTAGCCTATGCGATATCTCTGCATCCCCTTCCCCCATCCCAGTGCTCTCACTTGCCTCTATCCCTGTGGGGCCCCAAGGCCTGCCTCACTCACTCCCTGGCCTCCTCAACTTCTCCTCCGAAGGCCTCAAATCCATAGACCGGGCCCCCCACCCCCGGCAAGGGTCTCCCCTGAGGACCCAGCCCCTGCCCAGCTTCCTCCACTCAGAACTCTGCCCTGTCCCTGGTGTTGGTGTTTTGAGTGTGAGCCCCACAAGAGCAGGATCACACTCTCCCTTGTGCGTGCTCACACCGCCTAGGCCAACACCTGCACACAACTGCTGTCCACTGACCGATGAGCCAGGGTAATGAGGGCACGGAGAGCCCCCAGGCAGAGAACACTCTTCTTGTGACTCTACACCTGCACACTAATAAACATAAACACTACCATTAGGCAAAGAACTGGTTTGCGTAGTTACCAAAAACATATGCTTAGGAGCACCTGGGTGCCTCAGTCGGTTACGCAGCTGACTTCAGCTCAGGTCAAGATCCCAGGGTCCTGGGATCGAGCCCCCTCAGACTCCTTGCTCAGTGGGGAGTCTGCTTCTCCCTCTGTCCCTCCCCCACTGCTCACGTGTGTGCACACAGCACTCTTCAACAAATAAAATCTTTAAAAAGAAATAAAAAACAAACGTGCTTAGACTACAACTCAAATCCCCATCACTAGTCTGTTTGATAATACTAGTAAAACAGAAGAGGTTTATAATTGCAGACAATTGTATAAAAAAGGACATAAACCAGAGAAGCTCAGACATGAGAACTAAAACAAGCACATAAAGTGAGGGATAAAAGCGACGTGGACAGCTTATATCCTGGTGTGATAAATCACACCCCCAGATTTCTGCCGCGGCCATGGACTGTAATGCCCGTGACCCATGGGACCTCCAATAAGCTGCACCAGATCAGAGTCACTGAAGCAGACCACGGAAACACTTGCCCGTGTTTGGCATGTTCCCTCAATCCAATGCACTTCCCAATGCCTCTGCCTGTTTCTTCACGTTTTCTATAATAAATATCATGCCCAAGGAACAAACGCAGAGAAGGGCTAGAATCTTGCCAAACGACAGCAAACGGACAAGCCAAGAAAGGGACAAATGTGCCCGCCCTGTCCCCAGTCCCGAGGATCGGCCCCCTTGCCCGGCCCGCAGCGACGAGGCCCCAGGCACCATCCACCCTGGGTCAGAGGCTTCTGCACACTCAGTCAGCTTGGCCCGTTCCCCACCTCCAGGGGAGAACGGCTCTGCCCACCAGGACAGCCCCCCCACCAGATACCTTGTAGATGACGCCCCCTGTGGCGGAACATGTCAGCATGTAATTTCCCTCTGAGTCAAAAGCGAAGAGCCGGCCCCGAGGCACTTGAACCTGCTTGTAGCCGCTGTAACCGGACAGCACAAAGGGGCCCGTGGCGTCGGAGGGGAGGTCGTACTCAGACACCTTCAGGCCACTCCTGTGGATGTTCCACTGGATGAACTGCAACCACAAAGCACACCCTGAAGGCTCTTGCAGTGGCAGGGAGCCTGGGCCGGCGAGCAGGACGGATCCCGGGGAAGACGTGGCGGGCCCATGGGCCACCAGGAGAGGTACTGGGATGACCCCTCGGTCTGTCTTTTCCCAACACAATTCAAACTTTTTTTAGAGAAGAACATCTCAGAAAGAGCCCACAACTTCACAGCAGAGCCTGAACTTTCTCTCTGGCCTGACTCCAGGAGAGGAAAACGGTAGGCAACTGCCATATATGGATTCCAATTCTCAAACAGGGAATGCACCAAGTGATCATTAGTATTACTGTCGTTGTTATTTCTAGGGTTAGAACCCCAACTGGGTTTTTCCAACATAGAAGAGAGGATTCCAGATATTTTCCCGCTGAGCGGTCTAATCAATTGAGCATGAGCATAACCATCATAAACCAGCTTCACGGTCTGCAGTGTACATAACCTTTTATTCTACACAGTGGGCAAGCTGTGCGACCACCTCTTCACTGAGAATCCTACTCAAATAAGTGGAAAGTCAAGCTTTACCTTAAAAATCCCTTCTCATAGTTTTCAAATGAAGAATTTCCTTTGTAATTACAGTTTTCAGTGAAGAATACAGGTACACAGTATAAAATCCACAGGTGCAGGAGAGTCTACATGAAAACCAAGTCTCCCTCTCTCCTCTACCTGCCTCTGACCCCCAGCTCCCTTTCCATGGACCCGAATGTGTCCTTCCAGAAAGAATACACGAGGGGGCACTTATCTTCACTTTTTATCTTTTTTATCCCTGGCTTCCTGACTGCTCAGGCCTAGCCATGTTGTATCTAGGAAGCAACTCTACACACTGTGCTGTGACCCCTGATGACCTTGGTCAGCTCAACCGGCCCTAATCTGGAACCCCTCATCCACCTAGAGTGGGAAGAGTCACTTCTACTACAACTAGGAGGGAGGCTGGGTTCTTCCCTCTCCTCATCGTCAACTCCCGCTACACCTGTTCAGACCTCACAACAGTCCCAAGACTGGTGATTATGATCACCCCTCTCTTACAGATGACCTGCTGAGGCAGAGAAGGGCCCGAGGTCAGAGAGCCAGTAAAGGGCATGGTCAGGATTCATCTCTGCCCTCATGCTACTTTGGTGCTCTCTGGAATCTCTGATGTCTAAGCCAAAGGAAGAGTTCCGGGTGGAAATTCGGCTCCCACCTACCTTCCCATCCTCGCCGATACTGTACACGGTGTTCTCGTCGTAACTGAACTCCACCGAGTAGACCTCCCCACAGTGGGCCTTCCAGCTCATGGCGCACTCATGCTGCTGCATATCTGAGGGCATGAGATGCCACTAAGACCCCCGCCCAGGCCTCGGGGAGGCATCCGCCCGAGACGGGAGGCACCTCTTGCCCTCTGCCCCAAGGGCTGGAACTGTTCTGGAGGCAGAGGGCCTCCTGGAGCCTACAGGTATCACAGAACTGACCCCTGCCAGAAAGCCCTTGTGGTGTGCTCACTCACTCCTCCTGTGTATTAATCAGCAACCTAACATTTCTAAAACTGAAGCACTTCTCCTGGGTCAGAAACAAGGTTCAGGGATCCATGGGCAGTGCCTGAACTCATCTGGGAAGCGCCTAAGTCTAGGGAGATAAACAAATGCTTCCTAGGAGGCCTCTGTAAGGCCCCAAGGGTGCCTGGGGGATCTGCTAGACACGGTCTCTCATCCTTCCCAGACTCTTGAAGTCTCCTGGGGCAGGCCTGCATGGGGCTCTTCAAATAGCGTGATGGATAACTCCGCCGCACACCATCCTAATGCTCTTTACCAGGAGAAGGCACCAGCCACCCTCAGCAGAAGGCCCGGCATTATTCTCATGTGTCCTCCTGGATCTCACTCAGGCCACAGGACTCGGACCACACAGTGCCACACTCAAGGACTGCTAAGCCCCACCACTCCTGGGTCCATGGACATCAACCATGTGCAAGGGAACTGATTACAGAGGTTTGGAAAAGAGCAGACTTGGACCAGGGTCAAGCTCTATTTTGAGCATCCTGAATTGGGTGGGCTTCTGCAATAGCTTCCAGTCCAGCCAGCAAAAACGTAACTCTCTTCTCTGGGCCACTGAAGGAGAAGACCAGACAGCAGAGTGCAGCTGCTTACCGAACAGCCGGATGATGCCATCAGCCGCTCCTGTGACCAGCAGGTTCCCGTTGTGATTGAAAGCTGTGCAGTTGATGGCAATGGGCTCGGGGTCCAGAGAGAACTGGAGCTGTTAAAAAAACAAAAACAAAAACAAAAACTACTACCTAAATTTGAAATTGTAGGAAAACAACAACCCAATATCAAGACAAATTCTGTCTGAAAAGGGAAAGAGGACCAAGATTCGGGAGGGCACACGAGAGCATGAAAAGTGCGGGAAGGTTCCACTTTCCAACTGTGACTGTACCTAGGTGCTCATCTTATAGCTTCTCTTCTCACTATACTGCACACCTCTGATTGCTAGATTCTTTTGTATGTACTTAGTATTTCATTAAAACGTTAAAGATAACAAGTAAACATAAAGCTACTCTAAGGGCCTTCAAGGCAGAGAAAGATGAAGAAGGATCAAACTAAGCTGTACAAGGGAAAGCAGTGAGAGGTGCCAGAGGACAGATGTATGCCAGATGGTGCGGCGAGGAGACCTCTCCTGGGAGGGGACAGCACGTGGGGAGGGGCTGCAGCCGCAGGACACACTCCAAGCCTGGAGCAGTGGGGAGGGCCGACGGTGGGGGCCCTGCGGGAGTGTGGATGGGAAATCTGGAAGAACCGGCAGTGATGTGACATGTTCCAGGGTCTGTTGTTCCCTGTAGCAGGTCAGCGGCCCCACTGCAGGACGTCGTGTGGCGTCCTGCGAGGGACACGTGAGACCCAGTCACACACCCAGGTGTGTCCCTGGAAGCGCAGAGAAGCAGGCAGAGTGGAAACAGTTTGCAGAGTTGATGATGTCTGCTCACGGGCTCTGCGGGGTGAGGGAGGGTGGCACTGGAAAGGCATGCAGTTTCTCAGTGGGGCACGTTTGCCGACACGAGGAAAACTCGGGAGAAGAACAGACATCACGGGGCCTGCTGGGCAAGAATTCCAGTGTGGCCCTGATCCCTGTACTCCGGGGAGACTCCCACAGTGGTACGGGGAGGTGCAAATGGGCCATCTATATGACACCCTTCCTGGCGTCCAGTGGCCTCAGGAACCCATCTGTTGAACACAAGGGCCACACCACGTTTGTGCCCCGAAACTAACTTCAGTAAGAAACATTACTGCCTTCTAAATGTGTGCATTTACACCTCATTTCTTTCTCTGGGGGCTTAGGGTCACGGCAGCAAGCACCCGCTACGGTGGGCAGGTGGGCCAGGCAGTCCCGTGAACCAGCTTTCGCACAGCTGTCACTTCTCAGGAACCTGCACATGTCCCCACGACCTCCCGCTATGGCTGGGACCTCTGTGCAATGCTACAGTAACAGGGAGTGAGAGACTCCACTTCTCTCCTGAAAAACAAGTCGCCTGATTGCATGACACACAGAGAAAGCAGCCAATGTGACCACACTGTAAGATTCTGACAACACGATGTGATGGAGAAAGCAAAACTATGGAGACAGTAGAAAGACTGGCGGGTTCTGAGGTCTGAGGGGCGGAGGGGATGAAGAGGAGCACAGAGGATCTTTAGGCTGCTTTTAGTGAGAAAGCCCTGTGTGGTTCCCTAATGGTGTGTACACGTCCTCAGACATGCGTCTGGACCCAGACGATATACGACATGACGACGGGGCCCAGAGGCAGACTGGGGGCGTGAAGTGCTCAGCAGTGTCACTGCGGGTGCTCGGCTGGGGGCCCGGGAAGGATGAATGGGACGGAGATCTGTGGACCCGCCTCCTGATTTTGATGTGAACCAGAACAGCTCAAAAAAAAATTTTTTTAAGCCTTTTAACATAAAATTACATTAAAAAATTTTTTTAATACACCCCAAGCGCCCTCTGAGAGGCTGTGTGTGATTTCAACATCTGTGGCCTGGTTCCGGGTGACTTCTGCTGCTAGCAATCTGGCCACCTACAGTGTGACTACTTCCCAACACTTCAACTCTGAACCCGCTTCACCTACTAAAATCTGAGGAGACTGGAGCAGAGAGAAGATGAGGCTCATCAGAAAGACCGGGAAGCGGACAGGGGGCCTACCCCACCCCGCACAGACCCACAGGGAGACCCCCGAGGGCAGAGCCGGCACCTGCTGCTTCATGGTTTTCGTATCCCACAGCAGCAGCTTGCCGGGAACCTGGTTAGAACCCTTGCTGCTGATATCTGGAGCCGAGAAGTCCCCCTGGGCAGCGAGGCTTGGAGCAGCGGCTGAACAGACGAATGAGGCCCCGTTGGGGCTGCAGGCAAGCGACAGGATTCTGCAATACATGTGGGGCTGGGTCAGCACTCTGCCTGCCCCTAGAGGAAGACAGGCTTCAGCTCTGAGGCGGGT
Source organism: Spilogale gracilis (assembly GCA_004023965.1). Lineage (NCBI taxonomy): Eukaryota > Metazoa > Chordata > Mammalia > Carnivora > Mephitidae > Spilogale > Spilogale gracilis. The sequence continues at coordinate 19,114 of PITA01001779.1, forward strand.
CCTGCTCTGGGATGCGATAGAAAGCCTAGCACAGAACCACGCCCCGCACAGCACAGCGGGTGTAGGCTGTGGCCTCCCACTCACCTGGGCATATCGTCGTTGATGTTGATCTCACAGAGATTCTTCTTGGCTTCCGTGTCATAAAGACGCACCGTCCCCACACCACTGCCTAGCAAGAGCTGCAATGAGAAGGGGTGGGGGATGCAAACAACAGCACAGGGCTCAGGCCTGGTCAGGAAGGACCACGGCAGGACCAGGCCCACTCCTGTGAGGTGCAGGTCTGGACAGGCTGCAGGGGTGAGGCCCCGCCTCCACCTACCTCCACATACTCAGGTGAAATCTGGCTAATGTGGATTTAAAAATTATGTAAAGATGTCAGAGGTGACCTTGAACAAAAGTGAAACTTCACAAGGAATCTATGGACTGGGAGAGAGGTATCATCTCAGATATACTTGGAAATGTGCTGGCTGATTAATTGAAGCCCTCTGACCTTCCCTCCCTTCCTGCCAGTTTTAAATCCCAGCAGTTCCCGTCCTCCCTTCTTGCCCCTCATCTACCCGCCACACTTCCCTGGGTACTGGCCCCTGCCCCAGTGACACGTTCTGGGGACACCTCTGGCTCTGGGCCTGTAACAGCCTCCAGAAAAAAAAGAAAAGACTATCCTTGCCTCCAGGCATTTGTGATTTACTGGGTAAAAAGCTTTGAAGATAATAATGGGTACTGACAGAAGAAAGTACAGAAGCAGGTCTGAGGATATCCTCCAGGAATATTACCTACATTCTGACCTCAAATTAACACTAGCTGATTAATAAGGGTAAAGGGTAAGCTCTGAGATCCTAGTACCATAAAGCTAGATCCTGCAGGTTGTCAAACATTGTTTAGAAAAAAACCAAAACATTGCCAGTGAGGTCTGCCCCTTGGGGTCTGCCTTGGATGATCTCCTCCAAATGGAATACAATGAAAGAAAATCAACCTTACCTCCTTAACTACAAATCCTCTCCCAAATAGTAAAGTCCAGAAGGAAGGAAAACACTGTACTAACAGCACTACAGTAGACCTGGGGGACCCCACACAGGACACCATCCCCACCAGCTGAAGCTGCTACCCCAGGAGCCTGCCATGGGAAGGGATCTCAGCAGGAGGAGGGATAGCCGAGAACACTCACAGTGGGCTGTCAGAAACTGGACAGATGACGGGAGCTGACCAGGGAGGTCGGGAGGCAAGCCTGGGTCTCCCCAGGCGGAGAGGGAGAAGCACTTTCCCACCAGACCCCACTACCATCTGACTTTAATTGCTGCAAATCCAACAACCTCCCTGCTGCCCCCAAACATGAGCCGGCTGGGACAGTCTGGATGTGCGTCCCCCCAAAGCCCAGCAGGAGAGAAGGGAGGGGCTGGGTGGGCTGCCTCAGCTCGGCCTGTGGTTCCAGACACTGGAGGATGGCCTCGGGAGTTCCTCACTTAGACGCAACAAGGGGGGCGTCACTCACCAGCCTGTCCCGCTTGGTGGCCCACTCTAGAGACAGCAGCGGCGACTTGGAAATGGAGGATGCTTTGGTCTGCATGATGGGGTTGAAGGACCACACTTTGATGACCCCGTCTACATCTAAGCTGGCGACTCTCCTCCCCGAGCAGTCCACTCTAAGATGAAGAGAGAAACTCATCCTTGCCTGAGCCCACCATCCTCTTGGGCCAGCGCCCAGAGCATGGCTTTGCTGACTTCTCAACTATTTCCCAAACTGCCTACACTCCAAGGATGGGTGTGGACTATTTCTAGAAGTAGTCATTCATCACCGGTCCAAGAACTACTTACCAAGGACCTACTCTGTGCTGAGCCCTGTAGGAAGCAGCAGGGACAGAGCAGAGGCGAGAAGCCCACAGCCCCATGGCGGGCAGCCACGCCTCCTGGGGGCATCCAGAGCCACAGTGCCATGGCAGGGAGCCCCCCCACTCTCCCCACACCACACTCCGCAAGGCCTTCTCACAGAGCTCATGCATTCACCATGAGGCACTAAAAACTTGTACATGGTAAAAGTTTACCAGAAAGTAAAGCAACATAAAGCAAATTAAAATTTAAGTGTGAAGGAGTTTAAATAAAAGGTCACTTGTCCCTAAAACTCAGAGTTCCACAGTGAGAAAGGACAGAGAGGCTACTAAGGCCAAGAGCAGCTGTCCAGCCCTCCTCCAACTCTGGATGGATGACCGTGGTGCGTCAGGGACCACACCACCAGGTGGACCTTCTAGCTGCCACACCTTCATACACACAGCCTGGCAAGCCAGGCTTCCCCGGGAACTAGCCCCTCAACCCCAGTCAGCACTTTCCCTGCTGGGGCCTCCCCTGATCCCTGGACCTGAGCCCACCTGCAGTGCATGATGGAGGAGTGGTGCTCCCCGTACTCCTCCTGCCCCAGCACAATGAACGGCTGCTCGGGGCGGACCCCTCCGCCCTCAGAACCTGCTGCAGAAGCTCGCGTCAGTGTCTCCAGCACCTCCACGTGGAGCTCGGGGCAGGGCTCAGCCTCTGGGCCGCTAGCCTCGGCCTTCTTCTCTGCACTCTGTGACAAGAAAAGTGGGGATGAATCAGCGGTGAGGGGTCTGCCCAGGGCCCAGCCCTTCACATCTGGGACCTGCAGCAGGACAGCTAGGAGCCCAAACTACAGCATGCTGGGGGAGGCTCTCAGTGAGCACAGGCTCTAGAACATAGAGCTCTGGATGCTGAGAGCAGCACCCAGCTTGTCCCAGGAGAAGCAGGTTCCTGCTCTGCCAGCAGCCCCTCTCTAGAGAACTTCCCCATCTTGTAGGCCCTGCTGAGGGAGCACGAGGCTGTGGCACCCCCGCCCTGTCACAGCTGACATGACGCAGGATAGGCTGACAATAAAAATTAGTGAGCACCCGGTGCCAGGCACTGTGTGACTACATTTGATTCGCTCATTTAATCCTGCCCCAAATCATCTGGGATCCTATTATTAACCCCATTTGATAACTGCGGAAACTAAGACTGAAAGCAGAAAGTCAAATAACTTGCCCAAGGTCAAGAGCTGGCAAGGGGCAGAACTGGATGAGAAGCCAGTCAGTGAGAGGTAAGCCTCACCCCTCACCAGCACCCCACGAGACCGAGGCGACCGGCCAGACCTCAGGATGGAGACACGAGGACGGCTGCAGAGCCAGAACAAGGCCAGGCCCCAGAGAGCACCCCACACACCCTGCTGCCCGGCAGGTCCGCAGCTGCCCTGGTCTCTGCCTCCCCAGTGTGCTGAGTGTCGGCCCCCACAACTACTCCCATTCCCCTCGACATAACCTGGGCCAGGGGGCATGGGCCAGGACAACCTCCACCACTCCCCCCATGGCCTCTGAGGCTCTTCGAAGTGCTCCCCACGTCACAGAAAGCAGAATTCTACAGCAAAAACATAAGAGAGGGAGAGAGACCTCCAAGCTCAGACAGGCGCCTTCTGGGAGCGGCTGAGCTCAGGCGTGTCTCTAACCCAGTGGTGTCAGAACAGGACCTCTGAGGTCAGAGCCATAAGGGTCTACGCTGGCACACTGCAGCGGGTACAGGGCTGGGGAGCTGCAGCAGCGCTTCCGAAATCAGCCAGGAGCCCCACACAGGGGCTGGGCAACCAGGTGACTGCACCAGGAAATCCCTTGGGCATTTCAAACCGGAGTAGGTGACAGACAGAGAAGCAGCTTTACTGCCAGGAAGAGTAGACGCTGACCCACGAGGGCCTGGACTGCAGCACAACATGGCACATCAGGGCAGCATCTTCAGCAGGGACGCAGGGGGAAGGGACCCTGTGATGGAGCAAGGCTGGGTGATTCTGGGTTAAAGCAAGGGATACAGGTCTCTCTGGCCAAGCCTCAGAGAACCTGTGACCCACGAACAGTAGTACACAGAAGTCAGGAGGGGTACGCGCAGGCTCTGCACCACCCCACCTATACCCATGGCCAGGCAGGCACTAGTGCGCTGCCAAGACCAAGCCATACCTGCAAAGTCATAGAGAAGAGCTCCTTCCTTTCTTTGCCATGATCCTGCAGGCGCCGCTGCCGTTGCTGCGACCAGCTGGACTCCCCAGATGCCAGCCCGCCGAAGAGGCTCTTCCCATCTTTGGGCCCGCACGCCGCGTCCTTTCCCTTAGTGGTCTAGAGGGCGAGACACCAGGCAGTGAAGGGTGGTTTCCTGCCAGAGCCCAGGCCATGACCCCTCAGCCTGGGGGGGGGGGGGAACAGAAGCCCAGGGTGGGGGGGCATCTTCTCTACCCCACGGCTCCTGGGTAAGCTTCCTCCCGGGCAGTGCTGAGAGGTAGTTAGCATGTTACCGTCTCAGCCTCGGGGCAAAGTCAAGAGTGGAACATGAGCAGTCTGCCCTCCACTTGCCCCTTACAAGAGGCAGGGAAGCAGCACTCCTCACCCTGCCATCCCCTCGCCTGCAGACAGACACACACATCTCCTTCATCTAACCGAGCAATCAGCTCTAGCTAAGGGGCAGGAGACCCGTGCTTACTGAGCGATGACTACGAGAGGGCCAGGCCCTGTGCTAGGTGTCAGAAACATGTGCAAGCAACTATATATTCAGGTGATTAAAAAAAAAAAAAACTATGCAAAATACAATCACCTCTCTGGAGGCAAAAAGGAACACAATACCCCCTCTTGTTTTGGGCCAAGTGTATGACTAAGCCAGCTAATGTTAACAAATACTGAGGTATTTGAAATGATCACTAGGCAACCAGAAATCCTTAACAGAAATTGTTGGAAACTCAAGGACTTTTGAGCAAGGCGAGAAAGAAACTGGCATTTTCTGGCCCCTTTTCATGGCAGGAGTGATAAAGGTGACCAAGTTTACAGCAAATGAATTCAATAATCCCACCCACTTCCAGGAAGAAAAGATTCCTAATCTAGAGCCTTTTTATTTATTTTTAATTTTTTTAAAAGATGTATTTATGAGAGCAAGCACAGGGAGGGGGCAGGAGGAGAGAAAAAATCTCAAGGAGACTCCCTGCTGAGCACAGGGCCCGACTTGGGGCTTGATCCCATGACCCTGAGCCGAAATCAGGAGTCGGACGCTCAAGCAACTGAGCCACCCAGGAGCCCCTTAGAACCTTTTTAAAAGGACGTGTCACCTCATTCTTCCAAATTACATGGCTCGGCTGTTTCCAACCTTATTCCCACAGACTATTATGGTCCAAACAGCTCTCCTCGCTCTTCCCTATTTTACACTCTTAGCAAAGGCATCTGGAGACAAACAGCTGCTGAGGTTTGAGACCAACCTCCTGTCAAGTCACCTGTACACAAGACGTTGAGTCAAGAGAATAAACTCAACAAAAGTCTGCTTGTTGCTTTCTACGTCTTCCACTTCCTATTTTTTATGTTAATACTAAGCAACTTAGAATGACTAACATAGATTCCTTGGGACCCCGGAATAGTTAAAAAGGAGATTTTAAAGGCCCACGAGTTCACATGGAGCCTAATGGTAGCTGACCTTCATGGTACTGGTTATTTCTTTTTTTTTCTTAATGATTTTATCTGTTTATTTGGCAGAGAGAGAGATCACAAGTAGGCAGAGAGGCAGGCAGAGAGGAGGAAGCAGGCTCCCCGCTGAGCAGAGAGCCCGATGCAGGCCTCGATCCCAGGACCCTGAGATCGTGACCTGAGCTGAAGGCAGAGGCTTTAACCCACTGAGCCACCCAGGCGCCTGGTACTGGTTATTTGTTTTTCTGACTGACGTGATCTCAGAGGTATCCACTTATGCTTGTAACAGAGGTTTCTTCTAGGGAACATATTTGATTCTCCATATTCCGGCTTATTTTGGGAGAAGCAGGGTTCAAGATAAAAGACATTTCCTAGAAGTCAATATAAAAGAAATGACCTAAAAAGAAAACCCACAAAAACAGTAACAGCACCAAAACAGATTACTCACTTTGGTAAGTATATGAATCTAGATGAATATATATATACACATATGTATAGCATACATCCTGACCGTACACAAGGCATTATGCTAAGAACTTTACACACGCTCCCTTAAAATAAAGATGAGGACGTTATTTTAACATGAGGAAGTGAGGCTTAGGTTAAGTTACTGCTCACACAGGGAGGTGGACAAAGGTGGAATTCCCACCCAAAACTGACAGCAAACCCCATGCTCTGAGAAATCTGATGAAAGCAATGGCATGAAAAGAGCACAAAGGAAGTGACAGTAAATAGAAAAGAAGAAATGTCATGTTCCCAGAACTAAGTAACAAGGATGAGGAGCATCTCACAGTACTTTTGGCCATTTTGAGAAGTGACCCATGGTTCGTGGAACACTGAAGAGGTTCCACAATTTTAGAAAGTCCGAGAAGACTTCTCTTACCTCCCCAGAAGTAACAGGTGGTCAAGATACACGAGGAGGTCTTGAAACTAGGGCATACCTCCCACGGTCCCCAGGCAAGCTGTGCTCACTCTCTGGGACGTGATCCAAGGGTGCCGGCCCTCATTATACAAATCCACTGATTCCTCCCCATATCTCTAATCAAGAGGGCAAATCAGACGGAGGACTTCCCCAGGCGTAGCTATATGTGTTTCAGAGAAAACAGACTTTAAGCCAAAGACTATGATAAGAAACAAAGGTTATTATGTAATGATGAAGGGGTCCATTCAGTAAGATACAACACTTGTAAGTATTTATGGACCTGACACAGGAGCACCTAGATACATAGAGCACCTAAATATATATAATACAAAGGAGAAATAGGCAGCAATGCAGTAATAGTTAGGGACTCTAGTAACCTACTTTCAACAATGGAGAGACCATGCAGACAGAAAATCAATTAGGAAACACTGCACTTGAACTACATTTCACACTAGATGGACCTAAAAGACAAATACAAAACATTCCATCCAAAAGCAGCAGAATATACATCCTTCTCAAGCACATGAACATTCCCAGGACAGATCACGTGTTAGGTGTTCACAAAACAAAGCTTAATAAATTTGAAAAGACTGAAATCATATCAAGCATCACAATCATATCAAACTACAAATCAATCATAAAAAGAATATCTAAAATTTCACAAGTATGTGGAGATTAGACAACATGTTTCTGAACAACCAAAGGATCAGGGCAGAAATCAGAAAGAGAAGTCAAAAAATACTTTGAGACAAATGAAAATGGAAACACAGCACACCAATACTTGTGAGACGCAAGCAGGCACGGCTCTAAGATGGAAAGGAAAGTCATAGCAATAAATGCCTGCATTAAGAAACGGGAAAGATCTCAAATAAACAACTTCCTCAAGGAACTACAAAAACAAAGGAAGCCCATAACAAAGCTTCATAACGAAATTATGAAATCAGAATTAAAGTTAATGAAATACAGACTAAAAAGACAACATAAATGATCAATAAAATTAATAGCCAGCTTTTTAAAAGGTAAACAAAATAGACAAACCTTTACCAAGACAAAAAGAGGGGTCAAAAAAAAAAAAAAGGAAGAAGCAGAATTCCAAAATACATCTCTAAAAATGTTCACATTCTAATAGAAGAGACAAAATAAAAACCAGCAGTAGAGGCCATGTTTTCTGATGAAACGTGGCTATGCAGACTCCCCAGCCAGCTATGTACACAGTGGGGAAGAGAAGGAAGATCACTTTCCTGGGTTGACAGCTATTTTCAAAAATAATGGGATCCAGGCAAGTGAGGAAGTCTCAAAAATCCTGGACCAACTATTATGCAGTTGTGGTAGATTTATCAACCGACCAAGAGCTCTCTACACTTGACACTGGAGAAGAAAGGGAAAAGGATCCATACAATACTGCATTCATGCCCAGCAAGTCCATGGGCCACAGGGGATCCAGCCTGGGGCCCAAGGATAGGGAGTGCCACAGAGGGCAGAGAGGTACTCCACGGTGCTCTCTTCTCCCCCTGCTCACCCACTACACCTGAGAAATGGTGTCTCTTTCCTTTTCAGTGCAAAGTCTATAAAGAGCAATCAATGAGTCCATACTGTTGGAAGAGAGAGGCTTGGGATGGACTTCAAATCCCTCTAGCTGACACAGATATCACTGGTAGCACTTCCCCAGGTAGGACAGGAAATACAACATAAAGAAGAAAGGCAGCGCTTCCCTCCAAGTCGAGATGGCAAGGAAGTTTCCGGTAGGTCCTCAGGTAAGGGCTGGACCATCCTCCAAAATGAAAATTCCAAACAGGTGTTAACAAAAGGCACCACAATGAACTGAAAAACTGCCTTGAAAATGAGAGGGCAGTTTATGGCAAGAGAGCCATGGACCTCCATGTGACCTATCAGATCCGGCTCAGAGAGAGCTTCTCCTTCAGCTCTAATTATTCACACTTACAAACATGACAATGCTGATGAAAGCAGCTCTCCATGGAACAGGTAAATAGGTTAGGGGAGACTTGTGTCTAGCCACAACTGTACTCAAATGTTTACTGGGGTCACAAAATTGTAAGTCACAATTTTGAAGGCTCATAAAAATCTTAACTACCAGATGCACATAACATTCCAAATGGTCCAAATTATATTGTCATATTCTATTATAATCTAGCTGTCTCCTACAGTGCAGGACAAATATTTTAACCCGTGTTTTATCATTTCACTTTGCATTTCTCTCTGGAGAGAGAAATGAATTTTCAGTGGCCTGAACAGAGTTTACCAGGCAGTCATCCAGATGAGGCAGGAAACAAGTTAAAGCAATCTGGTCTCACTTGGTGTAAAAGAAAGCTATCTAGAAGCCAGGCCCTCATCCCACATAAAATTATAGAACAAAGGCCTTAGAAGAGGGCTCCCTTCTCCTCAGTCCTGTTAAAATCCATGGAAGCAGCCCCAAGGGCAGCTGTTCGTACCGCTGATGTCTCAGTAGCTATGAAGTCATCTGATTCTAATAAGAGATACAAATGCAGAAGTTTGCTTTCTTTATATTGCAGCCAATTACAGGTTATCTCTATAATAACCGGCAGCCCCGAAGCTTCCTGAGTGGGAGCGGAAGGAGCGGCATGGTGAGGCTGCAGGGAGGGACGGAGGACTAGTTCAGGTGAGTTCAGGCCCGGACAGCTGGCGCCCTCAGGCACTGTCGGAACAGCGATCCCAGAGGAGCTGGGGAGATGTGGTTTTAGAGTTACTTCCATTTGTTTCTTAAGTTTTGCCTCCAGAGTCCTATAAAATCCAGCATGTATCGTGCCACACATATAACGCCATGAACGTTCCAGGAGGAACGACCGACAGTGGGCAAAATGCGGATGTGATTGAAATGTACAGTGCTGAGGCGCCTGGGTGGCTCAGTTGGTTGGGCAACTGCCTTCGGCTTGGGTCCTGATCCCGGAGACCCGGGATCGAGTCCCACATCGGGCTCCCTGCTCGGTGGGAAGCCTGCTTCTCTCTCTCTCACTCTCCCTGCTTGTGTTCCCTCTCTGGCTGTGTTTCTCTCTGTCAAGTAAATAAATAAAATCTTAAAAAAAAAAAAAAAGAAATGTACAGTGTTATATATAAATAATATTTAAACAGGAAAGCCTGATTATTTTATTTATTGCTAATGTAATAACACAGCCTATGTTTTTCTTTTGCTGCTTCATTCATGTTGAAGAAAGAGAGCTCTGTTGTGTCAAAAGTGAAAAAAAAGACTGCTTCATTGGCGCTAACAAAGCAAATGGCTCATTAAAAAGCCAATGTCATTGTAAGTTAAAAGCAATGTATCATTAAAACCACAAGACGCAATCAACAACTAACTGAATTTGGCATTGGAAAGAGAACATCTCAAATTGCACACTCAAATATGGTGGGTTAATTATAACAGACTTAAAAAATTTGAATATGCCCCACAGGAGGCGAAGCAGGATGGTGAGGGGTGTAGAAATTATGCCATATGGGAAAACAGTGGAGGGGAGAGGGAAGAATGAACAGAGAGTACTCAGCATGGAAAGATAGGAAGTGTCCTAACAAAAATCCTTACTTTATGTAGCTCGAAGGGCAAGGCTAAGATCAGCAAGTAAAAATTACAGAGGTTTCTACAAACAGCTTTCTAACAGGAAAACATCCACACACTGGCAAGTACTGAGCTCCACACCACAGGAGGCAATCAAAGGATATGCTCCTTTACAAAATAGAGGAGGGAGGGCCAAATGATCTTTAAGCTTCCTCCAACTCTAAAATTCTGATTTTCCTAAACCTCAATATACTAGTTATTTTCAGAATTGAAACATCAATGCAGACTCTAATAAATTAATAAAACCACAAGTGACCCGATTTTTCAGATGGTAGACATCTATCGCCCCCATTTATGAAATGGAAAGAAAGCTTCCTCCACTCTGTTAACATACCACATAGTGACCCAAGTTCTGTTGGAATATATTTTAGAGGCAAGGACTGCTTGCTGTGAATTACATTCTCACCCTCATCCCTTGAACGTGAACTGCATAAACAAGTTCCAATCCCATTCCCATTTCATCATGTGACACTTAGTTCCTGAACACATAAAGAACAAGGCCACGGGCTTAACCCCAAAGAACCCATCCTGGGGTTTTCTTTCATTTTTAAGTCAATGAAATTGAATTTTACAATTTCATGCATTTTTCAAGAGACCTAGCACCCCATCCATTATCTTTTACACTAAGAAAATATTGAATTGTGACAGAGATCTCCAGAGCAAACAGCCAAACTTACTCTGCCACATTCCACAGAACTGAGATTCAGAATAACAGCCGTGAGCATCACCACGATGGCTCTGTGACAGCCTCAGGCCTCCTGAATGCCAGGTGGGAGTTATTTGGCATGGCTGGGACCTGGGGTCTCAGACCTGAGTGGGGGACCCAGGTAGGCCAGTGCCCTTGCTAATACCACCAGCACTGTTCCAATGTACTGGGGGTGCCCACAGTTGGCCAGTTCACTGAAGTCTCCCTGTAGGCAAGACATGTTCGTATCACCCCAAGCAAATCAGGGTGACTTTTAGCCATCTGAGCAAGGATGCTCAACAAGGGGCCAAGGCTGAAAGTACATAGCCTGCCTACAAAGCTCGCACTCTTTCCTCTCCAGTGCCCTGCTCAGCATCTACACTTCCGCCAGCCCTGGGGCAGACCTCCACTTCCCGGCTGCAGGGAGCAGACCCCCACTTCCAGCCACAGGGAGCAGACCCTCCACTTCCTGGCCACGGGGAAGACCCCTGCATCCCGGCCACAGGGTGCAGCCCCAAACTGCTATGTCACTTGTATCTGTTCTCGAGCCAAGGGTGCTAGGAGAGGAAGGCAGCAATTATGATGACTGCCTTTATCTGTAACAAATAAAAATACATTAAAAGAGAAAGGATCCCTGTCCAAGCAACAAAGCGTGACTGTGGGTCTGTTAAACTTTCACTCTGGAGGCGCCTGGGTGGCTCAGTTGGTTAGGCGACTGCCTTCGGCTCAGGTCATGGTCCCGGAGACCCGGGATCGAGTCCCACATCAGGCTCCCTGCTCGGTGGGAAGCCTGCTTCTCCTTCTCTCACTCCCCCTGCTTGTGTTCCCTCTCTGGCTGTGTTTCTCTCTGTCAAATAAATAAAATCTTTAAAAATAAATAAATAAATAAATAAGCTTTCACTCTGGAAGGCACTGCTGAAAGCAATGAATTCTGACCAAGTCTGCCAGGAAAACTCTGCAGTGGGACCCACGGCTGTTTTGGACATGAACTAGCATAAAAGAAATTCCCTTGAGAGCCTCCATTAAAGTGAAAAATAGCCAAAGGCCTTTGCAGAATCAATAAATCCTAGCTTGTAAAAGCAACGCACTGAGTAAGAAGTAACTCTACTCCTTCTCCACATACTGCTTTAGATCACCAAAAATTCAAAATTCCAGAAGTGCTTGAATTCACCCTCAAGCCACCACATCCCAGTCACAAGCTCTCATGAGTTCAGAGGAACTTAGGAGGAAAAAGGAGGAGATTCAAAGCGCGCTGCTCACTGCCAGGCAGTGGCTCCCCTACAGGCTGTCACGGGCTTTCAGCCTTGGCACTGGAGTGCAGGCAGGGGCTGGGGGAGAGGTCCCTCTGGGTTAGACGCGGGTCTGAGACCTGGCCCAGCCCTTGGTCAGCAGCACCTCCCATCTCACTGTGCCCACACCACCTGCAGCGGTGGCCGGAAGAGGGGAAGAAGGGTGGCGGAGGCGGTACAAGGTGGATTTCCTCCTCACTGCCTCAGCGCCTCCACTCTGCACTTCTCTCTGCCCTCACCCTGCAATGCTGCCCGCATGTGTGAAGGAGAGGCAGGGAGGAAGGAAGAAAGGAGGTGAGACGTTAGGCTCTCCCCAGCGTATCAGAGAAATCAGTCCTAAGGAGAGAACAGACAAGGTCACAAAGTGCAGCCAGATGTCGGGGGCCTCTGGGCAGGAGTTAGAAAGGTAGGCCTTGTGCTCACCTGAGCGCTGAACGGCTCTTTCCTGGCTGAGCTCGGAGCCTGAGAGGGACCCTGGGCTGGAGACAACCTTGAGGGGCTCTTCTTACTCTGAGGAAGGAGCGAGGACAGGAAACCCACTCGAGGTGACTGCGACAGGGAGGGGTTCCTCTGGCTGCACACCATGGCTCTGGACAAGCAGACACACAAGGTCACAGGGCTGGAGGGGCACCTGAGGGAACCCAAAGCACGGGCCTCCTGGGCTCCGGAGGGCACTGGGGGCATGGCCCGGCTTTCAGGTGACATTATCCTTAGGACTGCTTCCTGTACCCAAGGCAGCCGGCAGCCTCTCGAGCGCGAAGGCAACACGAGGGCTGAGGTGCGGCTCACAGCTATGCGGTCCAGCAGGCCCCTGACCACTCATGCACTGAGCCCCCGCAGCGCCGTCAGTCCCAGGACCCTGTGCTGGAGGTGCAGAACACACCGTGGAATTCAAGCCTCAGCAGGAAAATGGTGCAAAATAGCTCACGAGACCTTTGTTTCCATTGGTCCCACTCTGAAGTGATATCGAGGACACACTGGGCTAAACAAAATACGTCATAAAATTAACTGCACCTGTTGGTTTTTACTTAAAGTACAAAATTTTAAGTGCTGTTTTTGGCTTGCCCTCGGTTTCCACCCAACTGGGCTAGCTCAGACTCTAGGGCAGTTTCACCCGGTACAGCACCTGCCCAGGTGTAGGTCTAAAATCCGCCTGCCCAGCTTTGCATCCCGACTCACTGGTCCTTAGCTGTGGGACCACTCGGTGCCTTGGTTTCTTCCATTACTTTTATTCTCATTAGCTGGGGCCTCTGCTTTAACTGGATGTGTTATAGGGTGCCACTCTCCCCATCTGCCTCCCTCTTTCACCACACACTGCATCCAACCTGTTGGATGCCAACCTTTTTATCCGCAAGGCACGCCTTTCAACACACACACACACACACACACACACACACACACACACACTTCCCAAGGCTTTACGATAGCACCTGTGTTTATTTACCAGATGTCTTGTGTACATCTGGGTGTGCAGGCACCCTCCCTGGGAGTAGGTTCAGAAGTTAGAGGGCCTTAAAAGCCAGGGCACTTTACTGAGAAAGCTCAGGCAGGACCAGTGAGGGCCAAGGAGGCTGTCTGGCAATTTCATGTCACCAGGAACTGGGAGGTCAAGGTGAGGTGACAGGGGACAGATGAGAGGAGGGGACCGCCCTCCCTGCTGTCCCCCACAAGCAGTCACACACTCACAGTTCAGAGTCCCCCAGGCGGTCCATGTTGGAGACATAAGGAGGCAGTTTGTGCTGGACCACGGCCTCTTCCTCCTCTGGCTGCAGCTCTTCTTTCTTCAGGCGGTGGATTTCGGCTTGCAAGGCAAAAAGCTGCGTAGGGGTGGGGGTGAGTTAGATGGTGAGCTCCCCTCATCTTCCCTCCACAGCATATCCAACACCCAACCCCGCTGGCTCCAGAGGCCCCTGGGCCTGAGCCTCAGGGTGCCAGCCTCACCCTCTGCTCACCGCCACGTAGGGAACTGGGCCAGTGGCAGCTGCTCCTTGACTACACTGAGGTGAGAAATTAACAACTGTCAGACACACAAATCCCACTTTCTTTCATCATTTGACTTGCTTCTTCCTGAATTCATTGAGAAAAACAGCTCCACCCAGTCCTGCTTTGCTCTTTGGAAAATCTACAATATTAGGTTCTAGAAGTCGCATGGAAATTCTTTTTTAAACAAGATTCAGCATCTTTGGCCTTATGCCTGAAAAAAATTATATATATACATGCACCCCAAATCCAAACAGCTTGTAATCTTCCTGTTTCTGAAAATATGACCTACAGTTGCCTTAATTTCAACAACAGATTAAGTGCTCCTCCGACAAAAAAGAAAGGCAAAGGTGGGTCCCCGGCTCCATTGTTTTACCCAACTAGAGGCTCATGCAGCTGAGCAGAACAATGAAATTATATGTGGGCTGTAAACAACACAGATGTGGATATGCAGGACTGGGGGTACGGAAGACATAAAGGAAAACACATAGTCTTCCTCCTCTCAAAGTTCACTACCATTGCTAAGCTGTTCATGCTACACACAGGACTTAAAATGTGAACCTGACCTCTGGTTTCCAGAGACTATTACAGCTCCCAAATCTCCAATCCTTACTCTCTGGTGACTCACTTGCATCTGAGATTAGTGCTTTCCTATTTTTAATCAGCCCTGCACCACCACTACCTAATTTCACACACGAAAAGCAGAAGTTCTTCCCAAGAAGCAAGCGTGTTCAGAACAAACCTTCTGGCGAAGAACTTCATTTTCTTCTTGAATCTGGTTGGTCCTCTGGCATTCCGCATCGAAGTTCAGGATCACAGGAACTGGTGCACAGAGTTAAAGAAAAAGCCCGCGTGTGATGATTAAAAGCCCCTCCCAAACTCTTGACACAGCAGCAAAACCCTTGAACATGAGTCACAGGGAGGGGAGTCCTGCCAGCTCTCCATAGCTGTATGGAGTCTCTCCCTTGATGCCGGGTCTGGCCTTTCTCCAGAGACTCACAGACACTCGTGCCAATCTGGCTGGTCAGCCCACAGAGAGGACGTAAATCTAAACCTGAGTGTTTTCTCTCAAACACCAGCAGTAAAGAACTCACACTCAGTGGGCTTTCCAGCCAGTGCAAGCCGCAGCAAGGCCAGGGCAGACGGTGAGAAGCGATCCCAGGGGCCAGATGGTCTACCATCTGCCACTTGGCTTGCCCCTCCCCAAACTGTACCTCTTCCTAGCAAAGATGTAGGACTGAGGAGAGCGCTTTCTACAGACTGGACAGTCCCACGCCATGCTGTGAATATCCACGTTCTAGGTCAAGGTGTCAGCTTTTCCCACCACCTGAAACAGCTTCAGTCAAGAGGAGCACAAAGCAGACTAAGAGCTTCAGTCCTGGGGCAGTGAACTGTGGCTCAGATGTGTGTGACCTAGTTTGCAGGGCACTGTCTTGCACTGCAAAGACCTTCAATGGCATTTCCAATTTCCCTAGAGGGACCATATGGTCATGTCATAACCACCACTATGCTGAGCCCTCTGCTAGTTTAGCCTGAAAGTCCTCAGGATAAAAAGCAATAGCGGACAGGGAGGAGGAGAGGCTTTTATACCTGGCAAGAGTGGAAGTCACCCTCAGACCCACAGCAGAGAAGGAAGGGGCACCCTTCTTACTTGAACCAGCTGTTCCTCCCAGGGGCCAAAATGGTGGGCCTTTAACAATTCCCAATTTATCAGTGACTCACCAGACAGCTCCCTTCAAGCCAGATTCCCTTTCCTCCTCTAGAATTTCAGCCTAAAGAGCATGAACATTGGGGGATGTCCGGGGCCTCAGGAACTGAGGCTTTCCATGACAAAATGGTAAACATGGTGGGCTACAAATTATTTAACCTCCCTCTCTTAAATATCCTAATATTCTAAAAGCTGCTCTGTTTTCTGGGAAGTTGAGGAACACTGAGGTCACTGTCAGAGTGACCCAAACGTGAACACAAGGAAAGAAGTTCTAGCCCAAGAAGTATTCTGACCTGCTACCTAATCTCGACAGAGGCAAGTAATACCCTCAGGAGCACAGAGCATGCACAGAGAGGGTATTCTCATGGCTCGCCAAATGCATGCTCAGCCCTATCTGAGGGCTCCTGGCAGGGCCAGGCACCTGAACCCCACTGCTACTATAGTCCCCACTCATGCATGTCAGCTATTACTTCAGCAGCGTCACAATGAAGATTTACGATTTCCTGGCCTGCTGACAAAAATAACCACAATCTGTCCAGCCCCCTCACGCAACACATGACAATGATGCTTGGGCATTTTGTAGAAGAAACAATTGCATCAAGAGCAGCAGCCACCGATCATGCTGTCTGGAAGCCTCAGACCAGGCCCACAGCTCCAGGCAGCTGGCAGGATATGCATGCACTGAAACAGGACACTCAGGAAGTTGTGCAGGGACACAATGAAGGTATCGGCCCACTGTCGAGAGAAGTAGGTAGCAAAGGTGGGGTTGGTGTCTGGTGATGGCAGGAAGGGCAGGACAAACCAATCCTTCCACTCAGCCTGGTTCTGGAGCTCTGTGGCCTGCTTTGCAAAGAACTCTTGAGCTTTGTCATTTCTGTTTGTCTGTCAAGACAAAGAAAGGCAGCAGAAAGCGGTAAGAGACAGAAGTCCAGAATTAAGAGTCATCATTACTGCAAAAAAGAGGGCCTCTAGCTATCAGCCTACCAGTGGCCAAATAAAATCTACAAATGCCATAAAGGATACCACTTTTCTCAAGTTCCTTGTAATTCCCAAGAAGCTGGTTTAAATTGAAGCCCTGAAGATAAATGCCATCCTGAAAATTAATTCCTAGTTGATTTTCAAATAATCTAAGTGACTATTCCCCCAGGTCAGCTATAATTTTTATTACTCAAACTTTAACCCAGCTACTTATATTCTTTGAAACCCCACCCAGGCTTATGTACTTAAAACAAGAGAGGAAATAGGAATGAGGAAGACAAGTCAGCTGATCTACAGATGAGAAGGGGAAAAAAGTAGGAAAACAGTAAAAAATAATTCACACTGTGACTTTTCCACCCTTTCCCAGAGGAACATAGAGAGTCCTCCCTAGAAATTAAAAAGAAAATCTATTTCATGGGGCGCCTGGGTGGTTCAGTCGTTAAGCGACTGCCTTCGGCTCAGGTCATGATCCTGGAGTCCCTGGATCGAGCCCCGCATCGGGCTCCCTGCTCAACCGGAAGCCTGCTTCTCCCTCTCTCACTCCCCTTGCTTGTGTTCCCTCTCTCGTTGTGTTTCTCTCTGTCAAATAAATAAATAAAATCTTTTAAAAAAGGAAAGAAAGAAAGTCTATTTCAGGGTCAAAGAACACTCTCCCAGGAATCCCAGAATGAACAAGAACCTGGATGGTGTAGACAAGATAAAAGCGGAACAGGCTGGTCTTCAGCTTGTTGATGGTGGGTCTATAGATATCTTCCAAGCGACTGAAGAGCCGCCGTTCCAGGTAGCTCCAATAATCCCGAAGGGCAGCCAAATCATACACCTGCATTAACTGCTGCAGCTGGTCCACAATCTTGTCCACCTGTTGGAGAAAGATGGGATGGAGAAGGTGGCAAAGGACAAGAGGTAGTTTTCCTATCACTTCACAGAGCTAATAGTTTTTTCCTCTTGCTGTGGCTTCTGAATGTTAGAGGTGTTTTTTTTTTTCATTAGCAACCTATAAAACCTAATTGTATTACATTGTAATGTACTATCTTTTGAGTTATTTTCTGATGTTAGATGTGTGGTTTGACCCTCTAGCAAGCATGGAAATGTCAAGCATAAAAACACAAAGCAAGAGACCTGAGTCTAGGTCTTGGATCAGTGTCTGGCTTACTCAACCAACTTGAAAACGTTACTTTGACTCTTTGGTCTCAGTGGCCTAAGATTTCAAAAAACAACAGAGAGACAACCTCCACCCTTCTCCTCCCAGCTCCACCATTCCAAGAGTCCTAAACTCATGGAGAGATGGACTGACTTCTTCAAGTCGTGGAAGCACCACCAAAACCCTGGCAGCTGCTCAGACTGTCAGCCAAAGAACTCACCTCGGTATGAAAAATCACACCAGAGGTCACAGTCTGGAAAAGGTTTTGATACCAATCCAACACCCCCATCTTACAGACCAGGACACTGCAGCTTGGACAGCTGGACTCATTTGCTTTTGCCACTAAGTACCACAGACTTTGGCAAGACCCAGCCTCCTAACTTCCCCACGGCTTTTGCTGCTAGCTCACTGCCTCTCTCAGTTCACCTGTCAACACCAGTTAGACTCAGCAAACACACATATCACATACATATACATTCCAAGAACTTCTCACCAGAAAATCATGTCTGAGCAGGGGAAATATAATGTTCTAAAATGTACAAGGTCTTCCTCAACTGCGGAGGCAAAATTGCCAATAAGTCACCCACGATGCCATTTTAAACAAACACTAAAAGATACCTGAACCCACCTAACATTTTGGGCTGCAGAACCCTTTGCTCCCAATGCCATCAGAAGCTAACTTTTGAATATTTCTGTTGCCCAAACTTAACTATCTACTCAACCTTAGCTCCTAAAACCCTTTTATCTCCGTCCTGGCCAGTTGGCCAGCATCTGCTTGGATGCTGGCGTGGACGACAGACACCCGGACCAGGAGTTCGGGCACCTGGGCTCCAGCCTCAGCGATGCTCCTGACTCTCTGGGCAACTTCAGGCAAGTCACGTCCCCTCTGGACCTCAGTTCCTCATGTGTCAAGCGAGGGTCAGACACGTTGCTGTCGACCGTTCCCCCCACCCCCACCCCGCCCCGGCGCGACGACAGCGCCGCTCCCGCCCCGGAGGGCAGTGCTGAGGGGGGAGCCCGCTCCAGGTTCCCGCGGGGCCGCCTCTGCCCACACCGCGCCCGCCGGCCCCTCACCCGGAACCCTTTCTCCTTGTCCGCCTTGATCTCGGCGTCCAGCTGCCGCAGCGTGTGCGTAAAGCCGCGGAAGAGCAGGTACTCCCGGACCAGCTCGTCAGTGCGCTCCACGGCCTCCGCCATCGCTGCGCGAGCGCGGTGAGCGGCCGCGGCGGGTGTGGAACGGAGGGGCGGGGCCTGGGCCGTGCAGGGCGGGGCTGGGCGCCGGCGCCAAGCACGTCACGCCACGGCCCCCCAGCCGCCCGCACGCCTCGCGCGCCTCGCGCGCCGATTTCTTGTGGCCCCGCCCCGGCCCCGCCCCTAGCCCTGCCCAGCCGCTTCCGTTAACCTCAGCCTCCCGGGGGAACGACTGAAGCACCCAGACCTCGCAGGGGTTTAACAGGCGTCCCTGGCGCCGGCTTTGAGATCTGAGTTATTGAAAGGGGCGGCTGCCGTCCAAGTCAAGTAAGGTTGGACCTTGGAGACCATCCCAGATGGTCACGAGGCGGGCAGAGGGTGAGGTGCCCTGCTCATAGGCAGGCAGGGGGTGAGGTGCCCTGCTCATTGGCATTCCATCGCGGAATCGTCTGTGCCGCGTCCTCGTTTGACAAATAAAGGAAACTGGAGTCCGGAGGTAAAGTGACTTGTGTGCAGTCGCACAACCAGGTGTGTCATCAGAGAGTTCTAGAGAGAAGCCTTGCTTTCATTCGTACGACTAAGCAACTACATGGCAAGATAGCCAAGATAAAAAAGAAAGCAAATTTCAGAACAGTCTGTATACTACTTTTTTACTTTCTTAAAAAAAAAAAAAAACCAAAGGTATGAGTGTATGTGTTTGTATGTACCTTTTGAAACTTAAGGAAGATTATACACTCACCAGTTACAGTTGTTTTCTTGAAGAGGTGAGACTATGCAGTACTTTCACTTCCTGTTTTTTCTTTTATTTAAAATACTTACAAACTAATTTTATATATTTATAAATATCTTTGTAAGCGGGGCACTAGCCAGTATCTTTGAGCCTTCCATTTCTCCTCTGTAAAATAGTGACAATGATACCAGAGTATCATTGCAGAGTAATGAAAATTTAATAAGATAATTTGTGTAAAAAACTTAGCACAATGAATAGCCCATCATTAAAATGCAGTATTCGATTCCTTCTTCCCTCTAATGGTATGGCTTTCTGTGTTTGTCAAAGTACAACGCAGAATCATTACTGCCACTTTGTCCAGACCCTCCCACCCAAATATATGGAAATTTACCTCCAAAGGGGCTCTGATCTGTGCTAAGGAGTCCCAAAAAGATAACGGAGCAAGCTACAGCAAGACAAGTTTCACCCTCTGCCTGCTTTAGCTGTTTTCACAGGTGTCAGTACCCCCCCAGACAACCAGCCTTGACCTACAGGGCACAGAAGGAGACTCACCTCTGTGACTAGTGGGAGGACCAGACCAAAATCCTACTTTGACTGGGATGTGAGATCCTCCAAAGGGAGCTTGGGAAATCAAAAAGGAGCAGCGGCCAAGACCTTTACTCATCAGATTCTCCTAAGGCATCTGCAGGGCTCAGCAACAGCGGCTGCCTCCGTCACCTCCAGGCCCTGGCATAAGCTCTTTCCTCTATCAGGAATGACCTCTCCTGGATACCCACATGGACAGCTCATTGGAGCAACACATGAAGGAGGCGCCATGCATTTGTGCTAATGTCACCTCAGAAAGGCTCTCTCTGACCACCCTGTGCAAAGAGCAATACTCTCATCTCCAGAATTCTTATCCCCCTTGCCCTGCTGTATCTTTCTCCATAGCCCTTATCATAGGCTGACAAACTAGATATTTTACTTATTTATTCTTTGTCTGCCCTCTCTACCAAAACATAAGCTGCACGAAAGCAGAGATTTTTTGCCTGCATTGTTTGCTATTATATCCTCAGAACCTAGAACAGTGACTGCCTTCTGGGAGATGCCCAGTAAATATCTATTGAATGTATGAACGAGGGCAATTTCAGGGAGGGCCCAGCCACCTTCAAGCAGGCTCGCCCTGCTAGAGGGAATATAAACTCTAGGATCACTCCCATGTATGGGTTTGGTGGGCTTCTGGCCGGCCGGGTCCCTGACCACAGCATTCCATCTTTCCATCTCCCTCCATACCATTTTGCTTACTCTAAAGATTTTTGGAGCAGTTCAGCTGAGTTGTCTTTATGTAACTAGAGAACGCACTGGACTGTCCAGCTCATTCATTAGCTCCACTTGGTTGGTCTGATTAATCTTTCACTGTTTATGGCTACTATGAAAGTAGCCTGGGGTTCCTTTAAGAAGGTGCTGTCAGGAGCCTGCAGCAGTCCCATTATACAAAGAAAATTATGTGGCCCCCACAAGGTGAACCACAAATTATCTTTTCTTCTAATCCAATCATCTCTCTTTGCCTTTGAGTTGAGAGAGAAGGGAGAACAATGATGGCAATGGGGGTGGGGGAACAGTAAACATTTAATGAGAACCTGCTCCATACCAGGCAGTGTGCTAGGTGTCAGGGACATGATAATAAGCCAACGCAGGGTTTCTGCCCTCAGGGCTAGCTCCCTGGGGTGGTGGCGAAGCCAGAGAACTGAAGCACACATACACACTGGCTGCACAATGGAGGCTGGATGGAATGGGGACAGAGCTGGAAGGAGGCCAGAGGCCAGACAGGAGGCAGTGGTATTCCCTGCAAGGGATGAGACTAGACCAGTAGCAGTGGGGATCAAGAGCAAGGGGAGGATTTGGGAAGTCCCGAGAAGTGTAATCAGCTGGGCTTGGTGACTGACTGGTGAAGGTGGGTAAGGAGCAGGGGTCATCGTGACGGGCAGGTTTCTAGCTTGCGCATCTGGGTGGATGATGGGGTCATTTGTTCGCAGAGAGAAGGAGATTTGTTTGCAGGAAAAGGAGACTGTGGGACTTCCTGACACACTGGTTTTGGTGGCCACTAAAACAGAGACCCAGAAACAGGAAATAATGCTAGGTCCTAGAGTCTGGCTGTCCCTCCTCCCTCTTGTGGAGGCTTCAACTATTATCTGTACGCTGAGGGCTCCTAAATCTCATCTCCAGCCCAGACACCCGCAGGCATCTCAACCATACCTGTACTAACTCAGTTCAGAAGCATTTAGGGAGGCTTGGAGTTCAAAACAATCAATGGGACTGTAGCCTGCCACCCCAGACTGCAGAATTCAGCCCCTGTTTCTCCACAGTGATTCTGTTGCCACAGTCAGAATTACCTCAGAGGCTGGTTAAATTACAAAGCCTTGGGACCAACTCACACCTGCTCAGTCAGAATTACCTGGGATGGTACCTGGGAATCTGCATTTGGAGAACGCTCTACGTGGTTCCTAGGGACACATGCTTGAGAATCACTTCGGTCATGGGAACAGAGGATAGAAGGTGTCTGCTACCAATGAACAGCCTCCACATGTAAGTAAGTGACTACTTTAAGCTTAAAAGACCAACAACAACGTCTATACTGTAAAACACTTTTATATACTTTATTTCATTTGAACTTAATGCCACCCTATAAAGTTTTCCTTTCCTCATTTTAGGGGGACCAGGTGGCTCAGTCGATTAAGTGGCTGACTCTTGGTTTTGGCTGAAGTCATGATCTCAGCGTCCTAGGATCAAGCCCCACATGGGGTTCCCTGCTCCACAGGGAGTAGGCTTGAGGATTCTCTCTCTCTCTCTCTCTCTCTCCCCCCCTTCCCGCTCTGTCCTGCCCCCATCTCACTAACACAGGCATGCATACTCTTGCTCTCCCTAAATAAATAAATAAATAAATAAATAAATAAATAAGATTTCTTTCCCTTACTTTAGAAATAGAAAACTGAAGTTCAGGAAGACTCAAGAATTTATTCAATGTTTCAGATTTACGTTTCTGGCTCCGAGTAGGCTAGCACTCGGCCAAGAGCTTCACACAAGCATCACTGAATCAATTTGTGAGACAGGTCGCCTGGGTGAATGACCCTAAGTTATCCCTCCTCCTGGAGAGTTTCAGAACTAGACTAACCACACAGGCTCTCTTTGAGAGCTGAGCATTCTTCCTGGGGCAGGGATCAATCCACTTAACCCTGGGGAGCCAAAGAGAGCAGGTCAGAGATACCAGAGCCTGTACTTGGAGCTACTCCAAGTTCTAGGTTCAGGGCTTACCCTAGATGTTGCCTTCAGCCCTTCTAATCCTGATGCTCTGGGATGCCTTTTGTGTACCCCACAATTTCTGAGATTCCTTTTAACCCAGTCCTTTTCCTGACTGCCCACGGTTTTCATTTGAACTCCTGCTGTCCTTTGAGACTTGGCCTAGTTATCCTCGGCCCTTATTGTCTGGTAGCATCGGGTGTTCTCTCTGTTCCCACAGTGCGGTACCCTGATTGTGCTTATCACGTTGCTTTGTAACTGTCTGTCTGTCTTCTCTTCTTGGTTGTAAACTCCTGAGGGCAGAGAGCGTGCCTTTTTGACCCTAGTGCCTCCAGTGATGAGCATGGCGTTTTGAAAGTAGGTGCTCAACTGCATGTTATACACAAACAATGAAACATGGAATGCTACAATAAAAACTAATGATGTACTGTATGGTGACTAACAGGATATAATTTTTTTTAAAAGACAAAAAAAAAAAAGAAGGTGCTCAATAGCTGTTTGTTGAATTAGTGAGGAAATAAAGTCCACGTGACTGTACCACCTGGAATGTTAGGTTACATGTGCAATACAGAGCATCCATTGCCAAGGCCAAGGTCAGGGGAATCTTTCCTACCTGAAGTCAGTGCCATGAAAACTCTGAGCACTTCTGACAATGGGAAGAGGCCCACCCTGACCCATGTAGCAATTCACATGTTCCTTACTGATGCCCCTCAACTCTGCCTTAGAAGGCAGCCTCTTTACACGTTAGTGTTTAACTCACTGCAAATTAATAATATCCACATTAAAATAAATGCCCTCTCCACCTATCACAATTACATTTTAAAAAAATATATCATCCAGTGTTGATAAAAATAAAATGAAAATGGTATTCTCATGAGCTCCTTTTCCAGGAATGAATTTATAAATGACCAAGCCCTCCAGAATGTTCTTACTCTTGAACCCAATGATTCTACTTCTAAAATTCCCCTTAAGGAACTAATAAAAAAACGACAAGATTTGTGTCCAATAGGGTTGCTTGTAAAAGTACGAGTTATTTGTAACAATGAATATTATTTACAGTAGTGGAAGTTGTAAGCACTTGGAGGCTATAGTGACATGGCCCCCAAAAACTGAATGAGGAAATTGCATTTCCCACTGAGTGTCAAAATCCAAAACCCTCTCAAATGATCAGACATCAAAGACACAAAGTCCAAGGAAAGAGAAAAGCTACTAGGCGCACAGGACTTGATTGAAAGGCATCAACTCACAAAATAAATATCGTTTTAAATGCAGAAATCCAGAGAGGGACCATGGGCAGAGCCCATCGAAGCCCTCCTGGCCGCCTCGGCCAGCAGATGATGTCCCTGTGCTCTATCCTCTGTCCTCCTCAAGACCAGAAGGAGGCTGTAGACCATCCCCAACTGGACCATTAAGGATACCCCACTCCGCTCTTCCTGATTCTTAGTTCACCAAGGGACCGTCTGATTCTCCTGGTACTTGACTGGTAACATGCAAGAGGCATCGTGGTGTCTTTCTCCTGGCAAACTAAAAGGGAATTTCCGATTTATGATAGCCTTCCAATGGAGACGGAAAGGGATGTCCTTTATGTCAGTGCTCCCATGAACCCTCCCCGTCCATGTGACAGTTGTATTTCTCACTGAATGATGAAACACGTGACACCGTGATGTCTCCGTTGGGGCCCCCGTGCAGACGAGTTACCATGAATCCGTCCCTTAGAGCCCGCTCACCCCCAGCCACTGTGAGAACCAGCTCCAGCTGGCCTGTTTTTCACACCAGCTCCACATGTGGGAGTCTATTCATGATTTCCACAGGGAGAAAGAAATGTGAAACGATCAAAGTATTCCACACTTGGGGAAAGCTTAAATAAGTCATGCTACATGTATCCCTTGCAATACTATATCATTGTTAGAAGTCATATTTCTTCAAAGACTAATTACTTAGAGAAATAGTCACACTGCATGTTAAAAAATGTATGGTTCACACTGCAGGAAAAATCTCTGGCAGTTTCTTATAAATTAAACATGCAATTACTATAGGACTCAGTAAGGGCACTCTTGAGCATTTATCCCAGAGAAGGGAAAACTTACCTTCACGTGAATACTTGTACATGAAAATGTATAACAGCTTTAGCCATGATGGGCAAAAACTGGAAACCACTCAGATATCCTTCAGCTCTTTTTGGTAGAAGCTAAAATAAGCACGGCCAACAGGCAATCCTGGGACACGAGCCGAGCTATCCCTCCCCTTCTCTGGTTAAACAAACTGTGGTCTGTTCCTACCACGGGATCCTGTTCAGCAATAAAGAGAAATGAATTAGGAGCCTGCTCTGGCAGCATGTATACTAAAGAGAAATGAATTAGTGAGATACACACAACCTGGATGGATCGCAAGGAGATTATGCTGGGGAAAAAAAAGCCAATCTCCAAGGGTAGCATGTATACCAAAAGTAGGATTCCATTAGTATAATACTTTGGAAAAGACAAATTTAGAATTTAGAGACCAGATCAGTGACTTCCAGGGGGCAGGGATGAGCTGGCACATATGTGAGGTAGGGGGTGGGATTATAAAGGGCCAAACAAGGGTTCCTTTTGGGAATGGAAGTGTTCTGCATCTTCCTTGTGCTCGTCGGTGTGTGAACCTACATGCGTGCTAAAACTGTAGAGGACACACACAGGCATGTGTACAAGTAAGATTGGGATATCTGAATAATAGTGATAGATTATAAATTTCAACATTCTTGTTGTGATACTATACTATAGCTTTGCAAAATGCTCCCCTTGGGGGGAAACTTGGTACATGGATCTCTCTGTATTATTTCTTACAACTCTATGTGTGTCTGCAATTACTTCAAAATAAAAAGTTTAATTTGGGGACACCGGGGTGGCTCAGTGGCTCAGTCGGTTAAGTATCTGACTCTTGATTTCGGCTCAGGCCATGATCTCGGGGTGGTGAGAGGAGCCCTGAGTGGGGGCTCTGTGCTCAGAGCAGAGTCTGCTTGGGATTCTCTCCTTCCCTCTGCCCCCTTACCCCCTGCTCTTGCTCTCTCTAAAAAATATAAATAAAAATAAATAAATAGATAAAAAGTTTAATTTTGAGACGTGTGCTACGGAACTGTAAATATTATATGGTTGCCTTATAACTTGGATATATATGTACACACCAACTATAAGTATTGGCTTTAGGTGCTGGAGGTGTGGATTTTATGGGTGATTTCTGATTTTACCTTTATACTTTTTAATATTCTTCAAATTCCTTACCATAAACACATATTGATTTTATTTTATAAATATGATAAATCTCTTTAAACATAGCATATTCATTTTTCATAACCATATCTCAGTGCTGACATACACAAAGCTCTTATCAACTTTCCCCCCAAAACTTTTAAATGTACACTGCTGCCAAACTAGGAATTCCCAATTCTGTGCTTATATAATTCAGTTTTTGGAACCAAATATAGGACCTCACACCTGAACTCTGATTATCAAGTTGTGACATTTCTCTGGCTCACCTTCCTGATCAGTAAGAAATATCTCAGATCAGAAGGACCCTGAGGTCCTCCCAGCTCTTCCAGCCCAATGGGCCCCCCGCTGGTTTAAGGCACCTGCTAGGAGCCATGGTCTGTCTGTTTAGGGATAATGAGCCCCAAAGACTGAAAATGAACCTTTCTCAGACCGCTGTGATCATATTCCCTGAGGAGTGGCTCAGATCAGAGTGAGAACCTCCCCCCAACCCCCACGCCTCCACTTTCCACCCTAGAAGGCAGCCAAGTCCCATTTACACAGGGCAGTAAACCACCAATAATGGCCTTGGGCTGCCAGCCGTAGGAATCCATAGGTTTATGAGTCTATAAAATCATTTACTTTCACTGCTGGGATAATCCAAGACTTCCAGGTTAATAAGTAATGCCTTCATAGACAAGGGAAGACTGCGTGGAGGAATCCTACCCCTATCTCCACACTTCCTAAAAAACAACTCCCTGCTCTTGGCAATCCTGTTTTTATCCACTGTACTGATTGGGGCAGACCCTCGGCCACCCCTCACCCCCCCCGTAACTATGAGTATATACACGTATGTATGAATGAATGTCTGTATGTTCAGTTCTCTGAAGAACCCTAATACCCATGGCGAAAATCTTCACTTCCATAGGATTTCACATTTCCTTCATAGTGGTCCAGCGCACGGAATATCGTGCAGCAGGAAAAGCCTTCACCCCTGTCCTTTGCCCTTCTGACCCCGTCTCACTGCTTTCCCTCGTACTCACTCCCCCATTCTGTTACCAGCCACAGGGACGCCTTGCTCTGCCCTCAGCACATTCTGCCCCAGGATTTTTGCATGTACTATGCCCTCCGCCCACAATACTCTCCTCGCTAATAAACACACAGCTTGTCCTTTGGCCTCCCTCAAGCTTTGGCTCAAATTTTTTTTTTTTTCTGAGGGCTCTTCCCTGACCACCCTATTTAAAATGGGCTCCCTCTCCTGCATTCCCTATTTCTCTCCATAACACTTTATTTTGATTTTTTTAAGTTTTTTTTTATATATGTGAGGGAGCAAGAGAGAGTAAGAGAGAGCATGAGTTGGGGGAGAGGAAGAAGCAGACCTCCCCCTGAGCAGGGAGCCCAATGCAGTGCTCTATCCCAGGCGCCTGGGATTATGACCTGAGCCGAAGGCAGAGGCTTAAATGGACAGCCCTCCAGGAGCCCCAAGACCACATTTTCTTTATCCATTCTTCTGTTGATAGACATTGAGGTTGTTTCTACCTCTGGGCTATCATGAATAATGGTAAATGAACACAGGAAGAGACAACACTTTAAGATCCTGCTCTCAATTCTTTTGGATAAAATACATAGAAGTAGGATTTCTGGATCAGAGGGGAGTTAGTTCTACTTTTAATTTCTTGAGGAAGAAAACCTACTGTTTTCCACAGTAGTTGTATCATTTTACGTTTCCACAAACAGTGCACAGTGTTCCAAATTCTCTACATCCTTATCAAACTTTTTTGGGGGGATATAACAGCCATCCTAATCAACATGAAGCTCTTTGTGCTTTTCATTTGCATTTCCCTGAGGGTTAGTGATGTCGAGCACTCTTTTTTTTTTTTTTTAATGTACCTGTTGCTTATTTGTGCATCTTAAATAGAGAAATGTCTATTTAAGTCCTTTGCCCATTTCTAACAATTCGAATTCAATTTAGTTAACATGTAGTGTAGTATTAGTTTCAGGGGTAGAATTTAGTGATTCATCAATTGCATATAACACCCAGTGCTTGGGCCATCGAGTGCCCTCCTGAAGGCCCACCACCGAGTTACTCCATCCCTCAACCCCCCTCCCCTCCAGCAACCCTCAGTTCGTTCCCTGTAGTGAAGAGCCTCTTCCTGTTTGCCTTCCTCTCTGTTTTTTATTTCATTTTCCTTCCCTTCCCCTATGTTCATCTGTTTTTGCTTCTTAAATTCCACATATGAGTGAAATCATATGGTATTTGTCTTTCTCTGTCTGAGTAACAGTCGTTTATTTTTTCACTTTTAGGTAATAGGAGTTCCTCATATACTTTGGGTCTGATCCCCTATTAACCGCTTATCAAATATAAGATTTGAAAATACTTTCTCCTATTCCGCAGGCTGCCTTTTCAGTCTGTTGACTGTTTCTTCTGTTGTGCAGAAACTTTTGAGTTTGATGCAGTCCCACTTGCCTATTTTTGTTTCCTCAACTGTGCTTTTGGCATCATAGCCATGAAACCATTGCCAAAACCAATGTTATGAAGGTTTCCCTCTACATCTTCTCTGAAGAATTTTATAGTGTCAAGCTGCAACTTCTTTATCAGTATTTGTATAGGTCTTTCTACATTTCAAAACATTTTCATATACATTAAGCCCTTAAAATAGAAATCTCAGAAAGAGGTTCTTTGGAAGTTGGTATTGCATCATGATGACAAGCTCTGAGCCTTTGGGAGTTTTACTCTGGAGGTCAGGAGAGGGTGGGAATTCTCCCCCTAGGACACGTCTTGGGAATCCTATATTGGCCCTCCTACCACGGAAAGCATGGAGCCACGCTGGCCCAGCAATGCCGCCCCCATGGAGGAGCTTACCATATCCAAAGGCTCTCTTGGAAGCCGAAGTCTGGCCTTATGCCAAGGAGATGGTAGGCAAGAGCCCATCTGGGATCGTGTTCCAGGCTTCTTTTGGCATAAAGGAGAGCTCCTACCTAGAGTCAGAGGGTATGCCCCTCTGCTGACCTCTGCCATTCTCATCCCTCCCCTAGAGCCCTGGACCACAGATCTCAGTTCAAAGCTGTGGGTCTTTTGTTCCAAAACTTATAAAACCATGTAAATTTCTCTCAGGCCTAAGGTAGCTGATATTCATCTCACTAACTGTGACCCCAAAAGGCATACAGAGCAAAGAACCAAAAGAACCTTAGATGTGTAGACCTTTGGCAAACCACTGCCCTTCTCTGAGCCTGGCTTCCCCATCTAGGTCTAGGAAATGGATGTCAGGCTCTTCACAGGCTTATCCATAAGGACTAGGAACATAGTAGATACCCAAGACACAGTCCATCACTCATGTTTCATTTGAAGGATAAAGAAAATGGTAGAGTCTAAGGCCCCTGCCCTTTATCACATGAAGTGGATAAAAACCAACAATGGGGAACAAATCTGTAAGGCTGTTCTTCCAACCAGAAAGTCGGGGCCATGGGGCACAGAGCAGGCGTGGCCACACTAGGTTGGCATCAACGCAAGGATCTTTGCTGGTGGACCTGGCGCTGAGCTGGACCTAGGAGGAGGGAGTGCCCCCCACCCTCCACCCAGGGCAGGATCTATGTTATGGTGGGGGGATATTCTGAGGCGGGATCTATGTCACTGTGGACAGATATTTCAGGGCAGGATCTATGCTACTGTGGAAGGGGGAATATTTCAGGGCAGGATCTATGCCACTGGGAGGGAGGGGTCAGGGTCAAAAGGTGACAGCGTGTGTGGATGTTGCTGGGGAGAACTGTGATTGTATCGGAAGCCGAACAGAGCCACCAGGAGGTACCAGGGTTCCTGAGCAGAGCCTTCCTCCTCACAGCTGTGGGGAAGGTTGGCTGACGCAGACAGAGCTCTCCATTTTCAAGAAAGAAATCAGACTGCTGCAGGTAAGGAGTTCTCGTATTAACAGCCCCTTGCCCCGGGGCTGTGTTTCTGCTGGGTGCAGATCTGTCCCCCAGTAAGGCACATCCGGGGAGGCAGGTGTGTGTGGTAGTGGTTGAGGGGTGAGGTGGGGTGGTGATCAGATGAAAATCTGGGGCAGGTGGGTTTCTGAACCTCTCTGTGTCCTCTCTGTGCCAAGATGAGGCTCTCCAGGACACAGCCTGTGCTCCCTGGGGACCCAGCTGAGTCATGGGTGGGCTGGTGGTGGGAGGCCAGGAGCAGGGTCAGGGGAGAGAAACCAGGGAGTGGGGGGAGAGGAGGAAAAGCAGCTCCTCAGAGGCCCTGAGACCCTGCATCCAAGACTGCCCCAGAGCCAGAAGGGACAGGGCTTCAGTCCAAGTGGAATTCGGATTGAAATGAACTTTTTACATTTACTCTAAAATCTCACCAGGTGCTTTCTATGGGACAGTTTCTTTAGATATAACACATACTTTAGTGGTCTATCAAAAGCCTTTTAAAGATGAGTCTACCACTCACCACAGTTGAATTTCAGGAAGGTCTTCTGAATGGCAGGTGCCTGATTGGCCCGGTTTAGGTAGGGCTCGCTTACCGTCCTCACAGTCCTCACTGCGCTCCTGGATCAGGTCCAAAGCCGCCCTGCTGCTCCTGCTGGGCTCGTGACCCCTATGTAACCCCTTGCCCTGGGGTGAAGTAGTTCACTCTTCAGAGGGCAGCAAGGGGGTACCTGGCCCGGCTAGTTCTCCTCATATATGGCTGAGGTGCTGGGATCACGGCCATCGCGAAATATTTACCAGGGCAGGAGGATCAAGTGAAAAGTGGCCAAAAGACAAGAGTATATCTCTGTTTGGAGAAAAGGAATTTTCCCCCTAAACTGGAAGACCACCTGCTTCCTCTTGTCCCAAAGAGTGAGTCCTTTTTTCACTTCTCTTTTTGCTATTTTAATCGGAACTTTGAAAGGTCTCTTCTGGGCAACCCCTCTCATGCGCCGTCCCCAGTTGCTTCTTCCCTTCTTTAAAACATCATTCCCCTGGTCCCCCTCCCCTTTACACATCTGTTCCGTTTCCACCTGTGTGTCTGCACCTTTTCCCTTGAGATGGGAAGCCCCTGGTTCTCTGGACCCTCTATTTAAGCTGTCTTCTGTAAGCCTCAAGGTAACTCTAGACTATAAGTGTCGTCACCCCAAACGAGGGATGAGGAAACAGGGCTGCATGTCAGCTGAGTGGAACCAGGTTGGGGACATCCCTTCAGTCCTCTGTAAGCACAAAGAGGCCACGTGGGGCACCTGGGGTGGCAGGGGCAGTCCCCCCCCTCCCCACCGCCTCCACTTGAAAGGGATCTGCCCCCTCACCCCCACCCCCAGGTGACAAGGTCAGCTTGCCCTTCTTGTGTCTCCTGCAGACAACTGGTTACTTTCTTTCTTCCAATGCCGGCACCCTCATTGGCCCGCCACCGAGCATCCCCATTGGCTGCGGGGGCCAGAGACACGCTCTGATTGGTCCGCGGCCCAGTGCCCAGGTGCTGGGTCTGTCTCCGGGCGGGGGCGGGGCCCGAGTCCCCAGGCCGGCTGGCGTTCGAGGCCCGGGACAACTGTCATGGCTGTCAGGGCTTCGGGTGACCTCCCGCATGTCCAGGGAGGGGGGACGTCGTGGACCCGGGTGCCCGCCTCCCTCCCTTGGCCCGTGAGTATGGCCCAAATGCTGCAGGCCCCGCGCCTGCCCTGTTCAGCAAGGCGCCTTTGGCCACGTAGCTATTCGTGTGCCTGCGATGGATCCTCCAGTGGATCCAAGCCCGCGACCACTGAGGTCTGGGGCCAGGCTTGCAGTCAGCGTTTGTCTGTATCACGGTGACAAACCAGATCGTTCTGAGATTGATTCTAGATTTTTCTTTGACATGCTCTGATAAGCGTAGCGAGCCAAGAGAAGCTGCCTGTGGGTTGCAAAACATTATCCAGCCTATTGTGTATGTTTGCCTAGGGTTTGCTGATGAGACCCACACTCAGATGTTTTGTGGAGTGGTGTTTAAAAATGATGAAAATTTCTCTGAGCCTCAGAGAAGGTGAGGTTATATCTTTTAAAAATTTTGTGTGGGGAATTTTAAAAATGTCAGCTCCAATGGGTATTAAGTGGTGTTTGAATATACAAGGATTTGGTCTTGAAAATATGCTTTGCTTTATAGATGAGAAATAAAAGATAAGGCATGGCAATGTGAATCATCACAGTGCCTTTCTAGAAGAATGCATGGATGAAGCTCTCCTCTGACTTTGTTAGACTGAGGAGTGTGCTTAGCACACTGAGCTGATGAACAGTTTTGAACACAGTAAAAAGCTTTTAAAGGGGAATATATATCAGAGATCTCTGTGTTCCAAAATGCCTAGAGTCCTTGTTCCCAGTTTCCTGAAGACTGAATGGGGTTTGCACTGCAAAAGTGCCCAGGAAACAGTTGTCCCCGGGGCCACAGTGCCCAGAGTTCCTTCAGATGTAGTTCCACACTGCTCTGTGCTCTGTGCTCCACTTCTGCCAGGATATGAGCTCCTGCCCTATGTGCCTTTGCCCCAGATAGTCATAGAATCATGACAATGACCTTAGAGAGGCAGAATAGTTTAAAATATAGCCTCATGAAAGGCTTTCCTCCCCTCCTTTCAACAAATAGAGACGTTAAGACCTCAGGCTTCTTGGCTTACCCAAAGTCACGCGTCCGGTTAACACAGAGCTGGAGTTGTCCCAGACCTTGAGCTAATCCGAGCTCCAGCCTGCCTTTCCCTGCACCAGTTCATCCCACTGGCTAGGTATCTCCAGGTGTGGCATCAGGCATCACCCCACCCTACTCCCCTACTAGCTCTGTACTGAGTTCTCCGGATTCTCACACATTTCAGGTGCCCAGACATTTAAACGCCACCTCTGAACATGGCAAGTTTCCTGAATTAGAATAGGATATCCAGGTTCTTGCTGTGGGTAATCCCTCCCCACCTCTTTTATGGGACAACTGGCCAGCATCCCCTTCAAAAGCTTTTTAAACTTCTCAGATGTGTGCCTCTCACTGTGAGTTTGGCCAAGAGCTGAATTCAAGAGATCTAATGTTTAGGACCGGGAGAGGTCTTTTGGATTAGCTGTTATTCCCTGCCCCCAGAGTCTTTCTTAACCCTCCCTACTGTGACTCACTCCAGGGAGGGACACTTTAGGTGCTGGATATGTGAATCCTGACATGGAGCGTACTAATTTGTTGGCAAAACAAAATTAAGTTAGAAACTGCTGTCGATGGGGCTGGGTGACTTCTTAGAGGAAATGGGGCCTGCCCTGGGATAAAGGACCATTTGGGAGAGACTGGGGGTGGGGGACAGAAAGAAGGGCCATATCCCAGGAGGGAGGACAGGCAGTGGGCCACAGAATAGAGGGTGGTGGGCAAGAGAGCAAATGTTTCTGTTTTTGGTCATGAGAGAAGGGAAAATGGGGGCGGGGGGGGGAGTGGCATGCGTCTTTTCTTAAAATGCAGGTTTCCAGGCCCTGGGATGGCTTCTTGGACTACACTCTACACTGCTTTAACTCCTTACACCGCAGGGGCCATTTCCTTAACATGCTGAGCACTAGCACAGGGCATTTAGGGGAAAAGGTTTGGTTTGGTTTGGTTCTGTTTTTAACTAAAACATCCCTTCTCGATCTCATTTTTACAGTTAGTTTTCCCTTGCCTAGCAAAAGAGCCAACCTGGGAAAAAGGCGGGAGGAGGGTCCTGCCTCCCCTCCCCGCTGAGACTGTGACTTCTGTGCTACTCATCCTGGGCGAGCCACCCCTTGACAGATCACAGGTGCACACAAGGGCAAACCCACCTGTATGATGGCAACAAAAAATTTGGTCTGGAAAATTCCTGTCGGGTCCACAGCACAAATCAACAAAGATAGCTTGAGAAGAGTGCCTTCTGGAGATCAGAGCAGATCATTCCTAGCAGAGAGCAGGACGCAGCAATAGGAATAGGACATTTACAACCGTGCAAGGTCTTATCAGGCTTAATATCTGCTTAATATCTCCCATCAACCCTGCGGCATGCCTCCTCCCCCCACCCCTGCCGCTTCAAGAGCGTCTGACTCTGGGGTGAGGCAGAGGCCCCAGCTTTGCAGGTGGGCACGATGCTCTGGGACTGTCCTCACCCCCAGGGGCAGGCAGTGAAGGCTGTCCTCTGGGGTAGAAGTGCCGAGGGTCTGTCCATGACTGAAACCACACAGCCATTCAGGACTTTGGGTGGAGTGTGTCTGGGTAGAAGCCTGGGAGGAAAGCCAAATTAGCATCTGCACCTTGAGAACTCCAGATTCCCCACAAGCCCAAGGGCCTTTGCTATCAGTATTCTGAGATTATTAGGGAATTCTAGATCTTGGGACAACTCTGGTGTTTTTACCTCAGTTCATTGACCTAAATTCCCTGGTATCCAGGAACATTCATTTCGCCTGAATTTAAGCAACTAAAGAAAACCTATGTTCTTAGGTTCAAAAGGTTCCCAGTTTTCCCTAGGCAGTTCAAAACTTCCCTTGTTTCACTTTGCTCCCTATTAAAGATGGTCCGTGTCGGCTGTGAGAGAGTTTTTAACCCAATCCCCAGGCTGGATGGGCCCGTGCAGAGTCTGCGGCTGTGCCCCCCGTGCTAATGGTGGTGTTCCTGGTAATAAATGTTGCAGGACCTTCAGGGTCAGTGCCGACCACCATCCACCATTGTTCTGAGAAGCAAAGCGAGGGCCAATACACCGCCCATGTAAAGTACATTGTTGGTAGGAGATTCGCTACCTAAACAGTGTTTTATTTTATTATTTTATTTTGTAAATATTTTATCCATTTATTTGACAGAGAAAGAGTGCACAAGCAGGGGGAGTGGCAGGCAGAGGGAGAGGGAGAAGGAGAAGCAGGCTTCCCTCAGAGCAAGGAGTCCAATGCGGGACTCGATCCCAGGACCCCAGGCTCATGACCTGAGCTGAAGGCAGACGCTTAACTGACAGAGCCACCCAGGTGCCCCCACTCTAAACAGTGTTTTAAAATCCCACACTGCCTGATCGGCTTCACTCTCTGTGGCTGAATTCTCCCCCCAGAGCTTAGTGGGAAAGCTTTCTCAATGCTCCTTCCCCGATCTGCCCTCTATGGAGGAGAATTCATTCCCAGCTCCCAGGGGGTGGCGTGTGGAGAGACGTGTCACTGTGCGTGCCTCTCGGTGGCTCTGACCGTGAATGTGTCTGCATCACCTGGGGAGCAGGCTGCCCCCAGACGCCTGGGCTTACCCCAGGAGATCCAGATCCAGTGTTGTAGAGGTGGGGCCTAGGCATGTGTATTTCCTCCGGTGACCTCAGGGGACACGCACCCATCAAAATTGGCAGGGCCCTGGCTGAGGTCATGTAGGGTCCCATGCAGCCACTGAGCTCTGGGCCATGTGGACCCAGTGGAGGGCTCCCGTTCTAATTCACCCCAAACCCCAAACCCCACTGAGCACCTGTTGGGGGTACAGGGGTGATGCAGGGGCCACCCTTCTGTTCAAATAGCTGGCTGCCCCCTGAGTGGTGGGCTGAGCACTGCAGGCAGAGTCCACGGCTCAGATCAGAGACTTCGACCCCTGTCTTCTATGAAAACTGTTCTGTATCAGTCCCAGACTCGCCTCTCCTCGGGAGGGGCTACTGGTTTATAAACTCAGACGTGACCGGAAACAACATAAGGATCATCTTCAGAACCCACTAGAAGCAGGACAAGGCAAGCCCGCTTCTACTTCTCTGTCGTCATGTGACTTTTTGCTTTCACAGGTAGAAGAGTGCATCTCTTGTTTTTGAACTATCATATATATATGATATTATATATTAAAATATTCCTGAGCCTAAGGAACACGCCCTGACGGATCTCCTTTTGTATAAATACTTGTGTAACCAGCACCCAGATCAAAGAAGGGTGCATTGTTGTGGGGGGAAAGCCCTCAGAGGGGGGTCACGTGCCTGCTCAGCTTGTAACAGACTGCGAGGAGCGCGGTCTCAAGGCCAGGCTTGCCATCCTGGGCCACAGCCTGGCAATGAACAAGTGTCTAGCGAGTGCCCACAGTGTTCTGGAAACTTTCTGGTGTGCAGAAGCGGCGCCCTTCGACTGTTGAGTCAAATGGGAGCGGTTTGTGTTTCTAGGAGTCCAGGTTAAATAATAGATTTTGTGTCATCTCTTACTGCATATCTGTTTTTGACTATATTCATTGGTTTGGGACCCGTTACTTAGGAGTGGTCCCCTCTTTCTTTCTCCTTCCATCTGCCTTCCTCTTTCTTTAACACTATATCTTCATTATTTAGGGCCCCCAAAGGGCATAAAATTACGTTGCATTTTCCCATGGCGACCCCCGGAGAAGGCAGTAACCCCGGTGGCAGAGCGACACCCCGGCCCCTGGCGCAGTGGCAGGAGCTCGAGCCCAGGGTGGCCCGCCGACGCCTGTCCCAGGCCCGCCACCGAGCCACCCTGGCGGGGCTGTTCAGCAGCCTCAGGAAAACGGTGTACTCCCACTCTGATCTCACAGCCTCGAAGGTATGGGGACCTGGGGGTGGGCGGAGCAGTCTCTCCAGGGGAAGGGACTGTGGGGCAAGGGGAGGGGAGACCGGCCTGGCGCTCCCACTCCCACCTCCCACTCCCTGAGGGCAGGAGCTGGAGGGGAAGGGAAGGGGGTCAGGGATCCGCTGTGTGGCCACCATAGGTAAGGCAGGAGCTGGGCCTTCCCCATCTGGCACCGGAAGGGAAATAATAGGGACCAGTCAGCCTAGCCTTCCAGTGGACAGGAGTGAGCCTCCAGCGGCTCCACAAGCTGCATCTCCATCCCAAACACACGCACACGCGCGCATGCACACACACACACACACACACACACACACACACACACACACATGTTTGTGCAACTTGGTTATGTGTACCCACCAGGTCTTCCCTAGGCACCAGAGCTCTCCAGGTAAGCATTTATCTTTTCCTGCTGTTGGTCTCACCTCTCTCCTTATATGGCTTCTTTCTTGCCTATTCGTACCTCTGGCAGAGCACATAGGAAGGTTCAGGTGGTTTGGGGTGATGGTGGAAGGCATGGAGCTCCTATTATTAGGGGAGCATTATAGGAGGTCTCCACTAGGTGAGGGGACCCTGCGAGCTTCCCGTTCCCCACCCTCTCGTGTAACAGAGGAGGGGTGGGAGTCAGAGCCTGCCCGCCTGGCAGGGAGCAGCCCCAGGAGGAAGGCCTCCGTTCCCAGCTCCAGACCTGGTGCTCAGAGCCAGGGCCTCTGGGAATGTGTCCTGCTTGAGCAGCGCCCCCCGAGCACCTCAGTGCAAGGCACTAAGTGGGGCTGCGAGTGTTTTTCACCGAAAGAATCTGAACAGAGATCCCACGTGCTCCTGTAGAAAGGTGTGGAAGGCGAGAGGTGTGGGGAGGGCTCTTTGCCCTCCATCTGCTGAGCCAGGCTCAGGGGCTCAGGGCCAAGAGGCTGTCCAGCATGGCTCTGTGCCATGTCCTCTGAATGAACAGGATGAGGCTGCCTGTTCCCAAGGGTACATGGAAAACCCCAAAGTCCCTGTCACCGGCCCATGGAGAAGTGTGCACAGACTGGGGGCATAAGCAGAGGAAGACCATGTGCTCAGGGCCCCAAAGGAAGGAATGGAAGTAATGTAGAAGAAAACTCGCTTGCACCCGGTTTGTACCTCACGACGCGGTGCTGAGAGCCTGGCCGACTGGCCTCGGTCCACGGGAGACATGTTCCTGGCCAGGCCTCAGTTTCCATGTCTGTTATACAGGGACGATAGTCACGGCGTACTCAGGGGGCTGGGGGGGGCGTCTCACCAGGCGGCTGCGGGGAAAGGTGTGGCGCTGTCGGGTGGTTTAAGTGTCAATATTGTTTCCCAGCGTATTTGCTCATTCAGTCCCCACAGTTCCATTCAGATAACCCCGTTTTACAGATGAGCAAATGGAGGCATCAGGAAGTCAAAGCGTCTGCCTGGGAGGGCACAGCCGGGAAACAGCGCATGGACGGGGAGTTCTCTCTCTTCTCCTGTCTCTGTCCCGCTGGAGGGACCGCCCTGAATTTTGCATTCCTCACACGGTGAAGACAGGATCTGATCTGTAGGAGCCCAGGTGTAAGCAAGTCCCGTCAGTTTCCGAGGGCCGTCCTAACACAATACCAGGCACTGCGCGGCTTGATGCAAGTTAGTGGCAGATGTCCGGAGGCTCCAAGTCCAAAATCCAGGTGTCCCCGCGGCCACGCTCCCTTGGAGAGAAGCCTGCCCTGCCTCCCAGCCTCTGGCGTTTGCTGGCAATTCCTTGGTGTTCCGTGGCTTAGCGATGCCTCCCTCCGATCACATGGCCGTCTTCTCCCTGTGTCTTCACCTCGTCCTCCCTGTGTGCACGACTGTCTCTGCATCCAAGTGTCCCCATTTAATACGGACACCAGTCGTATTGGATTAGGGCCCACTCTAATGACCTCATTTTAGCTTGATGACCTCTGTGAAGGCCCTATTTCCAAACCAGGTCACATCCACAAGTTTTGGGGCTTCGAACTTCAACATATCTTTTTCACGGAGATGTAATTCAAGCCAGAACTAAGGTCCCAGTGAGCCTGCCAGAAACAGAATGCCAGTGAATTGCGCCTGGTCCTCCTGGCTCTGTAGGTAGGCCACTGGGACGGCAAGTGAGGCTGCGGGGTCCCTGCCGAGCCAACACGTGTAGCCGCTCACTCTGAACCAGAGCGCCGGCATGTCCTCACCGCATCCTGATCAAGAACAAGCCTGACGTTCTGGAAGCCAGCTGGCCCTGGTGTCTTAATAGGAAAAGGAGGCCTTGGGGGCCCGCAGTACAACCGTGGGCCCCGGGGCATCAGACGGACGCTGCTCTAACCAGGAGTGTCCGAATCTGCAGCTCGGATGCTGCTTTGACTTCGTCTCCCGTTGCCCGCCCAGCACTCTGGCCACACCTCGCTTCCACGGTTCCCAAGGGCAGCCCCAGGGCTCTCCCCGGAGCGCAGTGTTCCCCGCTCGGCTGCCCTGCTCTGCGTCTTCCTGCCACCTCCAGCTAGACTCAATCCCTCCTCCCGTGCGTTTCCAAGGCCCTTGGCGTCTACTCCCTTCAGGGCTCACTAAATTCCAGCTTGTGTTACGAGTAGGTGTCTGCCGGCTCCCTGTCTTTCCTGCTGGAAAGCCAGGGCTGTCTTATTTCCTCTGTGTCCCCGGGGCTTCACACACAGCTTTGCCTGTGACACGTGCCTGATGAACACTCCCGACAGGTCTGGGTGGTCAGCACGATAAACAACAGTTAGCATTTCATGTGTTTGAATCGTCTTGCAGTTACCATTTGACTTTAGGAAGATTACATGCGGGAGAGGAGGAAGGGCCGACGGAGGGAGGCAGAGGGAAACTCTTGTGATTTAGTCCTGCGGCACCAGGATGTTCAGAGTAAACATGGCCAGAGCCTTTGAGAAGCTTTTCCATCAACCAGAGAGCGTGCATTTAGCAAATAAAAACAATTGTTAACATAACACGGGATTAACCAGCCAGGTGCTCCCTGTGACATCCCAGAAGTTAGGCCTGGGTCGTGGTGCGGGCCTGGGGCTGCTCTTCGCTCCCTAGTCATTCCACCTTCGAGGAGCGTGTATAGTTGTTTGCGCTTTTGAACCCCTAGTAGTTTGCTGAACACCGCTTGTTTCTAAACATTTGAGTATTTCTGTGAGAACCGTTTCCAGAATCAAATTAAACTTCGTGCCTTCTGCGAGTCACAACAAACTGCTCACCTTTTTGTTGACAACATCAAGGAATGTGACTTTGCATCTGAGGGAGGGTGGCCTCAGACGGGGAATGGACTCCTGTGCCCCCAAAACCACAGTCTGGGCAGCGGAAGCCTAGCTTTTCAGCACTGTCTGTCTCTGTCCTCAGTGGCAGGTTTTGAATAAGGCGAAGAACCACATCCAGGAGCTGGAACAAACCTTGGATAATCTGCTGAAGCTGAAAGGTAGGAGACCTCCCATCCACCACCCCCCTCTCCTTCCCACAGAAAGACTGGTTGGTTTTTCCATCAAAAACAGAGAGATTGGGTTAGGCCAAGTGAACAAATACTGCATGCCTACCATGTGCCAGATGCTGCTGTTGGGCCAGGGGTGCAAGGAGAGTCATACCCTGCACTTGGGGACCTTACGGTCTGGCAGGACACACAGACATTGTCAGGTACCTGATCCCACCTTGAGAACAGAGAGGACGCACACCGGTGCTTGTCACACTCAAGAGCAAAGGCAAAAAGCATGACTCCTTTTCTTTGCACCTAGTCTGGGAGTCGGGCCTGGGAGTGTGGGTTCACAAGCTGGTCAAACTGAACTCTGAAAGGGATGTTTTGATGTCTTGATTGAGAGGGGCCAGTTTGAGAAGCTCGTCCCCTCACATCTAGAAGGAGAGGGAAACTGGGCCCTTGACTCCCTAACACCGAATCCGGGTGGGCTCAGGACCACTCAGGGTCCTCCTGGATCAGAAGGATAGGAGAGACTTGACAAAGGCCACGCCTCCCTTGTGACCCTTGCCTTCGACTCTCCAACAGAGTCCTTCAACCTGGAGGATGGGAATGCAAGCAGCTTAGAGGAGGCCAGAGCAGAATATGCTGGCATGTACTCTGGAAATCCCAGGTAAGACCCCAAGCATCACCTTGCAATTGGCAAGGAGGAACTGTCTCAGGGAAGCAGACATTGCCCTGGTGTTTCCTAAATGACTGACCACTGATCCTAACGACATTCATCACATAAGCCATCCTTCCCTTACCGATTTAAGATATACACTTTATCCCGTATGAAAATCTTATCAATATTTCTATTGTGTGCCCACATGAGAATGGCTAAATTTCTTTTAAAAATCATAATAATTAAGAATTTTCACTAGTAATATTTTATTTTATTTTTTTAAAGATTCCATCCATTTATTTGACAGAGAGAAACACAGCTAGAGAGGGAACACAAGCAGAGGGAGTGAGAGAGGGAGAAGCAGGCTTCCCGCAGAGTAGGGAGCCCAATGCGGGGCTTGATCCCAGGACTCCAGGATCATGACCTGAGCTGAAGGCAGACGCCCAACAACTGAGCCACCCAGGTGCCCCACTAGCAATATTTTAAACCCACAGCAATTAAAAGTGTGGCATCAGCTCAGGAACAGATTATATTTTATGATTATTATATTTTAATTAATTAAATTATGAGTGAAATTCAGTACCTTTGTTCAAGAGCATTTGTATTTCCCTTCCTGGGAACTGCTTGTGACTGTTTTTTTGCCCATTTTCCTATTGGGTTGGTGGTCTTTTTCTCACATAGTTGTGGAAGCCTCTATATATACCGAGAAATTAGCTCACTTTTAGGACATGACTTGAAAATAATTATCCCTTGGTCATTTGTTTTATTATTTTGCTTTTGATGTTTTGTTGTTGTTATTATTGTTTTGACCATGCAAAAAATGATGTCTAATCTGCTGCTCTGCCCTCATGACTTAGGTTTGGGAGAATATTCAGAATGGCTTTTTCTGCTTTGAAATAGAAAAAAAAGTTTTAAAAAGTATTCCTCTTCTGTTTTCTTCTGGTCCCTTTGTATTTTGGCTCAACATGATACCTCCTTGGGGATCATTCCTACCAGGATGAAGAGAGTCTGGGTATAAACCCTGGCTTTCCAAAATAAGAGAGAGAAAGAGAATCTGAAACAGAGTCTGCACATGGAGTGACGTGGGGCTCGGTCCACCATCCTGAGAGCATGACCTGAGCCGAAATCAAGAGTCGGGCGCCTACCCTACGGCACCACCCTGTTCTACTGTTAAAACTGCCTTTTGAAGAGTAGGATTTAAAAATTTTGATAAAGTCTAACTTACCCACTTTTTCTTTTTCAGACCAAACTTTTGGTTTAGACCTAAGCATTTCATGTTTTGGGTTGCTATTGTAAGTGTACTTCTTAAAATTTCAATTTCCAGTTGTTTATCACTAATATATGGAAATACTGTTGGTTTTCCTTTCCAACCTTCCAATACAAGGTTGCTTTGTATCCTGCAACCTTGCTAAGAACCCTTTTTAGTTCTAGTCACATATTTTATGTGTGACTTCTTCCTTTCCAATCTGTTTCTCTTTTGTTTGCCTTATTGGGCCAGTAAGGATCTCCAGTATGGTTTTGGATAGAAGTGGTAAAAGTGGACATCCTTGTCTTGATCCTGACGTAGGCAGAGAAATGTTCAGTCTCTTACTGTCAAGTATGATGTTAGCTGTAGGTTATTTTGTAGATAACCTTTATCAGGTGGAGGAGGTTCCCTTCTACTACTGGTTTGCGGAAAGTTTTTGTTATGAATGGATGTTGCATTTTGCCAAGGGCTTTTCTCTGTTGATTTTTTCCTTTAGCCTGTTGCTATGTTGAGTTCCACTGATTGACGTTCAAAGTTTGAGCCAGCCATCTTGCATTCCTAGGATGAGCCCCACTCGGTCCCGACACTGAAATTGTGTTCAGAGTCTTGGTGTCGATGTTCATGAGGGACATGAGTTTGCAGTTGTCCTGTTTCTGTTTCCTCGCTAGCCTGGTCTCAGATAAGGTTCTGCAGAAAGGTTCTGCCATCTGGTGCCCATTTGAGGCAGTCGGGAAGGATGCTGAGGCGGAGGAAGAAGAGGAAGAAGAGGAAGAAGACCAAGAAGAGGAGGAAGAGGAGGAAGTGGAGGAGGAGGAGGAGGAGGAGGAAGAGAAAAACGTGGAGCTCTTACACTCCCCAGTCACCTTGTTGCCAGACCTCATGGAATTTGAACGGTGTGAACAGCTGGGAGGGGTGGCTTCATGCACAGCCTGTGGGGAAGAGGACAGAGGCTCTGTCTGAGGCACGCGGCGTCCTCCGTGCTCTCTCGGACAAGATCCCTAATCCAGGAACCTCCAGAGTTTTCATATGGGAGGGGTTGGGGATGAGGCTGGCAGAGGAACTAGAGAAATCATCTTGAAGCTACATCGCACAACACATACACTGAGCTTCCTTAGACCGGGTTTTTATTTGGAGTCGACTTTGAGGGAGCTGTTGATGGAGATTATGAGGACTAACCCCCCCATACTCACAAACACACATGCCCCACCTGTATTCCTGGTCTCATAGTAAGAAACACAGGGAAGGACTGGCTAAGACTGCCACACAGGCCACTCCACAGACTCAAGACCCATGGCGGCCATGTTGGTCTCTGGAGGAAGGGGCCCAATGGAGGAGGCTTGTTCCACAGCTGAGCCTGAATTTCAGGCTCTGAATTAAAACAAGCATCGTATCATGTCTGCACATTCACAGGGCTTGGGATTTTAAGCAGTTTTCCCATGGTCTGAGAGCTGAGCCAGCCATGCTCCTAGTTCTCTCTTCTGTTGGGCAGATAGCTCCATGGGGACTCTGGGGAAGGACCAGGAACAAGAGCTATGCTGGCCATGATAACTCCTGCTCTCCAAGTGTCAGGGGCATGCGGACTAGGAAGGCAAAGCCCGTGGTAAACCGCAGAGCTGTGGCAGGGCTCCCGGGCTGTGGACCACACCCCGCTAACAGAATCCTGAGGAGCCGGCTCGGGGAAGGACCTTGGGCCACTGGCTTCAGGTCTGGTCGATGACGCCATTTCTGTTCCAGGTATCTCAACTTTTACAAGCAGACGATGG
Source organism: Spilogale gracilis (assembly GCA_004023965.1). Taxonomy (NCBI): domain Eukaryota; kingdom Metazoa; phylum Chordata; class Mammalia; order Carnivora; family Mephitidae; genus Spilogale; species Spilogale gracilis. The sequence continues at coordinate 62,829 of PITA01001779.1, forward strand.
ACCTTCTGATCGGGAGCGGGATTGTCTCCTCACAGGACGTGACACTGCCCATCGTCTCTGCCGCCATCTCCCACCTATGGCAGAACCTCTCGGAGGAGAGGAAGTCCAGCCTCCTGCAGGCCTGGGCAGAGAGGCGCAGCGACCTCCAGGGCCTGGCCAGGGCCTGGCAGGAGCCGGCCTGTGCCGACGGCAGCACGAAGGATAGTGGGGTGGACAGCCAAGGAGCCAGCTGCTCGCTCCTCTCCACCCCGGAGGAGGTGAGCAGACCCTCTTGGGGCTGGGGGAGGGGGGCACAGGGACGATTCTGTCACCTTTGGCCTGGAGGCACCAGGGATCGGCTTGGGGTCATTTACTGAGTTTGAGGTAATGGTTTGATTCTGACTCACACAGGGGGTTTCTGACTCATTCAACGTAAACTCTACAACCTCAGAATGGCCTTTTTCTTCTTCTTCCGGGCCTTTCCATGGGGATTAGAGAACAGAAGGCTTAGAAGGTTGTATCAGTTGGGATTATTTTGACTGCAGGTTACTTGCTCTTTAAACCATGCGGAAATGTACTTCTCACAGCCAGGGAGGTCCCAAGGTCAGGAGGGCTTCCCACTAGTCTCAGTGACATCACCATGGACTTGGTTCTTCCCCTCTCCCTGCTCTGCATCATTGTAAAGCTGGCTTCTTACCTTGTCTCCCTTCCCTACGCTCCCTATCCCACGTGACTGGGGAATGGCAGCTGAGGGCAACCGAGCGGTCATCCCTCCTCCTCTACACTGGGTTAGAGACAGAGAGGTTCCTGTGGTTCATTTTTAAGGGTTAAGGAAGAACTTTTCCAGAAATTTCTGCCATACTTCTTCTGCCCTCTCATTAGCCAGAATTGGCCAGATGGCCGAGCTAATGACTAACATCATCAAGATAGTATTGCGTGTGGACCAGTGAGGCCCAGTCCCTCAGAGGAGGTCAGTTCCCATCCCAAAAGTGAAGAGAGAGGAATGCACGTAGAGAGGCAACCACGCCTTCACTACAAACGCGCTTCTCAGAGTTCAGGTTGGTGGAAGGTGGTCGACGGTGCAGGGTGTCTGGTGGCCTGAGGGGGTCACTCAGTGATGAGATCGGACTGGGCCCTTTAGCGGCCCTTCCAGATTTAGAATGGCCTCCGGAGGCTGCAGCTGCCACACAGGCCGCGTCTGACCTGCTTCTCCAGCCTGGGGCCGGCGGTTGCTCCTGTCCTGTGCTTTGTAGGACATTCAGTACCCATGGCCTCCACCAGGAAAATGCCACCGCTCCACTTTGTCCTGACTTCCCAAACGCCCCTCTGGGGGTGGTCCCTTTCAGGAGCTGTGCTTGGCTCTCTGGCGAGCCTTAGAGCCAGATAGCGTCCTAGAGCCCATGATTCCCCACGGACAGCCCTGGAATGCCCCATCCTTCCGGAAGTTTCCCAGCCCTCAGGGCCCCGGGGTCTGGAGAACAACAGGATGCCGGGCACCCAGTCCAGTGCTGCCAGCTGACAGATGAGGCCTAACGGGTGGGGTGACTCATCCAGGAGGCCCAGCTTCTGGATCTCCTTCACCACAGAATTTCTCAAATCTTTCTGCCCTTCGGTCGCCTGTGTTTGGCCAACCTTCACAGTCTCCCCTGATGCTTCTCAAGCAGAGTTTAGTAAAGAGGCAGGAACCTGGATAATGCCCCAGAGCTCCTGAATCAGAGTTCCTGAGGGGAGCAGCTCTGAGCCTGCATTTTTAACAAGCAGCCCGGGGTGACCGGTGCAGGAGGGCTGTGCGGGAAGGGACTCCCCGTGCAACGTGCACCATCAGCCCTGCCCATATCCACTCCCCTCCCCCTGCTCTGCCTGACATGGTCAGTCCATGGACTTTGGCTTCTCATCTGTTTGTCCACTGGTGAGGGGTCCACCAGGAGAGCATGGGAGTTCTCCTCTGCAGGGCCAGGAAACCCTACAGCTGAGGACCTCATACCCCAGGCCTGTATCAGCCAGCCCAGATGTCCTTGTAGCCCTGAAGTGCCAGGCCCTGGAGGCTCACACCAAGAAAGCAAAAGGAAAGCATCTGCCGGATGGGCAGACAAGTCTGTCCAGCTGTAACCTGACTATGTGTGCCTTTGCAGCACGAAGCTTTGCTCAAGAAAGAGCCGACCCAAGCCACCACCGCATGTCCCCAAATCATGGAAGCAGCTTCTCTTACCTTTTTCAGAAAGGGCTAAGGGCTCCCATTCTCCTGCTGTTGGGGGAAGCTGGCAGCAGTGTCCCTCGGCTGTGCCAGATCAGGGTTCTGCCACACTACTGTCCCCAGGCTCAGGCCAACCCGGGGCTGGGTGACAAGACAAGCAGGACAGAGCATGGCTCTGCCCAGGGCAGGGACAGACACTCCGTTACTCCAATGCTGGCTTCTAGATCAGTTGCCGTGAAACCTCCGTAGCTCTTGGTCCGTCTGGAGAGGTTCTGCAGCAGAGCAGGCGGCGGGTCAGGTGTGCTGGGAGGCTCTGAGAAGCATGGTCCCGTCTGTGTGCTGGGCGCTACAGACGGCCAGGGAGCCTGGCAGTGCCCCGCCCAGGCTAGCGGCGAGAGGGCTGTGCACAGGTGAGGACAGTGGCTCAGGACTTCAGTGGGCTGATTGGCCAAAGGCAGGAATTTAGGGCCCAGGATCCAGGCTCAGACCTGCTGGGGAAGAACACACAGTGGGTAGAGGGGTTATTAAAAAGAAGAACACCGTAAAATGTCCAGAAGATCAGAAGGGCCATCCACGTGGCCAGAGTCCCAGGGGATTCAGTTCAGGGGAAGCAAACTGTAAGAAGATAAGAAGGACAAACACAAGACTTCCAGAGAAAGAGCAGTGTGTCCCAGGTAAGGGGACGGGAGAGGCCCTGCGGAGCCTGCCCGAACCTGTCACTTCGGGGCCAGAGGGCTCCCTCTCCCTTCTCAGGGCAGGTGTGCTTGTAAACGGGGTGTCAGACGCAGTAAGGCGTGCCCAGTGGAAGTCTGTAAGAGCATCCCATGCAACATTGGGGACATTCTTATGCTAAAAATGATTCATTTTTTTATTTAAAAATTCAAATTTAACTCAGCACCCTGCATCTTTATTTGCTAAATCTTGCATATTTCCTAACTATATATCATATTCTTGTGGAATACTTAATAGTCTTCAAGAATTAAAGAAAAGCAGGACTGAAAACCATCTAAATAATAGATTGCCAAAATTGGAAATATAGGATATAACATGCCCCAGGAAATGACTGGAGGGAAATAGGTCAGTATGTCAGCCATGGACCTCTCTGGGTGGGATTGTTTCTCAGTGATATTATTTGCTTCTATTTTCCAAAATTTCCACAATGAACGTGTGTCTCTTTTATAAAGCCAGTACTATTCAATCATAGCTAACAAATCGGAGGCATTATTATGTGCCTGACTTTTCATGTAACTCATCTATTTAATTCCTGCAACGTCCCTATGGGTAGGCTCCATTGTGATTCCCTTTGTGTAGGAGAAGGATTCGAGAAATGAGGTCACTTGCCTGAGGTCGCACAGCTCTGTGAGTGGCCAGATTGGGAGTTGGCTCTCCAGCACCCTAACCCCGAACCACCGACCTCTTAGCCCGCTGTCCTGGCATGAGACCGCTAGCTTATGGATGCCCCTCAGGAGGTGTGGATGAGTCCTTTTCTGGTGTACATGGAAGCCTGGTATCAAATGCCTGAGCTCCTGCCTTCTAGAAAAAGGACACTTAGGGGTACCTGGGTGGCTCAGTCAATTAAGCATCCGACTCTTGATTTTGGCCCAGGTCATGATCTCAGTGTTGTGAGATGGAACCCTGTGTCGGACTCCTCACTGGGCGTGGAGCCTGCTTGGGATTCTTTCTTTCTCCCTCTCCCTCTGACCCTCCCACCCTGCTTGTGCTCTCTCTAAAAATTAAGAAAGAGAGGGAGGGAGGGAAGAAGGGGAGGAAGAGTCAACCACAGTCCCAGGCTTCCCCATCCCCTGTAACTCCCTCTGGCATGGCGGTCTGTTCTGGGCAGGCAGGGGCTTACTAGGGACTGCCTGGGAAGGTCACCAGACAGTGACCCTGCATTTGGGCCCCAGCTTTCACCCACCCTTTGGGAGTGAGGGTTAAGGAGAGAGCCTTCCTCCTCATCTCTGCCAGCAGTCCCGAGCAAGCACCCATCTGTAGTTATCTCTGACTCACCATGTTCTGTGCCTTCCTTCAGATACTCTTTGAAGATGCCTTCGATGTGGCCAGTTTCCTGGACAAAAGTGAGGATCCCAGTACATCCAGCTCTAGGTGAGGAAGGGAGTAGGCCGCAGCGTGGGGGTGGGGGTGGGGAGCCCTGCTCGGTGCTTAGGAGGTGCTCCCCTGCAGCCCCACAGAGGGGTGCAGAACTGGAAGTTCTTAGAGATCCACTTTGTCTGTGGGTCAAAGCAGGCTGGGCCTAGGATTGTGCTGCTGCTCTAGGAAGGACACGGTCTGGGGCTTCTTGTGCATAGAAGACTCTCCCATCCTGGCCCAGGACATAGCAGGTGATGGCCTGCAGGTTGTCCCCAGAGGGAGGGGGCCGTGGGCACAGCAGCAGCGTCTGGCCTGAGAGGTGGCAGAGGCTCAGGGCATCCAGAGGCTGGGCCGACACAGAAGCGGGCCTGTGCCCTGAGCAGAGGGGTCTCTGCCCAGGGCTGCTGGGGACAGAGGTGGAGAGGGTTAGTTGACCCCGTGAAGTGAGAGGGCCATTTTCGCAAAGAGAGCTGGTTTAGGACTGAAATTCCCTTGCTACTTTGAAAAGCCATGAGCTTAGATCCCACAGGCACAGGCCCTTAAAAAGGCTAAAAAGAAGGCCTGAACATTTCGTTTTCCTGCGTTGGGAATAAGGAGACATTTCTGTCTTCATATTCCAATGACTATCCCCCCTCTACTCCAAAGCCACGGGGCCCCTGGTCACCTGGCCCCCGGGGGGGCGGGTGGGGGGCCGTCAGCCTGTCTCCCCCGCCAGCGGCCTGCTCCACCCGCCCTCAGCACATGCCTCCAACCCCTCCAAAGCGATGTTGTGCGGGGACTCCCACGCCGGTCAGCCGTGTGCGGCGTCCAGTTTGGCTGAAACCGGCTGGGGGGCACTTCCGTATTTCCGGGCCAGGCTTGGGCTGTGAGGAGAAGTTTGGTAAGAAGGGGCCAGAGTGTTCTTGCCAGACAGGATCTGGAACTCCTTCCCCTGCTGATGGAACATGAAAACAGCCACTTAGAAAGTGTTTTCTGCTCTCCCTGGAGCAGGCAGAGCGTCGCTGCCAGCGGGCTGATGGGACCTGCTTCCGGGAGGACGTGAGGTCAACACGCAGGCTGTCTGGGCACCGCTCCAGGCTCCTGAGGTCATGGGGCTGCTCCCCTGGTCCCAGGAAGGCGGGGGAAGGAGTCTGCCACACAGGCCACGTCCCTGCATCATCGGGACTTGCCCCCCTGTGGAAGGGGGGGCATCTCGGGGGACTGAGTGCAAGTGTGGCCTGTGCCCCAAGCTCCCCAGGCAGCCATAGGGGACCAGACTGTGGGGCACAGCTCTCTGAAGGGGACTCAGAGAGGCCATTTTGCTCCTTCTCCAGAGGCCATAGCTCAGAACACTAAATGAGGGCACAGGAGCCAGGTTCCCTAGGGTCTCCCTTTTCCCATGGGCTCCACATGTGACACAGAAGCTGAGGCAACACAGACCTTCCCAAGGGGCCCCGGCCCGTGTGGAGGGGGAATTCAGCGGGGTGCTTGCAAGTGCGTGGTTCACGCTGTCAGCCAAGTATTTTAGGGGGGTAAGCGGAGGCCAGAGAGGAGGATTCTGAGGACTGTCTCTTCCCCTTTGTGTTGTCAGTTCGGTGTCTACCAGTGGCAACGCACAGCTCCCGGAGGAGGAGTTCCAGCTCTACATGCGGATCATCGACTGTTTTAAAGGCCTTTGCTGTGTTAACCCTCAGTTAAAACAGGTAGGACGGCGCAGAGTGTGTGGAGACCTGCGCTCACCTCCCTTAGGATGGCGGGAAGGACACCCGAGGCCTCCTCTCCCCTCACACCGCAGGAGGCCACTGGAGGCCGAGGTGACCTTCATTCTCTTGGCTCCATGGGTGGTGGGCATCAGCCTGATATGCTGGGAAGGGTAGACATCCAGGGAAACAGCAGAGGTTCACGGGTGGTCTCCAGGGCGGGCCTGACACAGGGAGCCCCTTGAAGTGGCGACCGGATCCCGGAGGCCTGGCTCTTTGCAGGCATTTGTAAATATTGTGGGGCTCCTTTCCAAGAGGCTGAGCTGTTCTGTCATCTACTGAGACCCTTCTGAGATATTTGCCGTCAGCATTTGAAGGCTATTAATTTCTGCCTCCCCAAAGCTGGCTGTGTCTTGATTAGAAGGGACATTCCAGAAACTTCCATGAGGGAAGGGGAGTTATGCCTGAGCCACCAAGGGGACAGGCCCTTTTGGATTCATAGCCAAGGATTTTTCTCTACTAATTCAGCAAAGATATAACTGTTTCTTTAAAAAGGAAAGAAATAATAATGACAAGATTTGTCTAAAAATAGTTGGAAAATTATTGTAAAAGTTTTTCAGGTGTGAAGCCCACAGGAAAAAATTTGTAAAAAAACCCCTAATTATTATAAGAACTAATTGGCCTTTCCAACAGGCCAATGTATAATTTGGCCTTCTTCCCACATATCCTTCAACTTCCTCTACCGGGTCCACTTAGAATCTCTACTTGGAGCCCTGGTGGCCCCCTCTGGCCCTTACCCACCTCCCACCAACCCTTGGCTGGCCGCCTGGTCCTTACCACTGTGTCCCTCTTTCTCTGGGACACAGGGCAGTCAGTCCACTTTCCTGAGGCCTGTGGAACAGAGTAACGGGACGGTCTTTGCCTTCCCTGCTTCCTTCCCCCACATATGGTAGGAAAGAAAGCTCAAGCAGGATGGGATTATCCATATCAAGCAGAGACGCTTGAACTTGAATCGTCTTGGGAGCTAACTGGAAATACAGATTCCTGAAGCCCCAGCACCCAAGACTCTCACTCACTGCTGCAAGGCAGGGCCCCAAGGCTCTGTGTTTGGCTCTGGTGCAGGAGGCCTCGGGCCTTGGCCCTGTGTTGCTGTGACGAAAACCTCATTCTCTTCCCCACCCCCTTCCCTCCGTCAGCATCACCAGGTCTTTGGATGAAACTTTAATTAGCCCCCAGGCAGAGCCTAGGACTGCTGTAACAAATTACCAAACACGGTGGCTTAAAACAATAAAAATTGCTTCTCTCTCACAGTTCCGGGTGCTAGAGGCCAAATGTAGGTGCTGGCAGGGCCAGGTCGCCTCTAAAGGCTGGAGGGAAGGCCTCTGCTTGCCTCTCCCTGGGCGGGGGGGCTCCCGGCTGTCCTCCAGATGCCTTGGCTCACAGCTGAATCCCTCCAACCACCGCCTCCTGGCTTCACAAGTCCTGCTGGGAGTCTCTCTAGCCCTCTCATCTTCTAATAAAGACCAGTTATTTGCATTAGGGGCCCACCCTAAATCCAGGAGGAGCTCATTTTGCATCCTTAGCTAATTACACCTGCAAAGACTCTATTTCCAAAGAAGGTTCAGGTGGGCATGAACTGGGGTAGGAAGGGTACCTCACAACACACCTCAGTGCCTAATACCAGCAATACCTTTCACAGCCTCTTACTTTCTCAAATGGGGAGCTTAAAAATGCCTCAGACGCCATTTTCAGGGGCTTCGGGAACTGGACTCTTCTGAACACCATTCACGCGGTTGGTGTGACAGAGACTGGTGTGTGGGTGGTCGGTCCCTCCTGGGACTCTTGGCCTCCTGGTGTCCCTGCGCTCCGCTCTGCCTTTTCTCTCAAGCTTTGCAGTGGTCTTTACCCTGAATGAGGGGCCCCTTTGATTTTCCCAGAGACCCCCTGCCCCAACTTGGCCATCACCCCAGGGACCAGGTCCCACATTCATGGGGTGGTTGACTGGGTTTCGAGACACTTCCCAGGGCCCAAGGGGATGAATCCAGGACAAACTGCAGGGATCATTTTCTGCCAAAGTGGGGAAAGACAGGAAGAGCCAAACCAGGAGCACACTGTTAGGGGAAAGAGGTGTGGAGGGGGAGGGGGAGGGGATGTCAGTGGGGGTCATTATAAAAGGAATCAAATAACCTTGTGCTGCTTCTTAAACAGTTAGCTAATAGTTAACCCACTTACATACTTGAAGACTTGAAAGTCACCTAAAGACAAACAAAGAAAACTTGTCTCTCTCCTACGGTCTTTCCTTGCTTATCCCCCATTCCCTTCCCCAAAGGCGATTACCATTACTGGTTTCAGTACAACCATCCAGAGAGAACCGACAGATATATACATATTCTTTCAAAGACAAATGTGACCCTACACCTCACATTATGTTGTACTTTGCTCCTTTATTTTATTTTATTTTTTTCTTTGCTCTTTTTTTTTAAAGATTTTATTTATTTGAGAGAGAGGGCACAAGCAGGAGAGGGAGCAAAATCTCAGGCAGATTCCCCCGCTGAGCACAGAGCCTGAAAGGGGCAGTGGTGGTGGGGGGGGGCTCCATCTCAGGACCCTGAGATCATGACCTGAGTCGAAACCAGGAGTTGGACACAACCGACTGAGCCACCCAGGTGCCCCCTCTTGTCTTTCTAAATAGTATATCCCGCAGGGAATGACCTCATTCCTATTACTTCAGATAGCTGCGCGGTATTCCCTTGGTGGGCGCATCACGGTGTAATTCACGGTCCTCCATGGAGGGGCATTTGGATAAAGCTTGGAGAGGTCTCCTCTCTGTCTTATGGGATCCTGGAAGTGCCCGGGATGGAAAAGAAGCCAGTTCTGCTGTGTCCAGGAAAACCCTTTCTGAAGTTCACAGAGTGTCATTGCATGAAATGGAAATGGGACCTTCCACGCCTGCAGCCCTTACTTCCTGGCCGGAAGCTGGAGAAGGAGATGCAGCAAGACACGGGGTAGACTCTGAGGAAGATGCTGAGGCCGCCCCACCTGCCTGGGGCCTGGATTCCTTAACTACACGTTGACCCTCTGCCACCCTGTGTTTTGCAGGAACCAGACCTGCCCATTGACGATGAGCTGATAATGCTGAGGTGCCTGGAGACCTTTGATGATGAAGATCTGTGACACGGGAGGGCTGGGACCGGAAGAGGTGAGGGAGGTGGGCAGTTTCCAAATTCCACTAATGCCAGCAGCCGAGGCTGCACCTGCCTCCCCCTTCCAGGGTATTTCGGAGGGGCACCCCAGAGCATTTTGATGGTTTGAGGTTCTGATTATTATAAAGGCTTTAAAAGAAGTATGGCCCTGTGTCAGTCTTTTGGGGTTGTTTGGTGCCCGTGGCTGACCTGCTGTGAGGCTCGCACCTGCCTACTGCGGGGATCCTGGTGCAGCCGGGCCGAAGTCCAGGCCATGGGCCTTTCAAGAAAGGACAGACAGGGTCTGTCCCCAGAGGTACCATCACACCAGGTACTCTGAGCACACACTGGGTTCAGGGCATAGTTCTGCTGGTTCTAGAGAGTTCTGGGGGCCACTCCCGCACAGTGCACACTCTGGCAGCCCAGGAAGAGTGCTGAGCACGTCTGTGCTATGGGACCTATAGGGCATCAGGGTAGAATGAGCTTCCTCTGCTTCTGGTAAGAAAGACTCCTAAATGGAGCTCAGGCCCGCTCCCGCCGTGTTCTGAGTGCTTTTTGACAAGGTTCCTGAGAGTGCACACTGGATGGGACAGTGTCAGGTTGACCAGGCCTGCGTACCCAGATATTTGGTCTCACATGATTCTTGATGTTTCTATGATGGTATTTTGAGATGAGATAAACATTTAAACCAGTTGGCTTTGAGTAAATGTGGAGTCATTACCCTCTGTAATATGGGTCAGCCTCATCCAGTCAGTTGAAGGATCAAATAAAACCAAAGACTGACCTCCCACGAGGAGGAGGGACGTGCCTTCAGACACGAACAGCAGCTCTTCCCAGTCCGTAAGCCTATTCTGCCGATGTCGAACATTCCAGCTTGCTCAGTCATGTGAGCCCATTCCTTAACATCTCTCCCTGCGTGTGTGTGCACGTGTGTATAGTGTGTGTTGGCGTGTGTGTGCACATGCACGCGTCCCACATCCTGGTGGCTCTATTTCTCTGGGGAACCCAGACTAACCCGCTGGGTGTGCAGAGAATGGGTTCCCTGGCTTTTTCAAGTCTCCCACCATGAGGACAGCGGCTCCCCTCCCCTAAAGGGCTCTCAAATCCTTCGGCTCTTCCATCTCCCCAGAAGAAACCAGCATGCAGGTTAGGTGTTAGGACCCAAGAGCAGTCCTGTCTGCCCTCAGCCCCAGGGCTCACGTCTCCCCTCCATCCTGTCACCAGCTCACCCCTAAGGACTCCCATGGTAGCTATGCAAGGACTGTAGCCAGCATGTCACTCTTTATAAACAACCCAAAGGAGGGGCAGGCAGGGTCTGTATCCTCGGGGTCGCCCACACGGGTGCTAGGAAGGAAGGAAAGAGGAGCGCTCACGGCCCCAGTGCCCACCTGCAGCCAGCCCCCCAGTCAAGAACGGACCAGCACGTGGGAAAGGAGAAATCAGTCTTTACAGAGGTGGCTGCACATAGTAGGTCCTCAGGGAACACATGCCGGCTCTAACCAGTCCCCGCCCACTCCGGCTGGCCCTCAGTCCTGGAGCCCTACGTGTCCTCAGCGTGGACCTCAGGGGAATGCTGTGTCCTTTCTCCCCACATCCATGTGTTAGGAGCATCCCCGCTCCACTCCTCAGCCCTAGTGGCCCTCGGCTCCCGACCCGGCAGGACTCACTGGCTATGGGGCCGCCCAGCATGGTTTAACGTCCCCTCCAATGGGACTTGCCCTCCCTTCCTGCCCACCGAGGCCTCTTCCTACAACGCTCAGATATCTTCCCTTATCTTGACTGAGGATGTCCTGTATTAGCCAGGACTGTATCTGTCAGAGGAACCCCACCAGAGAGGACAGGTACAGCTATGGGGGTAGGTATCGGTTTAAGTATTAATGGTGGAGACTGCAGATCTGAGATTTGCTGGGCAGACCAGCCAGCTGGAAACTCTGGCAGGAGTTCATACTGCACTCCTGAGGCCTATCACAACAAGGAAACAGGGAGGCCATGAGGCCGAGTGAGTTCTGATCCCTTGGCATCCTGCGTGAGCAAGCCAACCTAAGCCAGAGTCCAGGCACTTGATTCCAAGAACGTGCGAGTTAAGAACATACCATCACCAACAGCTGGAGCCGCGGGGGGGGCGGGGGCGCTGGAGCACCCAGAGATCAGAGCAGGAGCTGGGGGGATGGAGGGGATGGAGGGTCCTCCTCACCTCCCCGAGGGGTAGGTGCCCGGGAGGGGAAGAGCAAGAGGGGCTCAGAGAGAACGGTTCCTGGCGCCTTTCAGCAAACAGCCCGGTCTCCGTTCCCTCTGCCCCCCAGGCCTCGTCCTGTTCGGACAGAGCGGAAAAGGTGGGGCCTGCGCGCGTGCCTGGGGGACCCTGCTCCCACCGGCTTACGCTGGAGGTAGAAGACCGCTTGCCGCGGGTGCCCAGTGCCCGGCCCCGGTGCCCACGTGACTGTATCCGGGCCGCTCCCGCGTCAAGGTCTCGGTCAATGCTAACTCGGCTGCCACAGCGTGCAGGGTGCCTACCCCTCCTCGCCCGGGGAGGCGAGCTCACGGGGCCCAGGGGTGAAGAGCGCTTTGGCACAGCCGTGAGGACAGGTCTTCTCATAACCTGATTTCCGTGACACCCTCCGGGCGCTTTCCGGAGGGCTCCGGGGAGAGACAGGCTCGCAGGCTTACTCCCCGCTCACATTTCCCGGCTTCAGCCCTGGGCCAGAAGGGGAGGGACCGGGCGCAGGAAGACGTGCAGCGCTCGCTGCCAATCCCCCAGGGGAGGCCGTACACCTCCAAGGCCTTGGTCGTCTCCGCGGGCTCCTCCTGGATTTGATTCCACACCAGGAGGCCTCTCTCCTCCAGGCTTCCTGGTGGGAGACAGCGAGCAGTCAGGATTGGGTGCCAACGGAGCAGCGCCCGGACAGGGGAGGCCTCTGGCGCCCCCTGCAGGCACTCGTGAGGCCTCTTCTCTGCCCTCCACCGGCCCAAAGTACATCTTCCTGGCTTTCCATCTGGAGTCCTACCGCGGGGCCACTCCGGGACATTCCCTGAGCTCCCACTGTGGGAAGGGAGAAACTTCTATGAGCACCATCCTTTCCCCACTTCAAAGGGCGGGTCTTTCCACGCTCTATTTCTAGAATGCAGGTGCACTTTACACTTGGAGAGAACAAATGTGGAAACCAGAGTACGCCGAAGCCGGTGCTATCCTAAAGGTTAGTGGTGGGAGGTTCAAGAAGGGAGCATTGAAAGCCACCCATGAGGGCAGCCCTGCACTCCTCACGGCGACGTCCTCCGCACCCAGACCCTCAGTTTGCTCCTCACCACCCCTATTACCCTCTATCCTCATTGTCTGTTCTCTTGTCTTTCTCCCCTGTTAGCCTGTGGGTTTCTGGAAGGTGGAAGGCATGTCTTTCTGCTTTTTGTATTCTCAGTACATAGCACCTGGAACACAGCAAGTGCTCAATGGGTTTTTTAGAAGGAAAGAAAGAGAGGGAGGGAGGGAGGGAGGAAAAGAAAGCATGCATTCTCTCCCTCACCAACCAGATTTTGGGCTCTTGGCTGTTTTTCTTTTTGCTTCTGGTGTGCTTCTCACCTTAGGGCTCAGAATTGTGTCCCATCCCCCCTAAAATCAAAAGTTGAAGCCTTGACCCCACTATCTCAGAGCATGCATATATTTGGAGATAGGACCTTTAAAGAGGTGATTCTGTTCAACATGAGGTCTTTGGGGGTAGAACCTAATCTAATATGAGTATTGTCCTTATAGGAAGAGCTTAGGATACACAGGGAGGCACCGACCCAGAAGGAAGGCCAGGTGAGGTCACAGCGAGAAGGTGGCCCTCTGCAAGCAAGGAGAGGGGCTTCAGGAGAAACCCACTCTGCCAACACCTTGATCCCAGTCTTCTAGCCTCCAGACTGTGAGGAAATACACTTTGGCTGTTTAAACCAGCCTGGGGTGTTGGCTTACGGCAGCCCTAGAAAGCTAACAGGGGTCTGTACTTCCCACCCAGACCCAGGGCCTGCTCAGAATGGGCTATGATTAGCCTGACATGGTAATAAGGGTCTGAGGAGCCCTGGAGGAAGCCCAAATGCTGCCCGTCTACCCACACTGCCAGCCTGCGGAGCAAAGGTGAGCCCTACCAGGGATGGTGTTGTCCAGGAGAAAGCCCAGAAATCCACCAACAAACATGCCTGTGGTCAGCAGCACCTGGATGACCTGGTCCAGTTGGAGAATCCCTAGAGCGAAGACAAAAGCAACAGGGATTCCCAGGGACCAAGGTCCCCACCGGCCCTGCCCCTGGGGCGACCACAGTTTAGAAGACAGAGAATCACCTGTCTGGAGATTCTCAGGGTTCTTGTTCACCCAGCTGGGAATGGCGAGCCCACAATAGATGGAGAAGCCAAAGATGAAGAGGTTCCTGGATGAGTTCATGTCCACATACTGCAGGAGAGAGGCCCCCGTGGCAGCCCTAAGCCCCCAGTACCTGTACTGCATAGCGCTCTAACTCTCCCCCAAGGGCCCCATCCCTTCCTGCTGCCACTAGAGGTGGGGGAGGGAGGCTGGACTCAGAGCACCACACCCAGTGTGCAAACCAGGCCTGGATCGCCACGTGGCCCTGGGAGCTGAGTGGTCGGGACCACCCAGTTCAAACTGGGCAGTTTCTGTTTTTCAGAAGCGTGGATGCTTTGGGCTGTTTCCATCTTCTCTTTGGAAGCCACTGTGGTTTCTGGGACCAAGGATTCCTTCTCCTCCTCCCCAGCCCCAGCCCTGTTCTCCTTCAAGAGATGCATGGGCTTCTGTTTGCAGAGTGCCTCGCCTCACCTGCAGATTGGAGACCCCCACGGCGGTGACGACCCCGAACATCACCAGGAACATGCCTCCGATCACCGGGGTTGGGATGGTGGCAAAGGCAGCTCCGATCTTCCCGAACATGCCCATCAGCAGCAGCAAACAGCCGGCAGCCACCATCACCATTCTGCTCCCCACCTGCAGGGCTCAGGGGTGAGGGAGGAGCTCAGCACCAGCCAGGCCTCTGCCCGCGCTGCAAACAACACTCCAGGGCACATGACCCCCAAAATGGCCCCCTTACTCCCACACAGGGCTGCAAAGCATGAGGGTGTGACTCGTGTCCCGGCCTCTGGCCTCATCTCTTCACTCACTGCTCTCTCCCTGCCTTAACATCCTGACTCACCTGCTCCTTCTCCAAGAAGCCTTTCCATTGAGGCAAAAGGCCTCTCTTGGAGGCAGTGGCCCAGGGTTTAAGAATAGACATTTGGGGGCCAACCCCAGTTCTGTCTGTGACTGGCAGTGGGACTAGGACACATTACTTAACTTCTCCAAATAGCCTCCAAATTAACCAAATGGAATGAATAATACTTCACAAACTCATTTTACAAGGCGAGTATTATCTTGATGCCAAAGTCAGAGAAGGACACGCTAAGAAACTGGGTGGTTCAGTCAGTTAATCATCTGCCTTAGGCTCGGGTCATGATCTCAGGGTCCTGGGATTGAGCCCCGCATGGGGCTCTCTGCTCAGCGGGGAGCCTGCTCCTCCCTCTCCCTCCTGTGCACATGCTCTCTCTCTCTCTCTCTCTCTCTCTCTCTCTCTAGCTTTCTCTCTCTCAAATAAATAAATAAAATCTTTTTAAAAATTTAGGAAACCAAATTCATTAGCACATTAGAAGGACCATACGCTCTGACCAAGTGGGATTTCTCCCTGGGATGCAAGGATGTTTCAACAGGCACCAACAATAAGTGTGATACACCACGTAAGCAAAATGGAAGATAAAAGCTGACAGTCACCTCATAGATGCAGAAAAAACCTTAGACAAAATACATCTTTTCATGACTAAAACTCAACAAATTGGGTATAGAAGGAGCATACCTCAACACAGTGAAAGCCATAAGTGACAGCAGAGACGATATGATCTGATACAGAGAAAATCCTAAAAACTCAGCCAAGAAACTATTAGACCCAATCAGTAAAGTCACAGAATGCAAAAATCAATATACTAGTTGCATTTCTACAAACTAACAATAAAATATCTGAAAATTTAAACAATCTAGTCACAATAGCATCAAAAATGATCAAATACTTCAGAATGAATTTAACCAAGGAAGCAAAAGATCTGTACACTAAAAACTAAAAGACATTGATGAAAGAAATTGAAGAAGACATAAACACATGGGAAGATATCATATGTTCATGGATAAGAGTTAATGTTGTTAAAATGTCCATACTACCCAAAGCCATCTATAGAGTCAGTGTGGTCCCTAACACAAATCCAAAGGCATTTTTCACAGAAATAGAAAAAAAAATCCTAAAATTTGTCTGTAAACACAAAAGACCCCAAATAGATAAAGCAATCCCGAGAAAGAAGACTAAAACGTGTGGGGGCATCACATTTCCTGATTTCAAATGATACTATAAAGCTGTAGTAATTAAAATGGTATGGTCCTGGCATAAAAATAGACACATGGACCAACTGAACGGAATTCAGAACCCCAAAGTAAACCCATGCATATATGCTTGACTAGTATTTGGCAAAAAACCCAAGCATGTTCAATGGGGAAAAGGACAGTCTCATCAATAAATGGAGTTAGGAAACCCAGAGAACCACATACAGAAGGATAAAATTGGACCTCTACCTTGCACCACTCAAAAAATTTAACTCAACATGAACTAAAGACTTAAATATAAGATCTGAAACTGAAAATCTTTGAAGAAACCATAGGGGAAATCCCCTTGAAATTGGTGTTTGCAATTTTTTGGGGGGTATGACACCAAAAGTATAAACAACAAAAGCAAAAATCAACAATTGGGACTACAGGAAATGAAAAAGCTCCTGCTCAGCAAAGGAAACATTTGACAAAATAAAAAGGCATCCTACAGGATAGGATAAAATATTTGCAAAACATCTGTCTGATCATGGATTAATATCCAAAATGTATAAAGAGTTTGTACACCTCGGGGCAGCTGGGTGGCTCAGTTGGTTAAGCGACTGCCTTTGGCTCAAGTCATGATCTCGGAGTCCTGGGATCAAGCCCCGCATCAGGCTCTCTGCTAAGTGGGGAGCCTGCTTCTCCCTCTCTCACTCCCCCTGCTTGTGTTCCCTCTCTAGCTGTGTTTCTCTCTGTCAAATAAATAAAATCTTTTTTTTTTTTTTAAAGATTTTATTTATTTGACAGAGAGAAACACAGCCAGAGAGGGAACACAAGCAGGGGGAGTGAGACAGGGAGAAGCAGGCTTCCCGCCGAGCAGGGAGCCTGATGTGGGACTCGATCCCAGGTCTCCGGGATCATGACCTGAGCCGAAGGCAGTTGCTTAACCAACTGAGCCACCCAGGCACCCCTCAAATAAATAAAATCTTAAAAAAAGAGTGTACACCTCAATAATAACAACAAAAATGATTTAAAAAAATGGGTAGAGGAACTGAATAGACATTTCTCCAAAGAAGACATCCAGATGGCCAACAGATCCGTGAAAAGGTGCTCCATATCACTCCTCATCAGAGAAATGCAAATCAAAATCACAGTGAAATATCACCTCACATCTGTTAGATTCAGTTATCATAAGAAAGATAAGTAATAAGCGCTGATAGTCATGTGCAGAAAAGGGAAGCTTTGTGTGCTGTTGATGGGAACAAAAATTGCAAAAGCCACTATGGAAAAGAGCATGGCTTTTCCTCAAAAAAATTAAAAATAGAATCACCACATGATCCAGCAATTCCTCTTGTGAGTATTTATACAAAGGAACCAAAACATTAATTTGAAAAGATATCTGCCATCCATGTTCATTGCAGCATGAATGACAAGAGCCAAGACATCGAAACAAACTAAATGATGGATGAGTGGAGAAAGAAATGTGGTGTATATATGCAACATTATTCAGCCATAAAAAATGAAATCTTTTCATTTGCAACCATATGGATAGACTTTTAAGGCATTATGCTAGGCGAAATATGTCAAAGAAAGACAAATATTGTATGGTACCATTCATATGTGGAATCTTAAAAAGCTAAAATCAGAGCACCTGGGTTGCTCAATTGGATAAGAGTCGAACTCTTGATTTCAGCTCAGGTCATGATCTCAGGATCTTGAGGTCGAGCCCTGCCTCAGGCTCCACGCTGGGCATGGAGTCTCCTTAAGATTCTCTCTCTTTCAAACATTAACTAATTAATTAAGTAAGTAAGTAAAAAAATTTAAAAACCTGAATTCACAGAAATAGAGTAGAGTGGTGGTTAGCAGGGTCCTTGGGGTGGAGAAAATGGGGAGATGTTCATCAAAGAGTATAAACTTTCACTTAGAAGTTGAATAAGTTCTGGGGATCTAATGCACAATATTGTGATTATAGTTAATAACACCGAATTTCAGCTTGAAAGTTGCTAAGAGAGTAGATCTTAAATATTCTCACCACAGAAAAAGAAATGGTGATTATGTAACTATGTAACGTGAGGGGAGTGTTAGCTCAGGGTGGTCATCACATGGAAAAATGGGAGCCATCAAATAAACACATTGTACAGCTTAAACTTATGCAAAGTTACACTACAGCGAAGTATATTTCAGTAAAGCTGCAGGGGAGGAAGTGGGAAGGAAAATCTGTGTATCTAGAGTGCAGGGGGGAGCAGAGAGAGAGACACACGCGGGAGATGGATGAAGAACAAGGCAAGGGTTCCACCACGAAGGCCATAAGGGTCACAGAGAGGAGCTAGAATGAAATCCAGACACAAGGCATAACCCAAATGTGGTGTTTATCTATGGAGTGGAGTGTTATTGGACTGTCATTCTGCTAAGTGACATAAGCCAGTCACAAAAAGACAAATACTGTAGGATTACGCTTCTCCGAAGTCCCTAGAGTCATCAAATTCGTAGAGACAGCAACTAGAATGCCAGTGGACAGGTGCTGGGGAAAACCGGGAATAAGGAGTTGTTTGATGGCTGCAGATTTCAGTTTTTCTGTTGCGCATCTTTAACCACAACAAAAAGTATTTTTTAAAGTATCTTTCCAAAGATACTCTAGTGGCAACTACTGAATCCCCTAATGCAGCAGCAATAAAGTAGCAGATTCTGCCTTCGCTTATTTTCTTTCCCATCCAAGAGCTTATTTATTTAAATGTCCTCATGACCAGTTTATAATCCTCAGAAGGACCAAGAAACAAAGGCTGGCATCAGAGCTAATGGAAACACAGCCCCGCCAATATTTTTATTTTAAAAATATAAAGTCCAACACTGAGGGGCGCCTGAGTGGCTCAGTTGGTTGGGCGACTGCTTTCGCTTAGGTCATGATCCTGGAGACCTGGGATCGAGCCCCACATCGAGCTTCCTGCTCGGCGGGAGGCCTGCCTCTCCCCCTCTCTGTCCCTCTGCTTGTGTTCCCTCTCTAGCTGTATTTCTCTCTGTCAAATAAATAAATAAAATCTTTTAAAAAAAAAATAAAGTCCAACACTGAGCCCTATGTTGGACTTTTGAACTCGGGATCAATCAAATAATCAATCCAAGTTGTTTGAAACTGCCGAGTTTGTGCTGATTTGTTACAGCAACAAGAGACCCACAGGGGGATGACGGGTGCAGGTACCCGGCCCAAAGCCATTGTTGGCGGACTTACCCTGGTGATGCCCAGCGCCCCAACGTTCTCACTGTAGGAGGTGGTGCCGTTCCCTGTGCCCCAGGCCCCCGCCAGCAGACAGCCGAGACCCTCGATGCCGATGCCACGGTTGACAGCGTGCCTTGGAGGGGGTGGGGCCCCCACCAGCCGGGCGCAGGCATAATAATCGCCTACTGACTCCACCATCGAGGAGATTACCCCCGCAATGATCCCAAAGACCCCAGCCAAGCTGATGGTGGGGAGGCCCCACTGTCCTGCAAGAGGCATGCAGAGGGAATGTTAATCCAGGAGACAATGGGTTGCTGAGGCCAAAATAACTTCTCAGCCGCAGGGGGTCTTTGGAAGGTTTGCAAGACCAGGCACAGCATCCCCCAACCCCACAAGTGTCCAGAGGTTTTGGCATGGACTCCCGCCCTGCCTCCCTGAGGGTAAGGCAAACACCAGCTCTGGAGGTCACTGTGCACCACGACGGCCAGCAGCAGAGCCCCTTCCCAGGCAGATCTTGGAAGCAGAGATTCTCATTCAGGGAGGCACAAGCTCCACAGTCCATGGGGCCAGGCCAGCCCTCCCTGGAACCTGGTTATTAGTATGCCTGAGCCAAAAGTGCTGGGAGAGGCAAGCAGAAGCGGGCGAAGGGATGGCCTTGACCTCATCTTCCCAGAAATGTTCCAGTTCAGCCTGAGGCTCCCTTGGGGGGAATCCAACTAATCCAGGAAGAGTCCCAAAGCTCTGAATAGAAGGTCGAGATCTGCCCCTCTCAGGCCGTGGGTTCTGAGTGACCTGGGGGAGGGACTGAGAGGAAGGTCCAGGAACGGGAGCCTTTGGTCTAATAGCCCCAGAGGATTCTTAGGACAACCCAAGGTTCTCTTTCTTCTCTTAGGGGGTCTCCTAGGGACTGCTCCTCCTTGTCAGATCTTTTGGAGGAGAACCATCCCCTGGCTCCATTCAATTCTCCATTCAGTGCCCTTGACCCCATGCACAGTCCTGGAAAACATGTGTCCCTGGTTAGAAAGGAGCCCTATCTTCTCATTACCTGGGTAAGGGAAGCGAAACCAAGGAGCCTGGCTCAGCACGTTGCCTTTGGTGTCAGTGCGGGCCAGGTGCCCATAGGCCGTGGGGGCTGTGGGGAGGGCGTTGGTGACCGTGAGCACGAAGCAGAGAAGCCACGAGATGCAGAGCGCCAGCAGCACCTGCAGAGGGAGCCCTTTCACCACCCTGCCCAGGGCCCCAGGTCCTGCCAACGCCTCCCAGAGGTGCTGGGCCAGGGAGGGAGGTTAGGGAAGCTCTCTGAAATGAGAAAACTCTGGGTTACTGGACCTTCCAGTGACAATAGCAATCTCTGTCATCGTTAGCCATTTAAGGAATGTAGGAAATAAACTATGGAAAAACCTTGTGTCAAATGGAGGCAGAAAGGCCTAGCAAAATAGTCACAGCCTGGGTCGGAAGGATTACTGTCTGTTTCCCTTTCCACTGTTGGCGAGTCACATGACCTTGGATCAAACTCTCCGAGCCTCAGTCTCCTAGTCTGTACAATGGAATGACAATCACTGCTCTGCAGAGCCTGAAGCTCTAATGATATTTAATCCCTGGGGGCAGAACCCCAGAAAGGTGTATCTTTAACAAGGTCCCCAAGTGACGCCCGTGCACTCAGAGTTGTAGAACCACCAGCCTACAGGGCGGGAAGGGACCAGTGAGATGTGGGAGTATCTTTTTACAATGTGAAAGGTAGCTCACTGTTAAATTAAACCTGAAAACATACCGTGTGCTTTGCAGCCACACAAGCCTAACACCGAGATGCAAATTCAGCAGAGAACTGTCTGAAAAGTGAGGGACCAACCCCGTCACGAAGAGTCCGGACTATACATGAGCCACCGAGAACTTGATCTGAGCAACTGGGTCATCCATTTTGTATAATTAGTCATGAACCTTCCTGTAGGGACGGCCCTAGGAACGTGTGACAAGGCTGTCCCACACAGGTGCCCAGGGCAGGGTTCTCTGCTCCGGGGTGAGAGGCTTCACAGAATGACAGGGAAAGTATTACACCCAAGCCCAGGGAGTGTTCCCATGGACCGTGTGGCTCCCCTTGGTCTTCTTCTACAGCGGAGTGGGGGTCAGGGAAGAGAGGCCCTGTACACAAGGAAGCATTTGCTTTGGGGACCTTCTGGGTGTGCAAGAGGCTGCCCTTCGCTCTCTGGGGAAGTCCACTAAGAAGGGAAGACGGTGAGGAGTGCTTCTTACCGGGAAGACCTGAAACAGGTAGAACTTAGACGTGTGACACTTCTCCTCTCCTCCATAAACGGGCACGGGCAGGGCGACGTTTTTCAGGTACTGAGAAAACAGTATGATGAGGAAGATGGTCCTGAAACAGAAACAAGCCATGCCCAGGCTGGCAAGCTGGGGCTCATCCTGAGCAAGGGTCCAGCATCTGTGGGATGGGGTGGCCGGGGCCGCATTGGGAGGGTCCCCAAGGAGGCAGTCCCCATCCCTGAGAAGGTGGGCTGTTTCCTTTCAGAGCTGCTGGTGGCTGGAGAGGAATCCTGGGAAGGGGGACTATTACTCCCTGCAGGTCAGGAACTAGACAGATCCCAGCAGGTGGAGAGAGCGAGGCCCTTCAGAAACTGTCTTCTCTCCCAGGTCATTCTGCAAGTCCTCGTGGTCAGACCATCACAGCAGCATGAATGAGCGTGTCCAGTCCCAAGCCCCTTCAAAGCTCTATGGAAATGCCTAAGACCTCTTTTTTCCATAAAGCCTTCCTGATCCTCCCAGGTGGCTGTCATCACCCCTCCCCCAGACCGTGCACGGCATTCTCTGATTCTCATTTCTGTTTCCTGGTGTCATAGCTCCTCGGAGGGCCCAAGGCTCATCTCTCCTCCTCTATAAGACTACTGAGAGCTGGAGCTCTGTCTTCGCACCCTTCCCAGGTGCCAGGGGTTCACATACATCGGCTCAATGAAAACTTAACAGGCAGAGCACCCACAGTATCAATATTCTGCGAACACTACACTAAGGGTTCTTACATGCTGCCTGTGATTAACTCATTGTTTTTGAGGACTAATAATGTAAAAAATAGTAGTAAGAATAAATGGTAGCAATTTCACCGCTTCTTACGGTATCACAATGTTTATGAAAGTATATCTGTAAACCACAAGAGTTTGCCAATATCCAGAACACGTTATTCTTACTGGGTGATCTTCCACCCGAAAGAACTGAGCTCCATTCGCAGAGTACTTACATGGCGGCAATCCCCCAGTGGATCCCAGCGTTATTGCCCGCAGAGTCAAAGAGAGGCAAGGCCACCAAGGAGATGGTCGGAGCAATGGTCAAGGGACCAATGAAGCGCATGAGAAACCCAATAAGGCCTGAGAATCCTACCAGCATCTGGACACAGGAAGCGACCATAATGGCTCCCTGCAACTGAAGAGAGAAAAGTAGAGCTCAGACACCTTGTAGAGACCGAAGCTTGCAGAGACGGTGGGCCTCAGCCCAGCCCCGGCCCCCATGGCAGACCTGGGGCACAGCCCACTTCTCAACCTGGACCCTCCCAGGTGGCCCCCCCAGAGGCACCACAGGATCAAAGCTGAACCCCAGGGCAACGGAGGCAAGGAGAGCCCTGTTCTTGCTCCTCTCTCCGGTTCTGGATTTCCGACTACCTGTTGGACATTTTCGCTTCATTTGAAGGTTTTCAGGAAATGGCCTTCAAAAGTGTTTACTGTTCACAGTGATGACGATGGTGATGACTAACGTCACTCTGTACCATGTTGGAACGCTTGCTCTCTTACTTTTCTGTGTTCCCATTTTCTGTTGCAAGGGTTGGCAAAAAAATATATTTTTTTTTCTGTAAAGGACCACATAGTGAATATTTTAGGCTTGATGGGCCATATGGGCTCTGTCAAAACTTTTCCAGGCAAGTTGTGAACAAATGAACCTCGCTGCGTTCCAATAACATTTCATGTGTAGATACTGAGATTAGAATTTCATATAGTTCTGACACATCATGAAATAGCAGTCTTCTTTCTCAACCGTCTAAAGTATAAAACCGTTCTTAACTTGTGAGCTATATGAAAGCAAGCAGCAGGCCCGGTCTCGCTCATGGGCTGCTAGTTTGCCAACCCTTACTCGACTGGACTGATTGCATTTATTTAATAGCTCCTTTCTTACTCTTCTAGTTTGGATGTTATGCCTTCCATTTTATCCCTGAGAGCTTTTCTTTATTTTAGGGTCTGCTCTTTCTGAAAGTAATGAAGCAACTCCCACTTTCTTTTGATTAGTGATAGCATGATATATTTTTCTCCATCCATTTACTTTCAATCCTCTATGTGTCTTTATATTTATTTTTTAAAGATATTTATTTGTCAGAGAGAGAGTGAGCACAAGCAGGGAGGGCAGCAGGCAGAGGGAGAAGCAGGCTTCTCACTAAGCTGCGAGCCCAGTGTGAGATTCGATTCAGGATCCTGGGATCGTGACCTGAGCCAAAGGCAAATGCTTAACAGACTGAGCCACCCAGGTGCCCCTATGTATTTTCATATTTAAAGTAGGTTTCTTATAGACAACATATAGTTAAGTCACACATATATTTTATCCATTCTGACAGTTTCTATCATTTAGTTGGTACATTTAATCCATTGACATTCAGAGTGATTAAGGATAGAGTTGGGTTGGTATCTACCATACTCATTACTGTTTTCCATTTGTTGACCTTGTTCTTTGTTCTATTTTTGTCTTCCTCTCTTTTTGTGGTTTTAATTGAGCATTTCATAGGGTTCCATTTTTCTCCTTCCTTAGCATATCAGATATACTAGTGATATATATATATATTTATATATATATATATTTATTTATTTATTTATTTACTTTTCTGAGTGGTGACTCTAGAATTTGCAATGTACTTTTTAAAAAAGATTTTTTTTATTTATTTGACACAGAGAGATATCACAAGTAGGCAGAGAGGCAGGCAGAGAGAGGGGAGGAAGCAGGCTCCCTGCTGAGCAGAGAGCCCGATGCAGGCCTCGATCCCAGGACCCTGAGATCATGACCTGAGCTGAAGGCAGAGGCTTTAACCCACTGAGCCACCCAGGCGCCCTGCAATATACTTTTACAACGAATCCAAATCCACTTTCAAATAACACAGGTAGTGTGAGCACCTTAGAATAACAAAATAATCTTAATCCATCCCTCCTTCTCATCCCTTATATCATTGCTGTCACTCATTTCATTGACATCTAAGGACACACAAGCAGGTCCATAAAAACTTCCATGACACTGAGAGGTAAAGTCTGAGCTCATCGAAGGTGTTGAGAACTGAACTTGCCTTCTCTTCCCAGTTTTTTACTTTTTCTGCTACCACCATGTCCTTAAAACAGAACCACTGTTGACTTTCACTTCCCTGCTACCTAGAGCCCAGTAAATAACGACCTTCCTATTCGTCCTATATTTGCATCACCTTCCGGGGTGGCTAGCATGACACACAGTTGGCATGCTGACCACCAGCAGTTTCAATCCTTGAGATGTGTGTGGATAAATATAATTCAGCTGAACATGGAGATGCTGCCTTAAATTCCAAAAGCCTGCTTCAGTGAATTCAACCAATCAATCCAATTAATGGAACCAGGTTGAAACGTGCAAGAACTTCCTCTGATTTACAGCATCAGCGAAACGCACCGACCAGCAGGTGGAGCTCAACTACCGCAGATAAGGCTCCAGGTTGGGCTCAGGCATCAGTCCCGGGAGATACTGTGGGGAAAAAATAGTGGAGTCTATTGTCTTAGGGCAAAAGGAATCCCTACCCTGGGCGCTGGGTTTCAGAGCAGGAGTTGGCAAACTTTTTCTGTAAAGAGCCAGATAGTAAATATTTTAGATTTTGTGGGCCAAGTGTGCTTTCTACCACATTCTTTTTTAAAAACAACCTTCTTTTAAAACGTAAAAACCATTCTTAGTGCATGAGCGGTTAAAACAACAACAACAACAACAACAAAAAACAGACCTCGGGCTGGATTTGGTCCCAGAGCCATAGTTCTTATATTCCTTTAAAGGACTTCGTATATCATAAACACAAAAATAAACAATAAATGTATTAAAGAAAATATGGTGTCTCTGCCACTTGGGATGGCAAGTTTGATGCATGTACAGCATGACCCATATCCCTAAACACCTCCCTCACTATTAATACTGTTCAAGCCCCAGAGAAATTATTTTCCAGAACTCTTGCCCAGTGTCCTCAAAACACAAGGTAACGGCTTCTGAACATGCTAAAGTTTTGTGAGTTGTGCTTTGATAGGGCTGAAGGCAGATTTTTCATCAGGACGGAGGGAAGACTTGAGCAGACGTGCTTAGGTAGGAGAAGAGACAAATGAACGCGTCAGATCTTTCTTCTTGGATAGAATGCAGGCAAGAAATTCCTGGGCTCAGCAGGTCTGCGTGGAAGGGAAAGCTTCCCTGGCATCTAGCACAGCAGGGTGAGGAACCCCCACTTCTTGTTCTTTGATTGGTTTTAATTTGGATTTAACGAAGCCAAATATGGGCTCCCTGGGGGGACAGCAGAAACAAACAAATAAACAAACACCCACAAAGCCACGCACGTGTTCCATGATTCATTCTGTTGATGGGCTCATAAAATCAAGCTTCCCTGAAGAATCTGGAGAAGGCACTACAGCACGTGACATTCTGAGATTGGCCAGTCCACCTGGCAGAAATCCAGAACCCACCCGCTTGACAAGTGAAATTCTTAAGGAATATCTTGGTTCAGAGCTGCCCCTTGGTCCCTCTGCCCTCACAGCTCAGTGCTCCCTGAGCCCACACGGAGCCCACACTGAATAAGGACAGATCGTATCAGAAGCCAGGAGCTTTCGCTCTGCCCTGGGGCTTCGGGTGAGCGTGGGGTCCGAGCAGCTCCTCTGCCCCTCTCCCTTTCACAGACTGTTAGTAACTAGTCTCCCCTGTTTAGAATTAGACTGTTAGTGAATAGTACCAATAATTCTAAGATCAGAGACCCCAACCATGTCTCGGGTAGGGCCAGAAAGACATTCAAGTTTTTGCTTGATTAAAGGAATATTTGCTGAGTAAAGGAAATAGTTGTGGGCACCTGGGTGGCTCAGTCAGTTATTCATTTACTTTTGGCTCAGGTCATGATACCAGGGTCCTGGGATCGAGTCCCACATTGGGCTCCTTGCTCAGCTGGGAGCCTTCTTCTCCCTCTGCACACCCCCCCATACTCTCTCTCTCTCAAAAATAAATAAAATCTTTTTTAAAAAAAGATAAAAGAAATAGTTATGGTCAGGTAAAGAAAAGGCAGTTACACGGGAGGGGTTCCCAGGATTCATGAACCAGTGACAGCCGCCCCCCGCCCACCCCCAGGGACAGATACTACCTCACAAGGTAATCTAACTCTAGCAACAAAACTTGAGTTTCAACGTGTGAGTCCCTGAATTCAGAAAGCCTGGGTTGGACTCTTGCTAAAGGTGCTGCTCAGCTCACTGAGGAACGGGGAGGCGTTAGCGTATTTAACACTTCCACAGAAGGCTCCTGGTGGAGAAAGGAAAGCAAGTCTCAATGTGTGATACGGCTGACTGCACGCGTGTAGATCCCTGGCATTGCCCCTGTGGGCCCGGCGAGGCTGGCAAGTGGGTCGTACAAAGCTCTATTGAAACTTCTACCTTGTGTGGGACAGGTGTTTCATAGTTAAATCTCAAATACTGGTGGTTCATGGTGATGCCCCTGAGTCTTAAAAAGGGGGAGGAAGTATGACCTTGAATGTAGTCACTGGGGTTCATGAGTTGATACTTTGGGCCACAAA
Source organism: Spilogale gracilis (assembly GCA_004023965.1). Taxonomy (NCBI): domain Eukaryota; kingdom Metazoa; phylum Chordata; class Mammalia; order Carnivora; family Mephitidae; genus Spilogale; species Spilogale gracilis. The sequence continues at coordinate 89,324 of PITA01001779.1, forward strand.
CCATGCGCATGGGGCCCCCCCAAACAACAGAATCCCCATCTCCATCTGAAGGCACTTGCGATGCCCGGGGCGGTCCAGATTGTCAACAGCAATGGGCACGTGGGCCTTTGGCAGGGGAACAGGAGGGTGTAGGGCCCGTCGTGGAGCTGGCAGTCTGCCTAGGTCCAACATTTCACACAGTATGGGAGGATTGCATATCTTTAAAAACTGTATTCACAGTGTTGCTGGTTTGAAGACCTGGCCCGCACTACAGTGAAAAAGACTGATCACCCAGATTGCCCACCAATGTGAAGATCAACATCTGTAGCAAACAGGGGAAGGACTTCGTGAAGGACTTCTTGGCAACCCTCATCATGTGAGTCAATTTCTACAAGCAGCACCTCCTGTGTGTACCTCTGCACACCCTGCTGATTCTGTTCCTCTGGAGATCCCTGCCCTGGTCCATGTGCCCTATGATCCGACAAGTCCACTCCTATGTGTCTATTCGATAGACATACATAGATATGTTCACCTAAAAACACCAAGTACATAGACGTCCATACTATCTGTAGCCACCAATAACTGAAAACTACTCTTAAACACAGTTTGGGTGACAGCAGAATACAGAAGTAAATGGATGTATGATTACATAATGGAACACTACTCAGTAAAGAGAACGAAGACTCTATCCCTACGTATAACAATGGGGAAGACTCTGATAAAAAATCATGTTGAATGAAGAAGGCAGACACAAACTAGTATGTTATGTGGAGTATAGAAAGTTCAAAACCAGGCGAAACTCATCTATGGTGTTAGGGATCAGGCCAGCGAGGATCCCGGGGTGAGAGGTGACTGGAAGGAGGCACAGTGGGGCTTCTGGTTTATTGTTAATGTTCTGTATCTTGATCCAGATGCTGGGGGTAATAGGAGCAAGATCCCAGGGTCCTGGGATCAAGCCCCGCATTGGGCTCCCTGTTCAGTGGAGTCTGTTTCTCCCTCTCCCACTCCCTCTGCTTGTGTTCCTGCTCTTGCTGTCCCTCTCTCTGTCAAATAAATAAATAAAATCTTTTTTAAAAAGTTCATTTACAAAAGTACAAGTGCAGACTTTGGAAGGAGAGGAAAAAAAAACAGAACTGGAGTAAGATGATCAAACACACAGTAGTAATATAACATTGCCCAATCCATCCCCCTTGCCCCAGTACCTCTCGGATCCTCTTCTGCCATTCCTCAGTGAACTCAGGAGAGCTGGTGTTCACCAGACTGGCATTGAACGTCCACTGAGGGCACTTCCAAGCGGGAAGGGAGAGCATGGCCAGGGAGGGTGCCACAAAAGCAAATGTCCCTCCCTGGAGAATGGGCAGCCTGGAGGAGGGGGACAAGGAGGCAGTTACCCATGAGATCTGTTAGCATGGGTCCGAAAACCGGGCCCACTGTTCTTTAATCCCAAGGCCTAGCCTGATTTAAAGGCCATACATGACTCAGCCTGTCTCAGTCTACAGGGAGCTCCTGGCACACTCCAAGTCAGACCCAGGAACCCTGCCAAACTTTGGACAGGTAGCACGTAGAGTGTGTGCCACTACCCTGGTCCCAGAAAATCTTTCCCAGAGCCCAAGATAAAAGCATAGCTCCCACTGGGAGTTCTCCCACCAAGAGGTGCACAGCCTAAAATCTGGGTTGCCAGACTCTTTTGTGTCTTCAAGAAATGATCAGCAATCCCAGACCTTGACCTCAAGCTTCCTTTTTATCACATGGACAGAATAGTTTTTAGGCCAATTAATAGGGCAAGTTCCTTCCATCCAGACCCTTCTTACTCCTGCCTGGCTTCTCCCTTTAGTCTCTGAGAACTTCTAGAACTTTCTTCTCTTTGAGGTAAACACAGCCTGATAAGTCAACCTCCAACAATCTTTTCTCCTTAGATCAGAGGCTATCCGGGCTAGCTTAGTCTGCCCACCCACGACATTAACATTGGGGAAGGCACCCCCATGTCTTGATAGCTCAGACACCGTTTCTTCACAATACAAGAAAAGTATTTTTGAACTCAGAATTTCACAAAAGCCTCTTGGAGGATTATTTACAGGAATGACTGAGTTCATCCTATGTAATGAAAACATAAATCTAATGGAAGAGTTCTGCTGGCTGAATGGCCTTGGTATCTTGGCTGAACATGAGAATCAATGATGCCTGGCATCAGCCTCAGGGGAACTTCGGGGCACTTAAAGCTCCAGGAAACTCTAGCATGCAGCCAGGTGATGGAGGACAACTGATCTACCTCCATAAATCTAGACCCATAAGGCTCCACGGGGGAATAGAATACATTGCCCACATGAGGCAGGAATATACAGGTGGTGGTATGGGTATGTGTGAATACTTTTTTAATTTAAAAGTTATGACTCTAAATATCTTGACGGAGAAGGGAAACATGCTCTACTCCCATCTTTAAAAAATCCCCTTGAGCTTTCGAAATGAACATATAAACCTTTGCATATGGGTATAACTAGAGTTACATAAAACAGAACTTGCGTTGTAATTTTTTGCTATAATTCCGTATGCGCATTGCCCTCATTCCCTAAATGTCTGTTGAGGATCTGCTCTGTGGTGGGCAGTGGCTGCCACGATATTGAGGACACCACAGTGAGTGAAACCATAACCATTTCCAATCACTTACTCTCAAGGATTACTTTAAACACCTCATGACGATGCTTATATACAGACCGCCATGTCTGCCATGAACCCACTCTACTGGGTTCCACAAGGGCAGGGATTCATTATTCATTCCCATCCCTCCAGCACTGAGCCTGGTGCCACAAAAATCCTGCCAACATTGGGTTTATTGTTTTTTTTTTTAACTTTAATAGGCATGGAATGAGGTCCTAATAAAGGTTAATTTGCATTTCATTAAGCTATGAGAGATGTGCACTCATAAGTGTGATATGAAGTCTGTTCTCTCTTCATCTATAAACTGTCTACATAGGGTTTGGATACTGTCAAAATATATTTGTAACAATTCTTATGACAGTGAGCTTTCTTTTCATTGAAAAAATGCTTTCTGTTATTATATACAGGAGTGTGTCCCTAGTTCAGAAATTATTAAAGAGAGCATTTCCAGATTTTCAAGTAGTTGCACTGCTTTCTCATTCTGTTCACATTATTAAGATGATTACATGTCCATATGATACATGAACCTTCTGACCTTTGGTGATTTTTTTATGTCCAAGAGCAAGATGCATTTTTTTCATTTATTTGCCTAAGGGTATTATCATGTTCTACCTTTAGGTTCACACAAGTGTATCCACATTTTTCCCTTGTTATTTTATACTTACACCCTCCAGTTCCATTTTCTATTCCTTCCTGCCCCATTCCCACCCCCATTTTGTTCGGTGTAACTTTGTTCTAAAAAAAGATTTTATTTATTTTAGAGAGAGAGTGCATGAGCACAGGAGTTGGAGGAAGAGAGAGAGGGAATCTCCAGCAGACTCGGCGCTGAGTGCAGAGCCCGTTGTGAGGCTGGATGCCATGACCCTGAGACTGGGACCCAAGCCAAAACCAAGAGTTGGACGTGTAATGGACTGAGCCACCCAGGCACCCCAGATATAACTTCTTATCAGTACCTTTTTGGTAGATAGATGACAGAGAGAGAGAGAGAGAGAGAGAGCGAGCGACGCACGCAAGATCTACATACACTCCTTCGCATTTCTGCTAGTTCTTCCTTTATGCATGTCCCCAATACATATATAAGTTATGTGCACTCAGTACTGTTCTAGGTTTCCATTGTTGTATGTATGTCTTATCTTTGAGGGTGACCTTGATGTATATCTCAGTGTTCTTTTCAATTTCCTGATTAATTTTATCTGCCAGCGTGATGGCAATCCCTTTATTTTTAAAATCTGCTCATGAGTGTGATTCACTATTACGCCACATGAGCCTTCTGACTTAAATGTTTTTCTTATAAACTATAGATTGTTGATTTGAAACCAACTCAACATTTTAGATCCAGAAGAGCCTCTTAAAACACATCCAGGTTGGTCTTGCCATTTGTATAGGTAGAGGATCTGGGCCCAACGTCATAGACTTAACCGGGAGGAGTGCTCAGGCCTCATTCCTCCTCATCCAGGTTCCTCGCTGCCCTATGACATTGATGAAGAGCGGGCACAAACCCATGGCAAGTTTAAAACTGGCTCCACCTCTCATCAGTCATGTGACCTAGGCATGTTGCCCAGCTTCTGCCAGCCTTAGTGTTGTCTTTGATAAAATAAGAGTTCTCTCCCCAGGGAGTAGCTGTGAAGATTAAATACATATTAATGTGTAGGCCAGTACCTGGGGCCCAGAAGAGCTCACCAAACACATTATTGTCTTTACTTTATGATTCCCTCTGAAATGTGTGGGTACCTCCCAAGAAGGTGGGGTACATTATGACATTTCCTTTTGTGTCTTCTCTTACAGATGCTCTATTGTGGGATTTTTTTTTTTTTTTTAACTGTTGTCTGGCATTCCCGTCTCTTGAGGGTAGGTTCGCTAAGATTTGTTTTTCTGCATCCCTTGTTTTCTTTTGCGCTGTTGGAATCCATGAAGCTTGGGCTGGTCCTAGGCTGCGTCTTTGCTTTCATTACCCCCCTGCTCGGTGGCCCATCGTACTCAGCCCTGCAGGTAGTACAGCTTCACCTGCACAGAGTTCCGAAGCTTCCACTCCAAGGCTCTTCATGATTTCTTCTGCTCCAGTCCTTAAAGCAGACACCATCTCTGTACTGTAGGGGTTTGTGATAACATTTAAAGGTTAATGTCTGAGGCACAGCTCTCTTCATGTGATGTCACAATCCGTGTCCGTAGGGATGGCGTTGCTTCTGTTGGATCTACTCATCGTTTTGAAGCTTACTGCTCTAGTATTGTGGTTGGATCTATTTCAGAGTTCCCCTTTCCCTGGTTCTTCTGGCTTTTGTGTTACATTTGATTTGAAAAAGGTGCTCTGACAACGTCCCACAAGTCCCAACACGCTATGTATTAACTTGAGCATTTACACGTCACCTTGTATCAAATAGGATTTAAGGGGCTTACAAATACATTACAATGAAGTAAGGACCTACTACCCTATACTCAGACCATCCAGTTTCACTTTCCAGTTATGTCTCTCTTCCTCCTGGCCCCACTCGCTACACACATGGCCTCTTTACAGGAAGAGCCAGTCTGGGCTTAGACGAGTGGGATCTGGCTGCAATTCTCTCTAGCTGCCCTCACAACATCCCATGAAAAATGTGGGCACACTCTCTCTGTGCATCCTACTCCTTCGACCCTTCACTGTCTCATCTGGACGCTCAAGTCTGAAGAAGAAAAGATGCCCCGCCATTCTTCTTTACAACAATGACTTGCACGTTTCCTAAGAGGTTCAATGTCAAAATCTGTATATTAAAAGTCTTAAAGGATGGGTATTTTGGGGTTGGTAGAGCCCCAAGAATGTGCAGGAGGAGACTGGGGGAAGGGGGAGGGGGAGGGGAAGAGGTGGTGGGAGGGCTTAGCTCGGAAGTGGGGAAGCTCTGATCAGAAAGGCTGAGTCACTTGGCCAAATTGCAACAGTGTGTTGGTTATAAAAGCAACTGATGACAAGACATGAGCTAAGAACAAACTAGAGCTTCCGTTAACGATTAGAGGAGACACTTTTCTCCTTTCTTTGTAGAGAAACATCTACCCTTTTGAAGGTAGTGGGGAAGTCAAATTCCCACCCTTCTCTCTGAGCTCTCAGGTATTCCTGTTGAAGAAAAAGGTGTTCGTGACACTAGTGAATGAGACCAGGGTGACTTTATTCAAGGGGACTGCTACAGTGCAGTTTTGTAGTAGGGGAAGCAATCAGGCTCGACTGTGACTACCATAAGAAAAGGTGGGAATTTATAGCCCAGGTTAGGTCAGGGGCTGAGACCATTACTAAGAGGAAACTTCAGGGATAAGGCAGGAGGTGGGGAAATCCTGGAAGCCAGGCCAGGGTGATCAGACATCACCTGAGTGATGCTAGAGAATGAGGAACCCAATCAGATATGGAGGGTTAGGATCTGACTATACCGAATTAGCGAGATTCTTGCCGAAACTAGAAAATGCAGAGACCAATATGAAAACTCAAAGGTCAAACTTAGTGTCTGCTGGATTTAGGAAAAATGGTCACAGCTGATCTTGTCCATTAGACATCATGACTACACAGATCTCTTCCAGTTAACTGATGAATGAACAGAAAACTCAGCATGACTTGGGCCTGAAAAAGATCCTGCAGAAGAGGGGAAGTGTTTTCCTACTCTGAGATTGAGAGGAAAAATTTCCATTAAGAAGTGAAAGGGGCGCCTGCATGGCTCAGTGGGTTAAAACCTATGCCTTCTGCTCAGGTCCTGATCTCAGGGTCCTGGGATCGAGGCCCCCATCAGGCTCTCTGCTCAACAGGGAGCCTGCTTCCTCCTTTCTCTCTGCCTGCCTCTCTGCCTACTTGTGATCTCTCTCTGTCAAATAAATAAAATCTTAAAAAAAAAAAGAAAGCAAGTGAAAATTGTTGAGCATGCCCAAAAATCCTATCCTATATCCTATAACACAGGATATAGCTGCGTTATAGAATAACTTGGGATAATATTTTTTTAAGAATTATTTGTTTATTTGAGAGAAGGAGAATGAGCATGAGGGGAGGGGCTGAGGGGGGGGGGAGAGAAAGAATCCCAAGCTGACTTTTACACTGAACATGGAGCCCAACATCAGGCTCCATCCCAGGATCCTGAGATCAGGACCTGAGCCAAAAACTAAAGTCAGACGCTTAACCAACTAAGTCACCCACATGCCCCACTTGGGATATTTTTAAACAGAATTCTAATAGAAGACATATGATGACTTAGATAAATGAGGCATATACCATGTTCCTTGGAAGGAAAATTCAATATTATAAAGGTGTCACTTATTCCAAGTTAATCTTTAAATGTAATGCATTTGTGATCAAAATCCCAAAAAGAATATTTTATTTAATATAATGATTTAAAAATTCATCTGGAAGGGCGCCTGGGTGGTTCTGTCATTAAGCATCTGCCTTTGGCTCAGGTCAGGATCTCAGGGTCCTGGGGTTGAGGCCCACATCAGACTCCCTGCTCAGTGGGAAGCCTGCTTCTCCCTCTCTCACTCCCCCTGCTTGTGTTCCCTCTCTAGTTGTGTTTCTCTCTGTCAAATAAATAAATAAATAAATAGATTTTTAAAAATTCATCTGGAAGAATTTAAAAATTAGAATAACTTGGAAAGACTTTAAAAGGAAAGAATAATAAGGAAAGAATGCCCAACTGAATAAAGTACAGTACAAAGTTATTAATTTTAAAACAGTGTGGGGATACCTGGGTGGCTCAGTTGGTTCCAGCTCATGTCATGATCTCAGGGTCATGAGTTGAAGCCCTGCATCAATCTCTGTACTCTGCATGCACCCCTCCCCTCAAATAAATAATCTTAAAAAAAAAAAAATGAAAACAGTGTGGTAATGGTTGAAGACACAACAAAGAAATTAAGGGCAGAAAATAGTAGCCCTGAAACAGATCCTAGGATATATAAGAACTTAATATGTAATGAATAAAGTCTTGATTCCAATTTATTCCACAAATGATATTGAGATAATTGGCTAGGGAGAAAAAATTAATTTGAGGATTTACTTCTACAACATGCCTAAATAAATCCCAAATAAATTCAAAAGCTAAATTTAAAAATCTAAACACACATACAAGTACAACTTTAAACAGGTGATTGTTTATCTTATTGAATATGGAAAGGATTTCTAAGTCTAAAAGTAGATTAAGAAATAGCAAAGGAGGGCGCCTGGGTGGCTCAGTGGGTTAAAGCCTTTGGCTCAGATCATGATCTCAGGGTCCTGGGATCGAGGCCCGCATTGGGCTCCCTACTGAGGGAGGGAGCTTCCTCCTCTCTCTCTGCCTGTCTCTCTGCCTACTTGTGATCGCTCTCTGTCAAATAACTAAATAAAATCTTTAAAAAAAATGTCAGATTATATAATCTCCCTCTCTTGAAACTCCAATAAAATGACCTTAAAATGTATTTTAGAAGACTAAATCACAAGATAAGAATATCTGAACAGGAGATAATTGCAACAAAACTTTGAAAGGTAAAGAGCAGATGGGTAGCGGTGACTGATCGGACTGCCCTGGGGAATCAGTATCTTATGCTAGCAATAGGTAACTGACATTACACTGAAAAACTCAGCACGTTTCAGAAATTGGTTCTTGAAGTAAGAGTAAATGTGGAGCTAAAACAGGTTTAATGTCTTTTTCAGAACCAGTCAGGTAACTGCCCTTCCTCAATCTTGGCAGAAGATTAGAAGTTTATTCCGTGGAAAAGGCAAAACACAGGGTCTGCAGACTCTGCAGGGAACCGGCACAGTTGAAGTAGAGATATCGGACTGAACGCTGGTGTGATTCATTTAATGTATACACACTGAACACTAAAACACCTAGCTCACTTTCCCACTGAGGTTCTAGCCCACTTCCAGCCATGCCTTTACTCTCCAGGCAAGAGACTAGAAGGTCCTTTTCTGGAGGATAGGACAACCTGAGAGGAAAAGCATAAAGATATGAAATTCAAGCTTCCCCAACTCTGCTAGGAAAAGTATAAAGTCACCTGAAATTCGTGGCACCATATTAAGACTGCAATGTCCACTGTGAGCCTTGCAGATGGGTTTTGTGGCATTCCTACATATCATGCTGCAATGAAGTCCAAAGTGAGCAAGACCCAGTCTTAAGCTCAGAACCTTCAGTCAAGCTTTTGAGACCCAAACTTCAAATATGAACAGATACACAAGGATCACAAGACAACCACAGATGAAAGTAACTTGTCCTATTGGGAGATGGTAATTTTTTTTTTAAGATTTTATTTATTTCTTAGACAGAGAGAAACGCAGCTAGAGAGGGAACACAAGCAGGGGAGAGGGAACACAAGCAGGGGGAGTGAGAGAGGGAGAAATAGGCTTCCCGCTGAGCAGGGAGCCCAATCCAGGGCTTGATCCCAGGACTCCGCGATCATGACCTGAGTCAAAGGCAGATGCTTAACCACTGAGCCACCCAGAGCCCCGGTAATTTTTTAAAAATATTTTATTTATTTATTTGAGAGAGAGAGAAAGAGAATGAGATAGCAAGAGAAGGCACAAGCAGGGAGAAGAGAGAGAAGCAGACTCCCCAAGAGCAGGGAGCCTGACACAGGGCTCAATCCTAGGACCCTGAGATCATGACCTGAGCCAAATTTATTTATTGTTTTAGAGAGAGAGAGAACATGAGGCGGGGAGGAAGGTAGCAGCAGAGGGAGAGGGGACAAGAGAATCTTAAGCACGCTCCACACTGAGTGTGAAGTAGGGCTTGATTTCATGACCCTGGGATCATGACCTGAGCTGAAATCAAGAGTTGGATGCTTATATTAATGAGCCACCCAGGTGCCCTGTGAATGCAATTATTAAGAAGAAATTTAGACAATAAACAAAGAGCATAGAATTGAATTAGAAATAAATACGCAGAAAATTTAATATATTAGAAACAAGAAAGACATAAACTCCAGGGAAAGTAAAAATCTGGGAAGGAAAAAAGAACATAATTCAGCTCCAAATAATATCATAGTCATTAATTATAATGTAGATATGAAATATTGATCTATGCTGGGAACATAGAAGAATAAGAGGATGGGAAGTCTACTTGTGTGTGGAGAGTGAGAGGCTGTGAAAAAAGAGGAGATCTCAGACATCCATACTGGCACACTGATCAGTAATACCTAAAATGGAAGTGTGTTAATTAGAGATTTGGAGGATAGTACCTAAATAATCAGCTTTATTAAAGGGATGAAATATTTGCCTCGGTTTAGGAAAAACAATGGGGGGAGGAAGATTTCTGGTGGGAAGGGAAGCCTGTTTGTCTAACGTCTTTAACCTATCACTCCTGACTACCGTGGGTGCGCCCCGGCCCCACCCCCAATCCCGCTGCCCAAACCACTGATGGATTGGGGGCCATTGCTCTGGCTCCCCCTTCCGTTCTACCCCAGATACACCTGTCCCTTCTTGTTTTTAGGGCTGTGATGCTGATCATGGAGAAACAGACTGGGGAAACAAAGATGAAAGCAGAAGAAGTGGCAAATGTTGCAGGATCTCAGAACTTGCCTCAAGGCTGCGGCCTTCATCCAGAGCTCCCAGGCCTTCCTCCAAGATAGCCATAGGCAGCCTACTGGACTTTTGCTCTCAGACACAGGTTCAAAGGGTATGGCTTACAAAACATGCCCTGATACTGTTTTAAAAATACATTTTAAATGGTTGTCACTTTTCCCTGTTATAAAGTAATACATGGACATTGAAGGAAAATAAATGGTAATAATGAAAAACATAAAGAATAAGTTTAATCACGCTAATTCTCCAACCCAGAAATGATTAACATTTTGTTCCAGTCTTTTTTTATCTTTAACCAGATAAACATTATCAGCACATATAATAAATACCTTTCATAATGTAAACCACCCACAAATAACCTTAAAGATTTCTACCAGTCTTTTTCTGTCTTTAAATAAATGATTCTCAGTATACATATAATTTGTACCTCTCATAATTATAAATTACATTATCTGCTATTACTATAGTGAAAAACTTGAAACAGCTTAAATGTCCTTTAATAGGAAATAGTTAAATAAATTAGAATATAATTATATATTCTCGAATATGAAAGACTAAGTGATCATTTTTTTAAAAGTACTATTTCAGAAGTGTGTTTGCTAAAATGGAAAAATATTACAGTGCATTGTATATATTTAAACAGGGAGAGGAGAACTATTTTTTAAATTAAAAAATTTTAATTATCAAAAAGGAGAGGGAGGGTGCAAAATTTTGTGTACAGTACAATCCCTTTCTTGATGTGAAAAATAAATCTTCTGTACCTGGCACTGAGCTAAGCTCTTTGTGTGCAATATCTAATATAATTCTCAAGGCTTTAGAAAAATTAAAAAAACAGTTCCACTTCACAGAAACATGAGGACTTCAAGAGAAAATAATGCAAATATTGTCCAGGGTAGAGAGGAGAGGAAGCATTAAGTCTCCACTAGGGAGAGCAACATGCCATATACACTTGGGAACCTGAAGGGACAATCACCCTGAGAAGGTTTGGGGTTGGGACAGGTGCAATTCAAGAAGCCTGCTGGTAAGAGGAGACAAGTGTGGGTAAATGGGGGCGGGGTCAACAGCTGAGGACAGATGCATCTGGAGGGTGAGCCGCTGGAATCCAGCCTCACACATGTCATCATTTTGATGTTCCCTTCTTGAGTCAATCCAAGAAGTGGGTAAAGGATGATGTCACAGGGACTTTTCTTTGAAATAGATTGGAATGGGGAGCAGAGATCCAGGAATATAAGATGGGATTGAAGAATTCCTCTTGAGTTTCAAAGGGTCACTGTGTTGTTAAGACATAGTGAGCACTCTGAGTCCCAACTACTTCCCTACTGGACAAAGAGCACTTTGTTCATCTGTTTACTGAGCTCCCTGCACCAGATAAGGACCTGCTACATTGTAGGCAATGCCATAATGTGCCCTCCCTATTGGTAACTACTCAACTTAAACCCAGAGGAAGTAGAAGCACCAGCCCCGTCTTTGGGATTCCTTTGTTGTGATGGACTGTCCGGTCATTCTTCTACCCCCAAAGCCACCACTGTTTCTGCTCCAGCCGAGCTCCCGTGGTACATCTGGTGACTTGGCTGTCAAGAGGGCAGGAGCATAGTGGCCGCATACTCCTGCTGGTGGGCAAGGCATTTCTATACAACCAGCGTAAGAGAGGAAGGCTCCTCGGGGATGCACCCAAGACCCCTAAGGTCATACCAGGGAAACAGCTATCCATGATGCCAAGAATTACAGCCGCCTGCCCCACACTGGGCACATTGCTTGTGAGCTCTGCTATCAAGAGCAGCAGTGGTGCACCTGGCTTGCTCAGCCCGTGGAGCATCCAACTCTTGATTTTTGGCTGAGCTTGTGATTTCAGGGTTGTGAAATGGGGCCCTGCATTGGACTCCACACTGCATGTGCAGCCTGCTTAAGATTCTCTCTCTTCCTCTTCCCCTCGCTGCCCTTCCCCACCCCTTTCTTAAAAAAAAAAAAAAGAGCAGCCGTTATCATCTCTTATCATTCCTTTTTGATTATTTAATGTGGTTTTAATCACTATGAAATCTTACTGCAACAGCAGCCTGTTCTGGGTCGTCAGTAAATAACCAGCAATCAAATCTACTTGGCCTTTGACTCATAGACTAGCAGTCCTGTAAGCTATAATGTCTCAGGCAGTTACGCATCAGCATCTGGGAGGGGAGCTTATTACCGTGGGTAGAAACAAATGCACCTTTATTCCTGCCCTCACCTTAGTCTAAAGACAATTAGGGTGGTCTTATTTCCCTCTTTCTCTGCGTGTTTAATGAAGGGGTAAGTTCGCGTTCTTTGGGCTCTAACTTCTGGTAGTTTGTGTTTCTCACAGAACCCACCAGAAGGCGAGGCCCACAGGTGGTTTTTCTACCGACTAGCCAGTTGAAACATGGTACTTCTTCACCTTCTGTGTCAACTTCATAGCTGTCCGTAACAGACATGGAAGGGGCCCTCAGACACTGTGTAGTTGAACTCCTTCATTTTATAGATAAGAAAATTGAGCCTTAAAGAGGGTAGATGACTTGTCCAAGTTCCTATGACACAGAGAAGCCAAGACTGGAGTCCAGGTCTCCAGTTTCGAAGCTCAATATTCTTCCATAATTATAATTAAGGCTGTATCAGGTTTAGGAGCTTTGTGTTTGTAACTCTCCATGGAGTTGGGACAGGGGTGGGGTCCCCGGGTCCCCAGACAGGTTCCTGCAAGGCTTCCCTAATGCTACTGCAGCCTCTTACATTCCTAGGGCCAACCCTGGAAAATGGGGACAGGGAGTCTAGATTTTACGGTTCGGAGAGATAAACCAGAGCAAATCCTATATCTCGTTGAGTCCTTGGTGGGGGATCTGGAATAAATCTTTGCTCACAGTGACAGAAAAGAGAGCAGGGAACTAACCTGCCAAAGCTGTGGGCATGTGTGTCCCACTCCTCAGCAGAGATTGCAAGAATTTAAGTCTTGGCATATTGCCTGGAAATGACTTGCAAAGGAAGCATTTTGCAAAGTGCCTTTGATCAGATTCAGGCAAAAAAGCCATGCCAGGAGTGGATACATTCCTCTGAATGCTGTCTACAGTTAGCCTCTCCTGGAAACAAGTGGCCAGCCCCATATCTTCTAGACCTGTGTGGTTTGATTCAGATAACTGACAAAGAAGAAATGGGTGTTAAACCTTTTCCTGTCCAGTCATTTTCTGTCAAGACAGGTCAGACCACTGTAGGAAATAATTCCCATCTCCCTTCAGAACCCCAGGGCTGAGTACAGGCCTGGTGCGGCTTAGGTCAAAAGGAGATTTACGTGAAGGGACCCTCACTTGCCTGACTCCCTGCCACGTGTTCCCTAGCCATACATCTTTGTCAACTTCACAGAAGTAAATGCTTTCAGCCACATTTGGCTATGACTCTGGTCTCTTTGCATTGGCACCTTACAGACACTGAATCTTGCATCTGATGACACTTGAAAGGCCATAAGCACTTCTAGGATCTGGCTAACAGGAAGCTGAGTCGGGCTAAATTGAGTTTGAATGTGGTACGATGTACTTACGTGGTTTGAGACCACGAAACCACCCATGTATACTTATTTCTAGCCAACTTGGTGTCATGACTGCTTCTCGCAATACCCACCCCATGCCAGCTCACTCTGCTTCATGACATGAAAGCACAGAACCCGAGGTCACGTTATGTTATGAATGTGTCGCATTGCACCTGGCATTTGACCTACATGAGTGGTAGATGAACAACCAGGTCTGAAATGTATGGTGCCAGAAGCGAGTCTGTGGAAAGTCTGACGACCATCACATGTGCGAAATTGCCAAGAGAAGATTTGGTTCCCACTGCTATGCAGGAGACATGGAAGCTGTCTCCTCTCAAGAGGATACTTAATAATGCACCATATACACTTAAAAAATGCAGTGCATATTTTAAAATCTTTTTACAGAAATCAAGTACAATAGAATTTCTGTGTTTGCAGGGCGCAAATCTACAACAGTTTCAGCCTATGCATGAAGAAATGAGAATGTATCTCAACTAGCAATGATTACGAGCAAATTTGGATAAACCTATGCTAAAGGAGTGACTGAATTATCTTTCCCTCTCTTTATAAAATGAAGAGGTGATCAAAGAATACACACCTTCAATTACAGAAAAAAAAGTGCGCAGGCATTAAATGTGGAGTAGAAGTATCACAGGGCACTGTAAGAATGTTAAATAATAAAAACATCATGCTGTATTTTGGAATTTATGGAATTTGTGGTGTTTCTCTACTGTTAAAATTTGTGATTTGTTGTGATTTTTTTCAAGTTAATAATATTCTCTCTCACCCATTATTTTGTATTCATACTTCTGGTTCTTTTTTCTTAAAGGGGACACCAAGAACCGTATAAGCTTCAGACTGAACAAAACTTGGATCTGTCCTTGGACTCGATGTTAAATTAATGTTAAAGGAAGAAGACGTGGGGCTAATGGGTCTGAGGTGAGGGGGAGAGTAGAGGAGGGCCAGAGGACCCACAGAGAGGGATTTCCCGAGCAGATGGTAACCCAAGGGAGCCACCGTGTGGAACTCTGGGAACCAAGGTGAGGCAGGGGTGGCGGAGAATAGGAAGAGGGGAGGTGTGGAAATGAGGGGGAGGAAAGCTCCAAAGACACATTTTCCTGGCCCCACGATTTTGTCCAGGCCAGCTGCAGAGCAAAAAGACTCCATGTTACTCAGCCTAATTTTAGCAGCCTACATATGAGCACAAGGGACTTGATGTTTTTTGTTTCTAAAGGTGATTCCACTGATTTTAACAATTGCTCATCTCAGCGTGGCTCTAAGAGAGGAAAGGTAGTACTAGCATCGGCCTTATTTTATAGGTCCCAAGCCACATAGCCTGCTCGGTGAATTGCTGCTGTCTTGTCTCCTCTTCCTGCTTGTTTAGGAAACTCCTCAAGGGGATGCTCCACATTTGTGGCTCTGATGGGTGAGAGTTGGGCATTTGGCTTATGCTGCACCGATCAATGCTCTTCCCTGGTATTTTAAAATGGGAGCCTCTCCACAGCAGACCTCACCTGCTTTGGGAGACAAGTGCGAGGACTGCCAGAGTCTGTCTACTCTTCTGTGCAGGGAGCCTGTCCGTGCCAACAAAGCGCAGGCTCTGGCAGTGGGATGAGGAGACTGTCTTCAGACAGGAAAGGAGAGCCCCCTACCCCCCGCACCTAGCCCTATGCTCCAGAGGGCTCCACTCTGCCTCCACTGGGGGAGGCATCTGCAGAGCAAAAGAGATATGTCCGCCTCAAGTCTGTGTGCCTCTCCCCTTCAGAGCCAAGAATTCTCGGCCAAAATGGCCCTGAGCCTTTTCTAAAGGCTGCTTGGGCCTCCTCCCCAGGTCTGTCCTGCTGAAGGTTGACCATGCTGCAAATGTGCACACCTCCAGGCCCAAGGAGGGCCAAGCTTCTGTCGTTTGGGGAATCTGGTGTGTGTGTGTGTGTGTGTGTGTGTGTGTGTGTGTGTGTGTGTGTGTTGGGGATGGGCGTGGAGCTTGGCTATGCAGGCTGCGGTGTCCACATTCATGCATGGAAGACCATCTGTGATCTGGAGCAAAGCTTGAGGCAGGAAGAGAAGGGGGAAGTCCACGGCTGGGGGTTGGCCTTCCCCAGGAAGCTAGGTCCTAAAGTAGAACTGTGAGCAGCGGCAGAATTCTCACTTCAAATCTTGCTTTCCAGGTAGAATGATCAGAGCACATCTTACTTAAGAATTTGTAAGTTTGGTTTACAACTCCAATATTTAGACACACAGTGTGTGGGAATCCGTTTGTATTCTTGCCCTGCATCTCACAAACATTAGGGGCAGGCCTCTGTAGAAAGAGGACAAGTCCCATCTGAGTCCCTATTCCTGATGCATGATGCACCTTGCCTTTCTCTTACCTTGATCTTATACATTAATAAAGCACAAACTTTTGCCTAAGCAAATCTGGATTTATGTAACTTTAATCAAGAATCCTAGCTAAGGGACGCCTGGGTGGCTCAGTTGGTTGGGCGACTGCCTTCGGCTCAGGTCATGATCCTGGAGACCCGGGATCGGGTCCCACATCGGGCTCCCTGCTCCGTGGGGAGCCTGCTTCTCCCTCTCTCACTCCCTCTGCTTGTGTTCCCTCTCTGGCTGTGTTTCTCTCTGTCAAATAAATAAAATCTTTAAAAAAAAAAAAAAAAAAAAAAAAAAAAAAAAAAAAAAAAGAATCCTAGCTAATACAGACAGTAAGTGCTGGAGGTAGGACTTGAACCCAGGCTCTGATTCCTAGTCCCATATTCCCTTTAGCAGTTCCCACCAGCTGCCTAACCACCACTCCACTTGCAAGCCAAGCATCTTGCTAATACTCCAGAAGGGAAAAGTCAGAAGCCAGGGAAAAGAGTGTTACCTACCTGACTCCTAAAAACACTTGCAGGAGAGTACAGAGGCCGGAGACGAAGAAAATGGTGCTGATGAGGTAGCTCTGAGTCAGGGGGTCATGCTGCAGACACAGGTCCTTGGCCAGGATGAGCGGCACTGCCACGAGTCCCCCCAGGGCCGTGAAGAAGTGCTGTGGGCAGAGCAGAGAGAGTGGACAGGTAGGTAGGTGTTGTGGCTGCCTCCCCGACCCTCATTCCCGGTCCCTGCCAGAGGAATGAGCTCTACCTCTGGTCTTGGAGGAATCTGACCAGGAGCGACTGGCAGACATCCAGATCAACAGTGGGAATGAGGGAGACCAGGCAGCAAGAAACAGAGACCCAGCCAGAGGGTCTGGGGTTCAAGGGCAGAACCAAAACGCTGGGAATGATATTCTGGGTAATAAACCCAGGCAGGGACACAAAACAGGAGGACACAACAGGAACCAAAGAGGGGGGGCCTTAAGAATAAGAACAAGGTAAGAGGGGCACCTGGGTGACTCAGTATGTTAAGTGTCTGCTTCAGCTCAGGTCATGATCCCAGAGTCCTGGGATCAAGCTCTACAGCAGGCTCTCTGCTGAGCAGGGAGCCTGCTTCTCATTCTCCCTCAGCCTGCCTCCCTGCCTACTTGAGTGTGCTCTCTCTCCCTCTCTCTCTCTGTCAATAAATAAATGAAATCTTTTTTTAAAAGGCTAAAAAAAGTACAAGGCAAGAGGCTCATAATTAAAGCAAGATACAAGGTGAGGGCAAGCCTGATGATCAGGGAGCCCTGAGCACATTTCCCTGGATAGATCATATGTTAAGTCACAAAACAGCCTTGGCAAATTTAAGAAGAAGGAAATCATACAAAGGGTCTTTTCTAATAGCAATGGTCTGAAACTGGAAGAAAACTAAAAAATTCACAAATCTGTGGAAAGTAAGCAGCACTCTCCTGAACAACCAATGGGAATAAGAAATCAAAAAGGAAATCACAGAAAGTATCTTGAGACAAACAAAAATGGATACACAACATATTGAAACTCCTGGGCCACAGCAAAAGTAGTTTCAAGAGGGAAGCTCTTGTGGTAAACGCAGCGAAGAAAAATCTCAAGCAACCAACTCTACACCTCTAGGCACTGGAACAAGAAAAATAAACTAAGCCCAAGGTTAGCAGAAGGGAGGAAGAATTTATGTCATTAAAATATCCATACTATCTAAAACGCCAGGTATAGGGTCAACGAAATTGCTGTCAAAATTTCAATGATGTTGTTCACAAGAAAAAAACAATGCTATAATTTGTATAGGACAACCAAAGACCTCACAGAGCCAAAGCAATCTTGAGAAAGAACAAAACTGCAGCCATCATAATTCCTCATTTCAAACTTTATTACAAAGCTACAGTAATCAAACAGGTACCTGAGAACTGGCTGATATCATTTACCTTAAAAAATAAGACAGATGGCACCTGGGTGGCTCAGTTGGTTAAGCGACTGCCTTCGGCTCAGGTCATGATCCTGGAGACCCGGGATCGAGCCCCACATCAGGCTCCCTGCTCGGCAGGAAGCCTGCTTCTCCCTCTCTCACTCCCCCTGCTTGTGTTCCTCTCTGGCTGTGTTTCTCTCTGTCAAATAAATAAAATCTTAAAAAAAAAGTAGAAAAATAGACCAATAGAATAGAATTGTGAGCCCAGAAATAATGGTCAACTAATATTTGACAAGGGAGCCAAAAAGACTCGATGGGGGAAAGGGAAGTCTCATCAATTAATGGTGCTGCAGAATCTGGACAGCCACACGCAGAAGAATGAATAATGGAACTCCTATATTCCACGACTCACAAAAATTCACTCAAAACAGATCAAGGACTTAAATATAAGGCCTGAAACTATGAAACTCCTATAAGAAAACACAGTGGAAAAGTTCCTTAACATCGGGTTTGGCAAAGATTGTTAGCTATGACACCAAAAGCACCAAGAAGAGAGGCAAAAATAAGAAAATAGGACCGCATCAAAGTAAAAAGCTCTGCACAGCAAAAGAAACAGTCAGCAAAACAAAAGCCATCCTACAGAGTGGGAGAAAATGTTTGCAAACTTGCCTATCTGGAAGAAGTTAATATCCAAACAATTTTTTTAAAGATTGTATTTATTTATTTGAGAGAGAGAGAGACAGAAAGAGAGAGTGAGGGAGAGCACGAGCTGGGAGGAGTGGGAGAAACAGGCTCCCCATTGAGCAGGACCGTGGGATCATGACCTGAGCTGAAGGCACATGCTTGGCTGAGCCACCCAGGCATGCCATTGATATCCAAAATATCTAAGGAACTCATAGAGCTCAATAGCAAAAACTGAACAATCTGATTTAAAAGTTGGCAAGAGACTTGGAGCTCAGGAGGGTGGCGGGGTAAGAGGATCCTGAGCTTACCTCCCCCTTCCATGTTTACAACTAGATATCATCCCCATCCAAGTCAAGAAACCGAACAGTAATCTGAAGACCAGCAGAACAAATTCCACAACTGAATATAGAGAAGAAACTGCATCTGAAAGTTTAGGAAGGTCAGGAAGGTGGAGGGAGGCTGCCCGCAGTAGGAAGGGAGCTGTGCACACAGAGAGGGCAGAGAAATGGGCCCTGGCACCAGGGAGCTCACACAGGGGAGACTATCCCCATAACGTTTGGCTTTAAACACCAGACGGGCTGAATTCCGTGAGTCTGTAAAACCCAGGGAGACTTGGAGCCTAGAGCTGTAAAAGTTAGCTGACTCAGCCGAGGGTCAACCAGAAGGGTGAGTGATAGCCAGGTCACTGCCCTTAAGGAGCCAACAACCTGTGTGGAGAGGCAACGTCAAAATGGCAGTTTAGGGGTGCCTGGGTGGCACAATCGGTTCAGTGACTGACTCTTGGTTTCGGCTCAGGGCTCAGGTCACAATCCCAAGGCTGTGAGGCCAAACCTTGGCTTTGTACTCAGCAGGGAGTCTGCTTGGGACTCTCTCTCCCTCTCCCTCTGAACCTCCCCTGTGCTCTCTTTCTCTCTCTCAAATAAATAAATAAATCTTAAAAAAAAAAAAGCCATGTAGCAATAGTTATTTCAGACAAAATAGACTTCAAAACAAAGACTGTAACAAGAAACAAAGAAGGATACTATATAATAATGAAGGGGACAATTCAACAAGATGATATAACAATTACAAATAGTTATGCATCCAATATGGGAGCACCCAAACACATTTAAACAGTTAATAACAAACATAAAGGAACTAATCAATAGTAATACAATAACAAGAGGGGATTTTAACACCCCACTTATACCCATAAGTGGATCATCTAAACAGAAAATCAATAAGAAAACAATGGCTTTCAATGACACATTGTAAGAGATGGATTTACAGATATATTCAGAACATTTCACCCTAAAACAGCAGAATACACATTCCTTTCAAATGCACATGGAACATTCTCTAAAATAGATTATATATGAGCCCACAAAACAAGCCTCAACAAATTCAAGAAGACCAAAGTCCTACCATGCATCTTTTCTGACCATAACACTATGAAACTAAAGTCAAGCACAAGAAAAAATCTGGAAAGATCACTAATTCATGGAGGTTAAATATTATGCTACTAAATAGTGAATGGTTCAACCAGGAAATAAAAGAAGAAAAAAGAAGTACATGTAAGCAAATGAAAATGAAAACATGACAATTCCAAACCTTTGGGATTCAGCAAAAGCAATTCTAAGAGGGAGTTTTATAGCAATACAGGCCTATCTCAAGAAGCAAGAAGAATCTTAAATAAAGAATCTAACCTTATCCCTAAAGGGGCTAGAGAAAAACAACAAACAAAACCTAAAATCAGCAGAAAAATGAAACAATAAAGATTAGAGCAGAAATAAACAACAATAACAACAAAGGAAAAAAATAATAGAATAGGTCAATGAAACCAGGAGCCGTTTCTTTGCAAAAAAATCAACAAAATTGATAAACCCAGGCTAGATTTATCAAACAGAAAAAGTCTAGGTCTCAAATAGATAAAGTCACAAATGAGAGAGGACAAATAACAACCAACACCCCAGAAATACAAACCATTGCAACAGAATATTATGAAAAGCATATGCCAACAAACTGGACAACCTGGAAGAAATGGATAAATTCCTGGAAACACAAAATACCAAAACTGAAACTGGAAGAAATAGAAAATTTGAACAGACTGATAACCAGCAAAGAAATTGATTCAGTAAGCAAAAAAACTCCCAACAAACGAAAGTGCAGAGCCAAGTGGCCTGACAGGTGAATTTTAACAAACGTTTAAAGAAGAGTTAATACCTGTTATTCTTTAAGTATTCCAAAAAATAGAAAAGGAAGGAAAACTTTCAAATTAAGTCTATGAGGCCGGGATTATCCGGATACCAAAACAAGATAAAGACACCACTAAAGGAGAACTACAGACCAATATCCCTGATGAACATGGATGCAAAAATCCTCAAAAAAAAAAAATACTAGGAAATTGAATTCAACGATACATTAAAAAAAATCATTCACTGTGCTCAAGTGGGATTTATTCTTGGGTTGCAACAGTGGTTCAGGATAAGAGAAAGGAATAAATAAGAGAAAGGATAAGAACCATATGATCATTTCAGTGGATGCAGAAAAAGCATTTGACAAAGTACAACAACCATTCATGATAAAAAAAAAAAACAACCCTCAACAAAGTAGGTTTAGAGGGAACATACCTCAACATAATAAAGGCCATATATGGAAAACCCACAGCTAATATCTCTTCAGTGCAGAAAAACAGAGAGCTTTTCCTCTAAGGTCAGGAAGAAGACAAGGATGTCCACTCTCACCACTTTCATTCAACATAGTACTGGAAGCCCTAGCCACAGCAATCAGACGACAAAAAGAAATAAAAGCCATTCAAATTGGTAAGGAAGAAGTAAAACTTGCACTATTAGCCGATGACATGATACCATGAAAACCTGAAAGACTTCATCAAAAAAACTTCTAGAACTGATAAACAAATTCGGTAAAGTCACAGGATACAAAATCAATGTACAAAATCCTGTTGCATTTCTGAACACCAATAGTGAAACAGCACAAAGAGAAATTAAGACAACAATCTCATTTACAATTGCACCAAAAGTAATAAGATACCTAGGAATAAACCTAACCAAAGAGGTGAAAGACCTATACTCTGAAAACTATAATACCATGATGAAAGAATTGAAGAGGATGCAAAGAAATGGAAAGACAATGCATGCTAATGGATAGGAAGAACAGATATCATTAAAATTTCTATATTACCCAAAACAATCTACATATTTAATACAATCTCTATCAAAACACCAACAGTATTTTTCACGGAACTAGAGCAATCAATCCTAAAATTTGTATGGAACCACAAAAGATACTGAATAGCCAAAGCAATCTTGAAAATGAAAAGCAAAGCAGGAGGGGTGCCTGGGTGGCTCTGTTCATTAAATGTCTGACTCTTGATTTTGGCTCAGGTCCTGATCTCAGGGTTATGAGTTTGAGCCCCACATCCGGCTCTGTGCTAGGCATGGAGCCTGCTTAAGATTCTCTCTCCCTTTCCCTCTTCCCCCCTTCCACTCCAAGGAGGAGGAGAGGAGGAGGAGGAAAAGAAAGAAAGGAAGGCAGGTAGGCAGGTAGGAAGGAAGGAAGAAGGGAGGGAGGAAGGAAGGCAGGGAGGAAGGGGGGGAGGGATGGAGGGAGGGATGGAGGGAGGAAGGGAAAAGCAAAGCTGGAGGCATCACAATTCTAGACTTCAACTTATATTACAAAGCTGTAGTCATCAAAACCATGTGGTACTGACACAAAAATAGACACATCAATGGGACAAAATAGAAAAATCCAGAAATAAACCCACAACTATATGTCAATTAATCTTTGACAAGCTAGAAAGAATATCCAATGGGAGAAAAACAGTCTGTTCAACAAATGATGTTGGGAAAACTGGACAGCTGCATTTGGCTTTCTTAAATTCAAAAATATTTGAAGTTCTTACAGTTTTCTTAGTCAGTGGTTATAGATCTACATTATCTATATTATCCATTTTATGGGCTCATAATAATATTTTTAAGTAGTAGGACATCACCTTTTCTTACTTTATAGAAAAACACTAAGTAGTAAACAAAAGTGTATCCCACTCCTGATATTCCACATTGAACAGCTTATAAAATTAAAAGAAACACACCTGTGAGTCTAGAAAATTCATGTTACAGAAAGTTACAAAATAGAAAGCAAAAATGGAAAGCTACCTCCCCTTTCTTAGTTCTTCTTCCCCAAATACCTTTATTCCTTTCTTATGAATCCTCCAAAACTCCAAATTACTGCATCTACTTATTTCTCTTTCTCTCTGTTTTTAACACACACAGAAAAGATAACAGTATATATACATAGCTATTTACTTTGCTTTTTCTACTTACTATGTATTGGCGAATATTCCCTGAGTGCAAAATAAATATATCTTTCTCTCCTTAACAGCTGTATTCAAAAGTCTCCTGTTCGGACGTGCCACAATTTCTTCAACCCGTTCCCTTTGAAGGATAATTGGGTTGTTTCTAGGCTTTTGCATATTTGTTTGTGATGTGGTTTGATGTTACTATCGCTAACAATGTTACAAGACCATCTCTGTACTTATCCTAACAGGTCTTACCAGCGCATCCACAGAGAAATTCTTAAGCGCTGGGGACTGGGTTAAAGGGCACGTGATTTACACATTGATAGAAACCACCAGTGGTCATCCAGAAAGGTTGCATCAGATAACATTCCAACACAAGTGTTTGATGGTGCTTGTCTCCCCAAATTCCCCAAGTCCTGGTGATCACATTTTTTAATTGTTGCAAATCAAATACATTGAAAGGGGTCTCATGAAAATGATGCAGTCGGGGTCCTTGGTGTGACCTATCAGCTTGGCCTGAGGGAGAATCTTCCACTGATCCAACCCCTCAGTTGCCCACGGTCACTGACAAGAATATCAGTAATCGAAGTCGTGGCTCCTGACTAATTCAGCCTCTGTGTCATTGTGTGGCTTTTGAGGCAGAGCCTCTTTGGACCCCGCGCTCGCTGGGCGGCATTACCTGGACCCCCAGGAGAATGCAGAGGTACCACGGGGGGACATCCAGGACGCTGTAGCTCAGCTGGCTGCTGCTGGAGTTCCCGGCCTGCCCAGCCTTCTTCCAGCCTTGGCCATCATCGTGACAGTTGAGCCCGCCGTCCCCCCTCTGCTGGGAACAAGAGAGGGACACACCTGGGCACTTTAGGAGGAATCAAGTGGACTTCCTGATTTCACCTGGGTGGATGGACCCCCTGCCAGGGGCCAGAGGCCATGGCACAGGGAGAATGGCTGGCCAGTTTGGGATTTCAAGGTCCAGACTCAAAAGACCTGTGATTTTCTACATTACACATCTTCAGTGAGGCCTGTGTGTGCCGTCTGGGTCCCGCAGGAGCCTGGCTGCTTGGCCTGGAGCCCCTCTGCATAGTAGCCGCCTTGTGGAGGGCGGGGCAACTCCAAGATCAGAAAATGGGCAGATCTCCCTCCCAGATGGGTATCTGGGGATCCTGGGACCCTACTCCTCCGTGTAGCCCCAGCTTCTAGGGCAGCCAACACCTGCACCCCATGTAGACCGAACACCCACATGATTTTTCTCCCCACGACTCCCAGCACGCTCTGCCGCTCTGTTACCTAAGTTACCGTTTTCTCTCTTGTACCAGAAGCATGTCTGCGTGTCCTGCATTCCCCTAGCTAAGCCGTAAGCTTCCAGGGTCAGGAAGCTGCCTCCCCCTCGTTCATGTTCCTCAACATTTCTAGCAGAGCAACACGCATGTAAAACCAGAACCATCTCGGAAGAGTGCGTGCTGAAAATGAAGGGAGGACAGACCACTGGAAAGAGGGGGTACGGGCCCAGTCCTGCCACGCTCCCGGTGGCCTCAGGTAAACCACGATGTGGAAGTCTCTCATTTCCCAAGACTTCTGTTTTGTTTTGTTTTGTTCTGTTTCCACAACAGTAGGGGCAGAAAGAATTCTGAAAAGAAGGGCGATGCCTCAAGTGCCTCCTGTGAGTTCCTGGAAAAGACGGCTGGGGGCCTGGGAACCAGAGGGCTGAGCAGCCTGGCCCCAGAGGACAGCGGTGGGGACCCAGCCTGGGCTCGCGGGTGACACACGCCCCACAGGGGCTGCCGTCCGGCCCTGGCGCAGAGGAGCCCTGCCACCGGTGTGGAGCAGTGGCTAGAATGAGAGGGTCTCACTCTGTTCACCCCGTTGCTTTCAGCTGCTCAGGAAGGGGCTGGGAAGGTGGCGGGGCGGCCCTCAAGGACTCGTCGCAGAAGCCTCCAGAGGGGTAACTGTCACTTCTTGGGGCCTCGGGTTCCTCATCCGGGAACACAAGCACCTACACCGTTGGCTTGGAAGGAAGAAAGTAAAACACAAAATGTGCCCTGGGTGTCCTGGTTGTTGGGTAAAAATTGGTTCTCTCTCTCTGATGCCCTCTCTTTCCCTTTGCTTTGTTTCTGAAAGTCCTTCTGATCAAAGAAATCATAACACTGAGAAACCTGAAAAGCAAATATTTAGATATTTAGATTCAGCAGAGACCAACTGTGAATAAAGGTAAAATTCAAAGGCTCTTCCAACGTTTTCTCCTCGCTTTAGAATGCACTCACCGGGTTTAGAGCTCAGGGAGGAGTCCTGGCCTCATGACCAGGCTGGGGGGCAGGGGGACGGGCAGGGCAGCTGCACACCTGTCTAATAATCTAAAATCTCCTCTAGAGCATGAGCCACGTGTCCTGAGCATGAATAATGAATTAGGGCACCAGCACTCCAGGCCAGGACCCCCTTCCAGGTCTTTCTTCCCTTCTGCCCACCCCTCCTCTCTTCTCTTTCCCTCTTTTCCAGCAGCACTCACCAGAGGGTCGGGGTGCTCACAGCTGGTGATGGCAGAGCTCATGGCAACCTGGGGTCAGCTCCTGTTGGCCTCTCTTCAGGACAGAAATGAAGCGAACCTGCTACAGCTGAGATGAGCTTAACGTCTTCACTGCCTGCCAAAATCGTAAGGGAGAGTCAAAGACAGGGATCCTGGGCTGGGCTGGGCTGGCTCTGGGGAGGGTGGGGCTTCCAGACTTCCCTTCTTGCCCCCCCTCCAATCACCACGGAGACCAAGGTGCACTCAGGTGCAGGAAATGTTTCATAATTTAATAAGTTTGAGAAAGTGTAGAGAAGTTAATGATCCTCTATGACACTACGGAAACAAATCAGGTGCGGCCTTTTGGGAGTGGCATGAGAGTACTTTCTGGAAGCCGGATTCCAGTAGGCAGGAGAGGGGGGGGTGTGTGGCACGCACAGGCTTTGCAGTTTTTTAAAGCTGATTCTTAATGACAAGTTGAACTGGAAAGGAAAGCACTGAAGAGAGAGTCCGACCAGCCTGGCCTCTGAGATGCAATCATGAAGTCATCATGAGACAAAGGATATTGCTGTTGACCAGGGAGAAACTGCTGAGGTGCATTGGTAGAGCAAAGCCCTCAGATGAGAACCTGAGAAAATGCTTCTAATCCTTAGGTGTCTTTCTCCCTAACAGCCAGAAATGTTTAATAACCCACCTCTCAGGGAGAGAAGCCTGGGAAGGTGTACTCCTGTCCTTACTCAGCACAGGGTCTGCTTCAGAAACTCTGAATAAACTCCCCCTCTGTGAAGTCCAAAGTTGGCCAAGTGCCGGCTACTCCTGTGGTAGAATGTTCTGGAAAGGGTGGCCCTGGGTCCTAAGGTTCAGGAAACACACGGTGGGATGCACACAAACATTGGTGGGAGTTGGTCCAAGAGGAAGACCTGAAAAACACAACAATGAGATGTTTGACAAGGGACAGGAGAGACCTGATTCAGGCTATGACAGGAAAGCCGGCGATAACCTTACACAATACTCAGCTATGTCCACTGTGCTCCACCTTTTTTTTTGTATTACCTTACATAACATTAACCACAAATTAGCATTCACATTCTTTCGCAGATTAAGAAATCGAGATGTTGGGCGCCTGGGTGGCTCAGAGGGTTAAAGCCTCTGCCTTCGGCTCAGGTCATGATCTTGGGGTCTTAGGATCAAGGCCCGCATCGGGCTCTCTGCTCGGCAGGGAGCCTGCTTCCTCCTCTCTCTCTGCCTGCCTCTCTGCCTGCCTGTGATCTCTCTCTCTGTCAAATAAATAAATAAAATCTTAAAAAAAAAAAAAAAAGAAATAGAGATGTTGATGGACCCGTTAAGCTCCTTGTTCAAGGTTCATCACCCAGGTAGGAGCTGAGATTCAAGCCCAGACAGTCCTGTTCCACAGCCTACAGAGGCCAAGGAGATCCTCATGGAAACATGGCCTCTGGGTCTGAAGATGTAAAGGATGAGGCCCCAGGGGAGATGGCCCAGAGAGCGCAGCCAGAGTGGGCTTCCCCACTCTACCCATGAAAGGAAACATGGGTCCTCTACAAATGGCAGCCAAGGGCCCTGAGATCATCTCAGGAATGAAAGTGAGACTGCTTAGCTTAGGGAGGGCATGAGTTCCCACCTCTGGTGGACACACTAAATGCCCAGTTCCTGGCTGGGCAAGCTCTGAGGTGAAGACAGACATCAGGTGCCACCGTCACGTAGATCTCTGCAGCAAGCAGCCCAGGCTTCGTTGCTCCAGGAAGGCCCAGTGCATGTGGGGCATAGTGGGGGGCTGCCTTTGCTGCCCCACTACAACTCCTACCCTCACATATCTGGGCACAGAGGCAAAGTTGGGCTCATGTCAGACATCTCTTTTCCCTATACCCTTCTGGGACAACATGGGAGAAGTTGACTTCTCAAAGATTCTATCCCCTCCCACATTGAAGTTCCTGCCTTTCTTGGCTATGCCTCTCCCTACTGCTTGTTTAGGCCTACAGTTAAACTCCTCCATGGTATGAGGTAAAATGTTTAGCTCATCAGTTGAGGTAAAACAGAAGGACGATCTCCTATTACCCACTTTGTTTGGCTGCCTATACAGTATGTTCCAGAACATTCCTCACTCTTTAAGTCTTCTCCTTTGGGCCTCACATGGTTCCTTATTTAAGTCCTTTGGTTTGTGGCCACTGCTGCCACCCAGGTAGTCCCCACCACCCGCAGCAGCTCAGATGAGGAGCCAAGTCATTACTTCTCCTTTTTCTCTACCTTCCACCCCTCAGAAGTCACTTCTACAGACCATGGTCCCTCTGCTCATCATTGGCCTGGCCTGGCTTCTGCTGCCATCTCTTACCCTAAAGTGACTGTGGTATTAACACGACACTTCTTCAGTCTCAGTTGAACCTGCTGGTGTGGCCTTGCTCTCCCTCGCCCACTGGAATCCTCCTGCCATCCCATACACACACCCGCTTGAGGTTCTCCATACACAGCACATTTACACATGATTATTTATGACCCTTGTGTTTCAAGTTAAGGAAATCAAGTTCTAATAATTAGCTCAGACAATGAGAGAAATTTAAGAATACAGGGCTTCTCTGGCAACCCACGATCTTTCCCCCAGACATGTGAAGGACTGAAAACTCTTCCATTACATTTCCACACCTAAACATCAATTCCAAGTTTGAAGCAGCTCCTCAGCCCCCAGGTACTTTGGAAAGAGAAAGGCACTGGGCCTCTTTGTATATAACGCACAGTGGTCCCATTGGATGTGCCATTTTGTATGCAGAGTAGGCTACACAAGAAAGGTTGACATGGACATTTGCACCACTGCAGATAGCTTGGAAGTTGGCTGTGGTAGGAAGGAATATGTCAAGAGACAACTGTGAGGTAAATCACCCCTGGCAGCAAGAACGAAGGAGGCCAACAGAGTTTCTCAAGAGAAGGTCAAACAAAACTGGATGTGTAGCTCTTGGTTTTGCCATTCAGAACCCATCTGTCCTTCCTTCATTTTCCTCAGGGAACCATTATGATCCACAGCAAGCAGTCCGCATGCTTCAAGCAGAGTTTACTCTGCCCCATGGCTGCCTGAACGAGGGTGAGGGTCGGTTGGGAACCCTGCAAATCCCTGGACACAGCCTTGGGCTACCCAGAGGCATGGGACCTAGCTAGAGCCAATGAGAGGCATGAGACTTACTGGGACTTTGGGAAAGAGGTGTCCTCTTTTTCACTGAACTTGAACCTAAAGGATGCTTCTCTGTAGGTGTCAGCAATCATCTCATGACTTTATAGAGCCTGCAAAGAAAGCCAACATGGAGAACAGAGCTAAGATTGAGAGAGAGTGGGTCCCATTGATATTGAATCTATATATTAAGCCACATACCTCTGCTAATAACTTCTCTTTTGGTTTAAACCAATCTGATTAGGATTTTCTGTCATTTTCAAACAAGAAAACAATCTACAAACTTAACACTTTTATCTCCAGTCATAGACCAGTTCTTTTTCAAGAATTACTTGCACAGTGTTTGCTAATTTTTAAATCTTCAATTAACAACGATCGTTAAATTTCAAGAGCATCAAAATTAACTTAAAACATCTATTCTAATGCTAACAACCTCAACATATTTTTACCAACAGAACTGATCACCTAAAGTGTGGCAAAAGTAATCCAAGAGAGCATTGGAAGAGGAATTTCAAGGCTACTTGTCTGTGAGATCCTTTATTCAAGTGAATACCTACTTTCGTATACTCTCGATGTGAAAGGTCAAAAAGCCAACCTTCACCATGGAGGGTGGGTTTTCTACATCTTTACTGAGCCCTGACTTAAAAAACAAAACAAAACAAAACAAACCTAGAAACTAGAATTTTAGACAGTTAGGCTTGGATTTGCAAAATATTTCCTTCAAATTTTGATATGTGCCGCTTGGAAAAGTCACCTCAAGTGGGATTGTGGCTTTTGGTTTATGACTTCATGGTCTAAATAATTCCCACACTCATGCTTAATTGAATCTCAGTTTATAAAACAGGGGTTGGCAAACTGTGACTCAGACCAAGTCTGGTCCACTGCCTATATGTGTCAGTAGAGTTTTATTGGAACATATCCCTGCCCGTTGGCTCAGATACTCTCGAAGGCTGCCTTTGTGTCACAACAGCAGAGCTGAGCAGTTATGACAGCCCACAAAACCTAAAACAGTCTGCTACCTGACCCTTCACAGAAAAAGTCTGTGGGCCCCTGCTGTAGAACACAGGTCCCGAAAGTTGGTTTTTATTTTTATTTATTATTTTTTAAAGATATTTTCTTTTTTTTTTTTTTTAAGATTTTATTTATTTGACAGAGAGAAACACAGCCAGAGAGGGAACACAAGCAGGGGGAGTGAGAGAGGGAGAAGCAGGCCACCCGCTGAGCAGGGAGCCCGAGGCAGGACTCTATCCTGGGTCTCTGGGATCATGACCTGAGCCAAAGGCTGTCGCTTAACCAACTGAGCCACCCAGGCACCCCAAAAGTTGGTTTTTAAGCACTCAACTTTCAAAAGTCTTCAGCATATAATTTTCATCTTTAATGATACAATGTAAGTGTGATTTAAATAAGTCATTTAAGCAGAGCATACCTAAGTAGTTTTTAAAAAACCCTATTTCCTCCTCTTCAGTGGAATCCTGCTTTACTCTTCCAGAGCTTCACATACTACACATTTTTCTTGGCGTTCACTCCTGTAGACCAGTTACCAGAAGTCATAATAAAACCCTTATCTCTATATGCTCCTGTAACTAAAGATTTCTGCTAACCTCTGGCTTATCTTTGTTTTTCAGTGTCCAAGCCCTTCTTGGACAAGCAGGGTTGAGGGAAGAATATGCAGTGGGGTTCCGGGAGCTGGGACTGCCAGCCATGGAACCAAGATCTGAAGCAGCTTATGAACAGTAGGGCTGAAAACCACTACTCTAATATGATCAGGTAGACTCCAGAGTTGAACAGTAGATTGCCAGAGTTTGACTGCTGCTCCTAGCTGCCCCTTCTCAGCAGCTTTGGTGTCTCTATAATTCCAGCTCTTCCTGTAGCTTCCTGGGCTGGGCCAAGTGGGGAGGCTGGGAGAAGAGGGCAGGTTTCAGTAGGCTGGACGAGAGGGACCCGTGAAAGCCTGATGGGTTTTCATGCAGAAACACATCTGCCATGAGAAATCCTACACTTACACATTCCCCTCACCTTGAAGCCATCTGCTGGAGTGCCCCATCTGACCTTTTGCCTGATTCTGAGCACCAGTCATCAGCCTTCTGTATCACCTGTGACCCATGTACCCAGGGGACAAGATTTCAGAGTCCTCGGAGACCTATGACTCCCCGTTACTGCCTGGCCATTTGAGGATCCGGGAAATCACAGGATGCCTGATGGGTGTAAACCAGAAACTATGAGTTAGCCTTCTTAGGTGCAAGCGACAGAAACTGCCTCTGACCAACTTAAGCAAGAAAGGGGCATTTATTTGAAAAACACTGGTAGCTCAGGGAGTGAAGAATTGAACAAGCAGGGATTGGGAAGGGTAGCCAGAGTGACTCTGGGGCAGGAATGCAGGGACTTCTCTTTCAGAGTGATATTGTCAGGTGACTCCACCCACCTCTCTCCCTCATGCCATCACTCAGAAGTCAAATTCCAAGGGGAGAAGATCTGATCAGTGCAACCTGGGTTCATGTCCATCCCCTCGGGGAGCCCGCAGGAAGTGGGGAGGCACTGTCCTGCTCCTGGCAGCTCTCTGGGAGGCGCACAGTATGGGGAAGGGCAGTTTTTCCCAAACAAAAAGGAAGAAAGGCGGGAGGAAGGCGCAGGAAGGAGGCACTGCTCCCCTCCATTCCCATGAAAGGGAACGTACTGTGTGGTGGAGTCCCGCGTGTTTTCCCACGCATGTTCTGTGCTTTGCAGTGAGAGAACCAGCCACACGGTCAAGAAGTACAACAGTGAGCCTGCTTCATATGCTTCACTGGCTACCCCCGGAGTGCTTTCCACCCCGACCTCCCCTACTGAGCGCAAGCCTGGGAGGTGGTCGTCTGCTCCCAAACAGGAGTTCCGCTCAGCTGGCAGACTGGTCTCACACTATTAATGTACGTGTCCTGGACTGATTATGGACCCAAGAGGGAGAGCCACGCCCATGAGGCTCTGGGTTGCTGGGCAGCATCCTGGAGACCTGGAGACTCTGGGAGGCGGCAGTTCTGGGTGCCTCGCCAGGCTGCGTGGGGGAGGTGCCCACTGAATGCTAAATAGTTGGGACAGATCCAGGGCCATCAGCAGGATGAAGAAAGCAGGTGGTATGGACTGTGGGGAGCCAGATTACTTTCTGATTCACAGGAGAACACTTGGAACTAAGGGGACATAGAGGGTGAATTTGAAGCCCCCAATGCCAGACTTGGAATTTCTTAAACAACTGACCCTTCTCTGGAGAGGGAATGAGCAGTTCCAAAAGCACCTGCTGGGGGGTCTGTCTGTTTCTGGGACAGAGGGATTTGTACGAGCACCAGCGGGTCCTCTCTACTTGAGGCAGGTGAGACTGAGTTGGCCCTGGTGCCCTCCAAATGGTCAGGGGGGTTCAGTGCCGAAACTGAGCTCAGGGGAGGTGTCTGAGCCCACAGAAAGGCTTTAGTGAACAAGGTGTAGCTCTAAGATGGCTCTTTAGGCTTTAGAGCCTGTAAGTGCTCTTTTTGGTGGTGGTCTAGGATTCATTGACATTTCATGGGAGATTTAAGCCATAAACCCAGAGATCTCAGCTAAAAGTGTAAAAGTGAGGTGTGCTTGGGAAGGTCTCAGGATATCAGGGGGACCTGAGGCAGGAGCCATGAAGGTCCAACAAGATTCTAGACCCAGCTGACCCTGCACCCCTCCCACGCTAGGCAGTTGAGGCTCTGGGATGGAACAAGGACCAAGGAAGAAGCAGATGTGGCTGGAGACCAGGGGCAGGACACAGTGTACATTTTCTGCTGCAAAGCGTACAGGGAAAGCATCTCCTTGGGTGATGATCCAAATTCAAGAGAAGTTCTGTTGGGCCCCTAGTTGGGGAGAACTCAGTGTTCCTGTCAGGGGTGAGAACAGTACAAGGAGGAGGTGGGAGGGATCTTTGCCCATTGTCCAGTCTCAGCTAGCTCTCCCTGATGACTCTAGGGAGTGAATCTGCAAGGCGCAGTTTGTGTGGGGGTAGATCCCAGTTTCCCCTTCTTTGTGGGGACAAAGAAACTTATTAGGAAGATACTGTGGAAGACTAATGTTTTAGGTATAATAATAGTGCTAAGTTCCTCCAGCAAAAATAATCACCATTTATGGAGGGAGGGATTTCATCAGGTAGGTAGCTGAGGGAGTCTCTGGTGAGGGGAAATGGAAAAGCAAGAGCATTGGGGGTCCCCAAGAGGTGGCTATGCCCCACTTTCTGGGGACAGACCTGGAAGAGGCCAACAAGACCCCAGAGAAGGACCATCGGTATAACGCCCTGCTATTTGAACCACAGATGGCACCCCCAGGACCCTGAAGCAGAGAATCAGAGGTGGTCAAGCCAGCCCATGGGTCTGAAAGACAAGGCCTTCTTAGTGGGACACACATGAATTGATGAATGTGGGCTAGACCCACAATGGACACGTAGGGGACACCCATGAGCACAGGTGACTTGGGGCCAGATGGGGCCCTCCCCTAAGCCTTGGCACCACCCAAGTGCTCCCAAATGTAGCGACAAACTCCAGAGGAGGGGGAGAGCACCAACCAGAAGGTTGAATGTCCACTAGCCCAGTAGAATGGAGCACAATAAAAATTAACGTGGTTCCTTTTGGCCCACCTGCATTTTGGGATTGAAATTCATATTTGTTATGAACATCTTAAAGAAGAAGGAGTCACCAGAAAATGTCCACAGGGGTAGCAGCTGTGGTTGTTGAGCTATGGACAAACCAGAGTCAGCATCATCTTTCCCACATACCACCTCCATCAGACCCTCAAATTAGGGCCCTGTCATCAAGGAGGGTGCCCATGATTGGCCCACAACTGCACCATCCCCGATGTTGTACTTTGCAGATGAATCTGGCACTGGGCTCCCTCGAAGATTCTCTGCCCTTCAGGGCTTGACTGCAGCAGAACTGGTGGGAGCCCAGGTCTGATGGCACTCCCCACCTCCTACATGTCCTCCCCACGCTAATGTAATCACTGGCTCCTCTTTATGAACCAGTTGCAGCTGGGAGGTGTCGGAAAGCAGGACCAGGCACCACCCAACATCTGTGCTATAGACTGGTCTCCCCAAAATTCATGTTAAATCCTACTGCCCAATGCAATGGCATTTGGAGGAGACTTTCGGAAGTGATCAAGTAGTAAGTGTGGAGCCCTCATATATGGAATTAATGCCCTTATAAAAGAGACCCCAGAGACCACTCTTGACCCATCTTCTATGTGAGGACACAGAGAGAAGATAGCCATCTACAGCCTTGAAAAATAAATGTTGCTGTGAAAGCCACCCAGACTATGGCATTTTTATGATAATAGCCCAAACAGATTAAGGCAATTTGGCATGTGTGGAATTCCATTGCCGTTGGTTTTATAAGAAGAGAATAATGGTTTTGGACTCTGGCCTTTTCTTTGCTCAATCTCTCTTAATAGGAGTTTGACCTAAATATTTCTTGCACACAGTGTTTTCTCTTCCCTTCAATCACTTCCAAGGGGGCTCAGTAGCAATGGAGCTTAGGCTACATCCTGAAGATGCTTCTCTCAGGCAACACAAAAGGTGGCCATTGTCAGTAGTTTCTGGCCAAGACCTACATGTCCTCAGTCCTCCGCTGATCCCAGGCTGCCATAATGTTCAAAGGCTGACTTTGGGGCCCATTCGTCTAAACGTCACTTCCCTCCTTTTTTTTTTTTTTTTTTTTTTTGCCTCCATCTTCTTGCTGAGAAATTTTCTTTCTGGGAAGTAGAACTCAAGATTATGAAAGCTGCAAAGAGCCATAGAAAAAAACTAAGTCCCAGAGACGTCCCTCATCTCAGTGAATGATGTCACTCTCCACCAAACACCGAAACCAGAGCTTGGTCCACCATAGGCAGTTCTGCCAAAGCCACTTCCTGGAGGTGTCTTGTGTGTCCCATTCTCTCTAATGCAAGCAAATATATTAACGTCATCTCAGCCAACTTCATTGTTCTTTCAATTCTACATCATCATTCCTATAATTTTATGCACAATAGTCTGAATAAACGTAAAAGCATAAATCTAGTCATGCCATTCCCCAATTTGAAACTCTTCCTGCATCCCGTGCCCTAACTCACCCTTAGCATGGTCAACACCATTGCTCACTATCCCCATTACATGGTATCTGCCTATGGTGGTCCTCCATTAACAAGAGTTGGGTTAAATCAAATGATCTAAGCTTAGTCAGTCTGTCTCAGGCTTTAACTTGTGACTCTGGACTCTCAGGCCACGTCTTCATCCAGAAAGATGCAGACTGACTTCAGCGCCTTCCCGTTCACTGCCCAAGGTTCCGACTACAAAACAACAGGGAATGTATGAGGTTCCAGGCTCCTGTGCTTCAGCCCAGGATGGACAACATAGGGCTGATCATTTGTGGGGCAGGCCCTCAAGGCAAGAGATGCTGCTGTCATTACCACAAGGGCAGGCCCACAGCTGGTCTTTCTCTAAAACTTTAGAAATCTCAGTCTCCATTTCAGAGAGTGACACAGCCCCTTCAGGGAGGGACAGAACTTAACTAAGATCTTTGGCCTCTATCCTGGGTTTAAAATGTACCTGGGGAAAAAAAGGATCAATATGAAATTTCCTGCTCAGCACTAGTAAGGAAATCTATAGAATGGAAATAGGGCCATTTCCTACTCCACCCCTCGTCCTGCTCCCATGCCCAAAGGATGGCCTGGCCTAAAATAATCTCTTCTTTTCTTTTGCTAATAACTTCCTTGCCCCACTTCCTTCCTTTAAAAACCTTCCATTTTGTTCATCCGTTGTTTGATTCGTGAATCCCTTGCTAAAGCCAATTATATCTTCAAAAAAGAAAAAACCATACCTGGGTTTTGCTCTTTTTCAGGTATGGGGAGGCCATAGGTCAGGAGATGACTGCTGTTGAAGAGGCAGTCTGTCACTCACAGGTCTCAAGAGGAGGGGAATGGCAGGCCTTGTAGGGTCACACAGGGAAGCCCCCCTGTCAAGAGACAGAAGGGGTGGGGAGGGAAGCATGAGCAACAGCCTGTGTTGTGCGTTTTTGCCGGGAAGAAGCGAAGGAAGCAGAATAAATAGCTGAACAGGCTTACGATTGGCTGGTTGGCCTCATTCTGGCGATCTCCGGGACTTCGGTGCTCTCCCCTGTTGGCCGGCATCCTGCTCTGGAATGAGCAGGGAGGAGTTAGTGGTTTGGCTGGTAAAGGCAGTAAAGGTGCTAGTTTAGAGTTTAGACTCAGGATTGGTTGGCATATGAAAGTCACACTCACAGGGGCGTTGCCCACTATCTCTAAGAACTAGCTAGCCCTGCGAGAGGCCGTCTTTGCTTGCTGGGTGAGCCCCAACTGCCCAAACACCAGGAATACAGAAAATATAGTTCATACAGTGCTAGATGGAGAGCTTCTCATGAGCACACTGCATACCAGAGCAGCTCCCTAGTGTTCTTACCTTTGCCACCATCTATGGGGTAATAACCCAAAGAGCCTCTTCATCCATAAAAGGGGGTCCATAAAAGGGCAAAGGAAGATTTCTGGGAGACAGAAGTGAGAATGTTCAATAAAACTTCCCTTGCCATTCTTTCTGAATAAGCTTTGCAGCAGCGTGAAAAAAAAAATCAACAAATGTCAGAGCTGAGACAGAAGGGAGGGGGCTGCCAGAGATCTCGGAGGAGAGGGGGTGCCCAATAGCTAAGAGCTCAGTGGGGTCACATGGCCTTGGGTCACCTGCTTCTGAGCCACTTGGCTTTTGCTCTGAGCAGCCAAGTGGCCAGTCCCAAGGGTCCGTCCTCACGGAGGTGTCCCAGTCTCCCACAGATCTGCTCTGGGTCGAATCAAGGTGTAGTGAGGGCTGGGTGGGGAGGCGACGGGGTACAGGGTGGGTCAGACTCAGTCACGTGGGCTTATGGAAAGGAAAAATATCAAGGGACTGGGCGGGTCCCAAATTGGAGTAAAAGGCCTCCAATTAAGTTCAGCTCTCGGTGTTTTTCACAGCCATGTTAAATTTTAGGTGGAAATCAGGCACTGGATAAGTGGAGCTGTGGGCTTAAAGGGCTTAGGAATTAGAAGTAATTGTCTTGGCATGAAATAATCAAGTCACAGCAGAAGCGTGGGAATAAGGCAGGCCACAGGCTGGGACAACCCCTCCCCCCAGGCAAGGTCCCGGCCCCATTAGCTCCTGGTCAGGTATTTTTTGTTTTTTGGTCTTTTCCTAAAAATTTTATTGTTAAGTGATCTCTGCACCCAATGTGGTGTTCGAACCCACAACCTGGAGATCAAGAGTCACATGCACTACCGAATGAACCACCTGGGCGCCCCCAGGGTCAGTTGTCTTAATGCAACATAGCCTCCAGCTCCTGGATGTTGAAAGATGACTAGCCTGGCACTGAGAACTGCCACTAAGCCTTTAATAATTAGCTAATTAGCTTAAAATGTGTTCCCAGACCACTCTGGGATCCCAGTTAGGGCCCTTAACACATTAGAGAATAAAAGGTGACAAAATCTGACAAAAATCATTCCCAGAGGAGACGAAGAAAGATGACCAGTGGGAAGGGCTGCACTTATAAGCACTTGGATTTCTTGCAGCCTGGGAGGGCTTCCTGAAGGAGGTGGGTGGTAAAGAAGAGGAGGGAGGCTGAGAAATGGAAGAACTGGAGGCGTGGTGGCGCCGAGGATTCAGGAAGCTAAAGGCCCGCTCTCCCCATTGGCTCACCCCTCTGGGTCCCCATGGAAGTGGCTCCCATTACAATTCAAGGTGTGGTTCTGTGGGGGTGAAACCACAACACGGTCCAGTGGATGGCACTCCAGCTGATTTTATATTCGATGACACACTTTCTCCCACCATGGTTTCCTGACACAGAGGTGAGAGGGTTGCTTCACGAAACTGCAGGCCTGACTAACAGAAGATGACGTGGCTCTGTATCCCAACTTGGGGACAGTGGGGATGACAGAGTGACTTCACTGAGGTCATCTGGCACGATCGAGATGGAATCCCTGCTGGGGCTTTCTGCCCGGAAGTGTTTTCCACAGTCCTGGAGAGGGGTTCCCTTTGGCCTTCAGAACCAGTTTCTTGCCCTCACGTTTTTGCTAGTATCTTGCCCCTGTATTTTGTCTTTTTCTTTCCATCAGAGGACTGAGAAGGCTACAGCCCTTCCCTTGGTTCATCTAAAACTGAACGACAACCTACAAGGACCAGATTCAAAATGAAACATCATATCACTTTGACTGGCTAAGTGTAAGGCCAGCCCTACGCAGGCTGTGATACAGACACCCCACGCAGCTCCCCACAGAAGCGTCCTCTCACCTGAGACCACCTGCCCCAGCAAGGAGAGTCTTCTGAACATCTGACACAAAGCCTACTCCTGGCAGCTTTCTCTCCGTCTGAGACTGAGCTCAGCCCCACCAGCAAACATGGGCTGTGCTCATCTGGAACAGCGTTGATCTGAAGGGGAAATGGGCCAGCTCCCTCATCCTGACTAGTAGGTTTCTCAATTAATTTATGGATACTGTCACGGCTTTGGAGGGCCACCCTCCTGCCACTATTTTTAGCTGTTTAAACGAGGAAGCCACCCGCACCTCAGTCTGTCCTCATGCGTGACCTGAGTGTGGGCACCACTGGCCACGTGGGGCATCGAGAGAATCTCAACTCACTTCCTTAGAACTCTCCGGCCCCATGTCCTCTTCCTACCTCCTTCAGCCTAGAGTTTCTAGATCAGTTCCCGGCCCTAAGCGGAGCCATCAGCCAGTACCAGGGCCCTAAGAAGCCAGCCTAGCAGAAAGGCTGAATAGATTAGGCTAAGGAAGTTAGAAGCCAGCTAAGCCATGAGGGGTGGACTGAGAGGTACCTGGGGATGATGGGTCATAGAAACCAAGTCCCAGGAAGGACTGGGAGTTTTGCCTTATCCCCCAGTCATACACAGCACCCTGGCACTGGCCAGTCATCTGGCAAATGGATGCCAGTGTCACAAAGGTAACGGAGTGGGAATGTGTCGGAACAGGGAAAAATTTTCAAAATAACTTAATCCAAACCCTTCATTTTACCGATGAGCAGTGATTGAGAATAGCGTCACACAGGCGGTTAGAGGCCAACAGAACTCAGATCCAGGTTTGGTAACACCCAGCGGATCCCCTGTAAACCAGGTGTAGCATGTATGTCAGTTTATGTCCTGTTCGAGAGTCAAGAAAATCGTTCTAGTCTACAAGTTTACAAAGCTGAGCGAATCATTACATTTTGAAGAGAGTCTCTGAAGACACTGATTCTCTAGAAATTCCCCAGAAGCCCCAGTATCCCACTACAATACTCACCATCTTTGCAGTATCATTTGTAATTACAAAAGAGGTTTTGATTGGATGTTTCTCTATCTTCAGTTTGACTCTCACAGGTAGACGGAGATGAGGGACCCAGGGACAGGAGATGTCACTGAAGACGGTGACAACTGGTGGTAAACAGGTAAGATTGGGCTTTAATTGAAATTACAAGAGGAAACAATAAAGAGATTAAGAATGAGGATTAATAATAAAACTTCTAGTGCTCTTTGCAAAGGAGGTGAAGAATCTCATAATTAAAAAACAAAACAAAACATTAGGGCCACCTGGGTGGTTCAATGGGTTCACTGTGTGACTTGATTTTGGCTCAGGTCAGGATCTCAGGGTCATGAGGTGGAGCCCCGCATCGGGCTCCGCACTGGGTTTGGAACCTGCTTGAGATTCTCTTTCTTCCTCTGCCCCTCTCCCACCCCGCCAAACATAAATAAATATATCTTAAAAAAAAACCACCCAAAACAACCAAGTAGTCCCAGTGACTATTACCACTTCTTCACGTCCATTCACTTCTTCACTCACCAGGATCATACCACTACCTTCTCTGCGGGGACGGTCCCACTGACCTCCCAGTTTCCAAATCTACCAACTGCCTTGTCTTCATCCCAACTGGGATTGACCATGACACTCTTTCCTCTCTTAGCTTCCACAAAGCAGGATTTTTTTGTTTCTCTTGTTTTTGTTTCCTGGCTCTTTTCTATTTCCTCTCAGTCTCACAAGCTGATGTTCTTCAAGATCCTATTTATGGCTCTTTTTTTCCCCCCTCACTCCTTTCTCAATGATTTTGGTTCCATACTACTAGCCACACACTGACAAGCCCTACATGGTATCTCAGGCTCGGTCTTCCGACTTGAGCTCCACCGTAGTATGCGTGTGTGTTTGTGCGCATACATACACTTTTTCACCACACAGCAGACCTCCCTACATTCAACTCCTCATTCTCTTCTCCCTGAACCAACATGTACACAGTTGTCCCAATTAAAGACCTCAGCCATCTCTATCTCCTTCTCTTATTGACCTCTTCCCACAGACATAAGTCCTGCCAATTATCTGTCCGCAATGTCTCCTAAATTAAAATTACTCTTATTGAAGGGGGAAAAAGGAAAAAAAGAATTACTTTTTTCCTCTTTAGCCTCATTATCTCCATTCGGACTCATCCACGCTTTCTTACCGGGATGACCCCAGTGGCTTGGTTTTTTTTACTGTGATAAAATTTACAGTTTTAACCCTTTTTGAGGGTACAGTTCAGTGGCTTTAAACACATTGGTTGTTGTGCTATATATCTCAGAGCTTTTCCATCATCCCAAACTTCTAAACTGAAACTCTGTGGACTCATTAAATAGAAATTCCTAATTTGCTCTTCTCCCACTCTTCTTTCTTTCTCCATGGATTTGACTATTTTAGGTACCTCATATAATTGGAATCCTATAGTAGCTGTCTTTCTGTGTCTGGCTTATTTTCAGTAGCTTTTAACTGTTTTCCTTACCTCCAGTTTTTCTTCTCCTCCAACCCGTGTGTAAAGTAAAATCTACATATCTTTGTAAGATATGATGTCTCTGCACCCCCACGTAGACTATAAGGAAAAGCGTACACTCCTTAACTTGGTGGTCAAGGCCTTTTGAAATCTGGCCACAACTGACCCCTCCAGCGTCACCTCTGGCTCTTGCTCCAACAGTCCCCCAATCACACCACACTACCTGGTAAGCCCCTTCATGCCTTCCACACTGTCCTGCACCTGCCACCTCCCTGCTTGGAATGCCAGGTCCTCTCCATCCTCTGTGCCCTCTCCCAAATCCCTAGGCTTCACTTAGCAAACTTCTACTCATCCTTTGAAGTCAACTTCCATTTTCCTTCCCCTGTGAAGTTGGCCTTCATCTTCCACTACTGAACTAAACCTTTCCTCCACCACGTTACTACGTCATTTTGCATATCTAGGATTTATGCACTTTTCATTTTGTCTTATATTTTTCAATCAAAAAGCTTTAAAAAATATTGATGTCAGTCTCCTCTTTGAGGATGTGATTTCCTTGGTGGTCAGGAACATGTCTTTTCATCCTTGGTATTCTCACTGGTGAGTACTCAATGAATGTTTGTTCAAGGAACAAATTAAATAAAATATTCATCCATCTATACTGTGTTAAAATGATAGATAAGGACACATTACGTGGTCCCTACAAGACTTCTGAGATACAGGATTCCAAAATACACTTTAGGTATCCTGCCACAAACAGTACAGGAGTATCTTCTCCAGAAATGAAAAGCTGGGATAACAGCTGTTTTCACAACATCTGGTTATGATTAGAAGCTCTTTAAGTGTCAAAAATAATAAGGGCAATTACTCAAAGTTGTCATCTTGATAGCCTGAAGCAATCAGACCCAAAGCTTCCCCCAGGAGGGTTGGTAGCAGAATTCAAACGTGGAAGCCACTTAACTGCAGGTCTTCCTGATGAGAAACTGTGGGTGCCATTCCCGGCAGCGGGGGGGGGGGGTGACATCTAGAGTGCAGTGTGGCCTATGGGGACTGCCCAGGGGCTCCTTGATTGCTAGTGGTGACGTCCAGATGGCTGAGAGCATAAGCCCCTGTTCTCAGCCATCAGCCTGAACCTTGACAGCAGGATTTCATGAGAAGAGTGCATTTTGCAGCAATCAGACATTCTTTGCGTTTGTGGGACAACCTCAGCTTCAAAGCACTATCACTCACAATATTTCATTAGCCTCACAGCCTACCTGCGTACGGTGATCTGGATGTGTTGACGAAGAAACAAGCCAGCCTGGGTGCTGTGGTCTTCCCAAGGCCATGGTGGAAGGAGTGATACTTCTGTCGCTTCATACTGGGGGCCTCTCAGCGAGAACCTGGGCATCTTGAGATTATTTAAGGTTTTTAATATGTAGCTCACAAGTCTTTTCTCCCAGTCTGTTGTTGATATGATTTCAGTTATGGTGTTATGTTTTAAAAAGTCTATATAAAATTTTGGTTTGGTAAACTGATCAAGATTTTGCCTTTGGGACAAATAATCCAATCAAGAAATGAGCAGAAGACATGAACAAATATTTCTGCAAAGAGGACATCCAAATGGCCAACAGACACATGAAAAAGTCCTCAACATCACTTGGCATCAGGGAAATACAAATCAAAACCATAGTGACATACCATCTCACACCAATCAGAATGGTTAAAATTAACAAGTCAGGAAACGACAGATGTTGGCAAGGATGCGGAGAAAGGGGAACCCTCCTACACTGTTGGTGGGAATGCAAGCTGGTGCAGCCACTCTGGAAAACAGTATGGAGGTTCCTCAAAAAGCTGAAAATAGAACTACCCTATGACCCAGGAATTGCACTACTGGGTATTTACCCCAAAGATACAAATGTAGTGATCTGAAGGGGCACCTGCACCCCAATGTTTATAGCAGCTGTGTCCACAATAGCCAAACTATGGAAAGAACCTAGATGTCCATCAACAGATAAATCGATAAAAAAGATGTGAATATATATATATATGATAACTATGCAGTCATCAAAAAGAATGAAATCCTGCCATATGCAATGACATGGATGGAACCGGAGGGTATTATACTAAGTGAAATAAGTCAACCACAGAAAGACAATTATCATATGATCTCTCTGATATGAGGAATTTGAGAGACAGAGCGGAGGGTCATGGGGGTAGGGAGGGAAAAAATGAAACAAGGTGAGACTGGGGAGGGAGACAAACCATAAGAGACTCTTAATCTCAGGAGACAAACTGAGGGTTCCTGCGGGGGTACGGGGGGAGGGATAGAGTGGCTGGGTTATGGACATTGCGGAGGGTATGTGCTATGGTGAGTGCTGTGAATTGTGTAAGACTGATGATTCACAGACCTGTACCCCTGAAGCAAATAATGCAGTATATGTTAATTAAAAAAAAGACATATAAAAAATTGTTTTGCCTTTGGAGTCCTGTAGTTTGAGTTTTGCTTACAAATGTTTTCCTTATCCCAAGATTATAAACACGTTATTCCACATTTTTTTTGATATGACTGTATATTCACTGCAGGACCATTTGCCTAATGGTGACCTCTGTCACCCAGATATGAGCTCTAAGAATGAGTCATGTCAGCTGTGTCCCCATAGCATGTCACAGCCCAGTCCTGTGTTCTCTGGTTGGCTCAGTGAGTTGAGCGTCCAACTCTTGGTTTCAGCTTAGGTCATGATCTCAAGGTCAGTGAGATAGAGCCTCCTGTGGGGCTACAAGCTTAGCTTTGGATTTTCTCTCTCTCTCTCTCTCTCCCTCTGCCCCTCCTCCTGCTCATGTTTGCTCTCTCTTGCTCAAATAATTAAATCTTAAAAAGAAAAAAAAGATGGGACGTCTGGGTGGATCGGTTGGTTGGGCGACTGCCTTCGGCTCAGGTCATGGTCCCGGAGACCAGGGATCAAGCCCCATATCGGGCTGCCTGCTCGGCGGGAAGCCTGCTTCTCCCTCTCTCACTCCCCCTGCTTGTGTTCCCTCTCTGGCTGTGTTTCTCTCTGTCAAATAAATAAAATCTCAAAAAAAGAGAAAAAGAATGATGTGGGTATTATTAGCTACCTGGAAGAAAGTCAATATAAGAATTTGGGGTGTTGTGGATTTTATAAAAGAATTCTGTGGGGCACCTGGGTGGCTCAGTTGGTTAAGTGACTGCCTTCGGCTCAGGTCATGATCTCGGAAACCCGGATCGAGCCCCACATTGGGTTCCCTGCTCAGCAGGAAGCCTGCTTCTCCCTCTCTTGCTCTCCCTGCTTCTGTTCCCTCTCTAGCTGTAATTTCTCTCTGTCAAATAAATAAATAAAATCTTTAAAAAATAAAAAAAATGTTTAAGAAATAAAAGAATTCTGTATGTACTCTGTTAAGTTTTACCCTCCAATTTTGAATTCTGGCTATTGCCCACTTCTGCAGTAATCTCCAGAGAATCATAAAACCCTGAGTTTGGGAAGAAAGGTTAGGGACTGTGGAGGACTCCAACTTCTTGGTTGGTGGGCCCTTCCTTCACATGGCTCTGTCCCCAGTTACAAGCTGTTGAGTTTGTGTGCACAGCTTCTTGGGCCCCAATCTTGGGCTCCAATTCTAAGAACATCTCCTACTGTTGGCCTTCTATGGGCCCAAACCTCATGGCAAGCACTTTGATACCTTCCCCCCTCCACCCCACAAAATCCCAACCTTAGATTGTCTGCCTTGTGTAAAGTCATGTGCACCACCTCCTTTCCTTTCTTTTACTCTAAGATTGGTAAGCATTTCTGGGCAACATGAAATTTATTCTGATTGGGTCCAGTTTAGATATTTGCCAACCTTAACTAGCCCTTGCTGCTTGTTTACCATTCTTTTTATCTGTACGTTTCCCTTCCTGCTACATGCCCCCAAGTGGTAGTTGTGCGTTAGAAAGTTCTCACACTCCAGATCCCCATTCTACTCATGGCTTCCTCATTATACTGGACTGATGGAATCCCTTTGCATTTCATGTCTTTACCTCAAAACGCTCTCTCTTATTTGCTATCATCTTGGAGGGAAAAGTATCCCTCTTACTAAGAG
The DNA here is from genome assembly GCA_004023965.1 of Spilogale gracilis. Classification (NCBI taxonomy): domain Eukaryota; kingdom Metazoa; phylum Chordata; class Mammalia; order Carnivora; family Mephitidae; genus Spilogale; species Spilogale gracilis. The sequence continues at coordinate 133,727 of PITA01001779.1, forward strand.
TAAACCTCCACTTGTACTCTTGATTCTGTTCAAATTTACTTTTGAGGGCACCTGGGAAGCTCAGTCGGTAAAAGTCAGACTCTTGGTTTCAGCTCAGGTCATGATTCCAGCGTCGTGAGATGGAGCCCTTGCTTCTGGCTCCATGCTCAGGGGGGAGTCTGCTTAAGACTCTCTTCCTCTGCCCCTCCCCACGTGTGTGTGTGTGTGTGTGAGAGAGAGAGAGAGAGAGCTTGCGCACATGCGCCTGTCGCCCAAATAAATAAATCTTCATCAAAAATTCACTTTTTCAAATACTTTGTCTTCTCTGACTTCTAAGCAGCTCATGATTTCCCTCGGGGTGGAGGGAATGCCCTTTCCTCTCTGCGTGCCTCTCAGACTGTGTTGTCAACTTCTTTGCAGTTTTATTTCCGATTCTTTAATTCCTAGTCATTCTTCATTCTTCAGTCTACTGCAGTTGGCTTTTAGTGCCTCTGCTGGATTAAAACCAATCCCCTTGAAGATTACTGATCTCCTGCCAATAAAATGTAATAGCACCCCAGCCTCCAAAATTTCCTACCTTCCCTCCTTCATTTACTCAAACTGAATGTCAGGGAGTATGTTAAGCCCTGGGTATACGGAGACAAAAATAATCATCCCTTCATCAATGAAGGTATCTGTAAGGCACTAAGGAAGGTGGGACCACCTAAGTTTGCCTGGGAGTGTGACAGCAAGCTTCAAGGAGCAGGTCGCCATGACAAGGCTACGAATGATGTTTGCATTCCAGGTTGAGAGAATAGATAGCCAAGAACAGGCTCATAGTCTCATGATATAGAGAATGTCATTCTGTCTTTTAGGTGAGAGGGCACTGGGTACCATACCAGCAAAACTCAAATTTCATTATGAAAGTGCTGGGGGTGAGGAAGCTTTTAGAGTTTTGACAGGGAGGTGACACGGCCCCTTCTAGATGCTCTAAACCACCGGAGCCAGTTTGTCTGTTGACCACCTGCCATCAGCCCCCCACCCTGCTCTCCTCTCCCCTGTCGTTCTCATAGTTCTGGTTCCTTCCACCAGGATCCCAGGTTAGGTCCTGCTGATCACAGGCATGGAGATCAAATGTGAAAGGTCAGAGAGAAGTCTGTACATTCTCTGTTAGCAGGTAGGCAGCCACTGGCGGATGTGGGGTTTGGGTGGCTGCTTCCAGAGACCTCCTGAGGATCACTGAGTGGGTGCCACCAGCAGCTCAGAGCTCCTCGGTGAAGGCTTTGCTGACTCCTGCACTTCCAGATCCTCTCAAAGCCAGCAGAGCCCCTCCTGACTTTTCCTCTCCCAGCCTTTCCAGTGGATGTGGATGAACCTGGCTTCCTGATGGAACTAGTTCCTTTTCATGAGTCCACATTTCCTTTAAGCCCAACACAATGATTTACTGCAGTTCTCTGGCTCAAAACCACAGCCATACTCTATTTCCCCTTCATCCAGGTAAATATTTATGTTAATATAAATATGATTTTACTATGTGCCAGATACTCGATTAAGAGCTGGGGCTAGGGGGCGCCTGGGTGGCTCAGTTGGTTAGGCAACTGCCTTCGGCTCAGGTCATGATCCCAGAATCCCAGGATCGAGCCCCACATCGGGCTCCCTGGTCGGCGGGGAAGCCTGCTTCTCCCTCTCTCACTCCCCCTGCTTGTGTTCCCTCTCTGGCTGTGTTTCTCTCTGTCAAATAAATAAAATCTTTAAAAAAAAAAAAAAAAAAAGAGCTGGGGCTAGACAGGTTAACAAGCAGATGCGTTCCTGCTCTCAAAGAGCTTACAGTCTAGTGGAGGATCTAGAAGAAACCTAAGAAAGTTCTGAAATTATTTTTCTTTTACCCTTTAACTGCATCTAATAACTTGCAAAAATTCAAGATTCTGAAATCCCTCTTGAATTCTTCCCCTTTTCCATTTACAATCCCTGATCAACCAATAACCTCTACCTGGACTATTTGTCTAGTTTACTAGCCAGATTTTCTATTGTATCATGGACCTTTTTTATTTTTATTTTTTTAAAGATTTATTTATTTGAGAGAGAGAGTGTGTGACAGTGAGTGTGCACAGACATGCACGAGCAAGAAGAGGGAGAGGCAGAGGGAGAGGGAGAGAAGCACAGTCCCTGCTGAGGGAGGAACCTGAGGGGCTGAATCTTACAACCTGAGCTGAAATAAGAGTTAGATGCTTAACTGACTGAGCCCCCTTTTTTGTTTTGATAAAATAATACAAATACACATACTATATTTTGCAGGCAATTTCAGGAAGTCACCAATACCCCTCTGAGGCCAAACCCTAGGTCCTTTGGGTTTATTCATTAACCCAACAAACCCCTCCAATGTCTAACTCATCTTCCCCATTTCCATCTAGGGCTGTATATTCCTAAAGTACAATCCTATCATGTCTCTCTCCTGAAATAGAAATTGGCAGTGGCTCATTTTCAACAAAATCAGTGCCCAATCCACCCTCATACTTTCTCTCTCACAAGTCCCCTACACAAACCCTAGGTTTCTTCTGAACTGAGATGCAATCCCCAAACATATCCTATGCAATCTCATCCCAAAGTCTTTCTTTGCTCAGACTGTACTCCCCACCTCCAGGTCTCAGCTTATCTAAAGTCTCAATTCTTTGAGCTACTTTGACATTTTGTACTTTGGACACTCACATTGAGTCTTGTTTTAGAGCTGACCGGCTAAACTTTTTCAGATTGTGAAACTGGGGATCATCTTATCTTTGTACTGCCTGAAGAAGCTGGCATTATGCCTGGCCCCTGGTAGAAGTTTGAAAAAAAATGTTAGACTAAATTAAATCCAATCTCTTCTTCATGTTTTAGTTTCAGTTGTGTAGTCTTCCTAGGTCCTCTCTTACATAACCGTCCTTCAAATATTTGAAGATAATTACCTTGTCTTTGTTACTTATTTTTCCAAACTCCAGAAGATACTCGCTAACTTGGTAGTCTAATTTAATGTGAACAAAATGCAGTATAAGCACAAATTAATTAAAAAGTCATGAGGGTCCTATTGCCCAACCAGCCTTTGACTCAAACTCTATGATTTGGGACAAAGAGTATCTCTTCAAACCCTTTTTTTCCACCACCACTTAGTAACAATAAAGGAGAAACAGATAATCCCACCCTTATCAGAGTCATTCTATAAATATAAACAAGAAATTTCACAAAGCACTTGCAGTTTTGGGATAGAAAGGGAGTATGACCAATGTCATTTGATAAATGTGGTTGAGGATGGGTGAGAATTAGTTCTAGCTCTGCTATTAAATCTGTGACCCTGGGACAAAAACCCAACTTTGGGCTTATTCATCTACTTTTTGCATATTATGGAGACTGATAAAAGCTGAGGAATGCATGATACTGGAACAAAATAAAAAAAATTTTCTAGACTGCATGGCAGTTCAATAACAGCATTTTAGTTCTGCGAATAGTAAAGGTGAAAATAAGAAAGCTGCAGATCATTATTTCTTTTTAAATGCCCTCATTTATAAGCCCTAGGGTTTTTAAATCACCCAGCCCCCCCAACACACACACACACACACACACACACACACACACACACACACTCACATTCTATTTGGGCCAACTCATTTCGATTGCTCTTGTACATGTACTTCCTTCAATGATGAAGAGATGCTGTGGAAGGAGGTGCCATGACTACACTTACAAACATCTGCCTAATGCACTGTTTCCCTCAGGGATGGATCAGATGTGAAATACATTCTTTAAATGGCCAACTCTTTCTAATCAGATGTGCCCTAAACATTTGGGCCAATGTTAATGTTCTTTCCCAACTTATTTGGGTTACCTCTCATAATGTAATGATTTTACCCTTGAAAAGCGATTTTTCCAATTATGTACTCATTCCTTTAAAACGATTTTTCAAAAACAATCTTAGAAATGTATTTTTGAAGGCAGCTCTTCCTGGTAGAGAAACTGCCTGAGTGTCTGAGGGCTATATCTGGACTAAATTAGCAATGAGTTAAGCACAAAGGAGTACTGCTTTTTGCAACAAAATGAGTATTAGGTTTTTTAAAGAATTCACACTAATGACTTGAGTCATCTTTCACTTGGATAGGCCACTGGATAGAAATAGCCAAATGTGGCAGGATATGTTTCATGATTATGTTTAAGGTACATAAGCTAACTTTTTAAAGTTTATATACCCTAAATATAATAATAAGGACTCTAAATCAAATGATTTTGGTAAAAATTAGCTAGAAAACTCAAATAACGTGTGCCGTGTCCGCCTGGTCATGTCTTCCAGTTCAGGCCATTGTGTGGGAGACCACTAACCTGCATGCCGCTACATGTGGCCACCATGGCATAATTCTTGTGCAGAGACATTGTTGACAGTTATTACCTATTCACAAATGACAATTCATATACAGTTAAGGACAGGGTATTCTTGCCTCCTCTGCAAATTCTAGAGTTGTTCTAATTCAATGTAGCCTTTAATGACCCACATCTATCTGACTTGCAACACCTGCCCCTCAAAACTACAGTAAAACTTCCCTTTAACATTCAGACTACTATTTTAACCATTTAAGTTATTCCCCATATGATGAGCTTTGGGAAAGCAAATTACAGATTGTAAATCAAAAGAACTTCACTGGAAAAGAGGATGTTAAAAACCTCTTCAGAGAAACCACTTCAAGATCAACAAAACAAATACAGGCAGGTGTCATTCACAGCAGGGAGTATACAACATGGCGGCTGGTGCTCAGTGGCCACTAGCATGGAGCTCCCTCTACCTTATCACCTGACAAATTATGCCTCTTAACTTATAAAATCAGAGCACAAATCTGGACTAAGATAGTAGATTAAACCTACATATTTAATTTCATTTCTTCCTAAGACTCTACTGAAATTAGAACAGAGGGGGGAAAAACGGGGAGAACATGGGAAGAGGTAGCAGAACAAAACTGGCCACGTAGAAAGTAGATTGAGTGAACTCAGCTGTTCTGAGAAGCCACAAGCTGAGACTGGGGAAACTGAGACCCAATGCAATTTACACCACAGAATCTTCAAGGACGTGGAAACTGACAGTGCCAGGTACCGCTAGAACAAAGGATAAAATGTGCATGGTGAAGCTAAAATAAAGACAACGGAGAAAGCTGTTTTAAGAAGTTAGCTCCCTAGATTCATTTCTAACTCCACACCATGGTGCAACCACATGTCTCTTAAGTGGGCAAGTATTTGGAGACTTGGTCCCTGGAAAGGAAAGAATTCAAACAGGGATTAAGGGAATAGATGTATAATGAATGCAGAGACTACATGAATACAGCTCTGGCAGTCAGACCCTTACCTTCTAGGCCAGTCATAGTATGACTCTTCATGGAACTGACCAGCCCAGAAGAAAAGGCCTAAAGAGAGTGACAGGAGGGATTCTGCAACACAGAGCCCATCCAGGTCTTCCAACAGTGCAGTTCAAAGTTGGCTAGCCTTCATGCTTCCAAAACTTCCTATCAGCTTTTTATATTCTTTTTAACGAGCAAATAATCAGAGAAGTCTCTGATATGAAAGATGGAGATCAAAGCAAATAGATAAAACCAACTCTACAGATGTAAAACTACAAATATAAACAATAACATTGAAACAAAACTTCCTAGAAAGAAGAGCAAAAGACAGAAATGGAAAATTGGAAAAAGAGAAAAGCAGAAGGAAAGTTCGGAAGGTCTGCTATTTGAATAATGGGATTTCTAGGCAGGGAGAACAGGGAAAGTAATAGCAAGAAATTCAGTAGTGAAATAAGAAAATTTCCCAAAACCAAAGGACATGAGCCACTAGATCTTTTTTTTTTTTTTTTTTTTTAAAGATTTTATTTATTTGACAGAGAGAAACACAGCGAGAGAGGGAACACAAGCAGGGGGAGTGAGAGAGGGAGAAGCAGGCTTCCCGCCGAGCAGGGAGCCCGATGTGGGACTCTATCCTGGGCCTCCAGGATCATGACCTGAGCCGAAGGCAGTTGCTTAACCAACTGAGCCACCCAGGCGCCTGAGCCACTAGATCTTAAAAATCTGTGTGCCCACTATGTGCAGCACAAAGAATTAAAATTGAGCCATACCAAGGAATACCATTGTGAAATTTCAGAACATGGAAGACAGTTTTTATAAGCTTCCAGAGAGGGAGAAAAAAAGAGTACATATAAAGGATCAGAACAGCTTGGGGCTTTTTAACAGCAATACTGATAGCAAGAAGCCAGTAGACTAATGCCTGTAAACCTCTGAAGGGAAAAATATCTACAACTTAGAATCCTGTATCCTCTATCAACTGAGAGTATTTCCAGATATGCAAATTACTAAAATATTTATCTTCCACACACCTTTCTCAAGAAGTTAGTGAAGGTCACTCTCCTAAAATTGGAGACTTAAAAAAAAAAATAAAGAGTAGGATGGAACATATATAGGAAGACTGCAGGGGGGTGGGGAACCCAAGAAAGAGCGAGGTGAAAGAAGGAGCAAGGAATGGCGGCCGTGCACCAGACCGGATGCCGAGGGCTGTCAATGCTAAGATTCCCACTGCTCTTATGTCAAGACTGCCTGTCAGTTTGGTCCAGGTTCTTTTTGGTCCTTATCTGATTTTGATGAAACCTAGTGGCATCTCTGTTCTCTCCACCATGTCCCGGAGAGTGAATAAATCAGCCTAAATTAAACATCCCAATCCCAAGGGTTATGCTTTGGCACTCCAGAGGACTGGAGGGAAGCAAGGGGGGTTCTGAGCTGAGACGCAGAAAACAAGACAGCAGACGACTTCTTCAGACACCCAGGCCTGGGCTCACATACCAGCCCCACCATGTGCACCAACTGTGATGGACCCTGATTTCCAGGACTCACGTGGGACCTTCCACACTGCCCCAGAACTGGCGTTTACGAATTATCAGGGAAGCTAAAGCCAAACTATGACCCAGAGAAGGTTTTGTTGATCTCCTAAATGCCTTGATCCAATACCAATGACAGTACTGCCCTTTCCTTCCAGGGCTAGGTTGTGGTTTTCGGCTCAGCTTTTCAGTCCAAACAATGTATTATTCAGGAAGACACACGTTAAGTGGCAAGACTCTCAAGAAAAGAAAAGTGAACACAGAAATCGAGATAATGGTTATTTGCGCCTGGTGAAGAAAGAAAAGTGTAAGTGGAGAGGGGCAGGGAGGGAGTCCTTAAGATACTGCAAGTTCTACGTTTAACTTGGGTGGTAGGCACACAGGTGTTTACTGTTTTATGATTATTCTTTGATATTTGTTTTATAGTCTTATGCATGAATCACTGAATGTACAATCACAGTACACAATGCAAAGTTGAATTTCCCTTCTTTTACAGAGAAAAGCAACATTTTTATTGATATGTCCATATCTCAGGAATATCTAAGCCCCTGCCTTCCCCAAAAGGGGGCATTTGAATACAATTCACAGCTATCTGTATGTTAACGCATCACTTTGCTGTGCATTGTGAGAATTCGGGAGACCGAAGCCAAGTTCACAGGACAAAGAGAATCTGCAGTTACTAGTCCTCTATCACAGGAATATTTCGATTAAAAAACACAAAAACAAAACCAAAAAACTCAACTTACTATTCATGTGGTAACATCTGCTTGTGGTGATATTTGAGACTATCCTGTTTATGTTTTTCAAAAACTGTGCTGAAATTGTTTTTTGTGCATTTCAGTTTTTGTAGCAAATTGAAGTACAAAGTAGAGGTAAGAAAAAGAAATCAATCTGAAAGCACAGAATGCATGATCTAGAAGGTCTACTTAAGTCATTTGACAATGATTCCATTACTGGATGTGGCTGAAAAAGGGCAAACTCCAGCTTTGGACTTGTGAATGTAATCCAAGCCAGGAAATGCAAGCAAACCATTACAGATCTTAGGAATCTGGTAGGGAACACTTCGTTCTGTCCCCCCACCGTCTTCTGGTCAGTGCCGTGACCATCTCCCCACTGTTAGGTACTCCCTAGAATGGACTGGCCATAGAAGATCTATCTGTGGGATGTCTCCATCAGAGACATGACGGTCCCCCAATCCCTTTCCCAGTGCAGCAAGCACACACAGCACTGCTACCTGCATGCTACTCCAGCGAGTCCCTCCAGGCCTCCCAAGCCAACCAACATCTCAGCACACCAACACTTCATCTGCTCCTTCCTGGTACATGAGGCTTCTCAGCAGGGAAGGCGGGGTCTGCATAATACCCCGTTGCACAGGGAGCTATCTTCCACCAAAAGCCGCAGCAAGAGGAACTCTTGAAGATCAGGTGGGCTGATCTTCAAGGATGGCCAGGACTGACAATAAGACAAATTATTTTTCTCATTTGTTCTTCTGTACCATTTTTCCTAGTGGTGAAAACGTAAAATCAATGGAAACATCCAAGGACCGCTGTCACAAAATGTCTTAAACCCACATAAAACAAAATGGAAAAACAAAAACAAGAAAACCCAAGGGTCATCATCAAGTTTTCTGTTTTATTTAAGATTTTAGTTTTAATTCTGAAGAAAGAGGTACATTTCCTTGTTTTTAGTTTTAGCGTCAGGTTATAACCAGGTTTGTTTTCTTTTCTCCTGTCTTTTCAATACTGCACAAACGTCCAGAAACTACAGGGTTAAGTAAAAGCTGCAGGCAAGGAGGTCAGAGATTTGCTCCTGATGGTGATCAGATGGCCCCAGAGCAGTGCTATCTCAGAGTGCCCTACTCAGGCGAATTTAAGGTAAAAGAAAAAAAGATTCTGATGGAGGAGAAAGACTGAAGAAATCACTTATATTTCAGCTCTTATGTTATGCATAGGTATTAAATCTGTGAATACTTTTTTCTTTAAAACGTTTGAATTTACTTTAAATCTAAAGCCCCCAATTTTTTTCTCCTTAAAAAAAAAAATCACTTCTCCCCTCCTTATAAACTCTTTAGCAATAGGCCAGTTACTACTACGGATCAATCTGTCTTTCTATCAACTTCCAATAAATTCTTTTGCTTAATGACACAATCAAGTCCTCTCCATCAACTTGCCGAAAGAATTAAAAATTAAATTAAATTAAAAGCATTTTCCCCTGCAATAGTGATAAGCTGAATATAAGATGGATGCCAGGACCACTGCTTTCCCCCATGCACTTAGCAATCTCATTTCAATTAACCTGGTTTTCAAACTTTTGCAGTTGATAATGCATTTACTCGACCTTTCCTAAAGATTAATCGTCATTTTCTGCTAAGCAGATTATGTCATTATTATGCGCAACAGACAGACAGTAATTTTCTAAGTATTGAGACTGCCCTTTGATTTCTTTTTTTTCCCTCCTTAAAAAAGGCATTTTTAGGAAACATTCAACAGTGTCACTCAAATGCTGGATCAACAGAAACTTTTACAATTAAAAAAAAAAAGATGGTAATGACCCTGTGATCGCATTGCATCTGGGGGTGGGGAGAAAAAAAAATTGATCGGGGAACTGGATTCTTCAGAACGTAAGAGATGAGAAGGGAGTGGTGGGTGGGCTGAGAGGGAGAAAACAGGGTGGGACAAATCCTGCATTTTCTAATGGTTTCTCCTCTTTCCCTAATGGCGGTCCAGTGTTGAACTCTGTAGTAAATCTGTCGGGGTTTTGCTGGGGGGTCTGAAGGCTGTCTGAAAGCCTGGGGGTGGGGAGTGGAAGCTGGAAGGATTTGAAGGAGGAGGGTAGGGATTCCAACTGGCTCTGTGCAGAGGGATCTGTGTGCTGAAGGGGGCGCTGTGGTGGGTCTGTGATGGAGCAGCACTGGGGCCGTCCATCTCTGTGAGGGCCTGAAGGGATTTTAGCCAGTGTGGAGGATTGTCATCTTGAAGAGAGTCTAAACTGTTTCCTGAAGTTGCTGGAATACCTGAGGAGAGAAAAGAAAACAAGAGGGAAAATGGTGAGACTGGGCAGAAAGAACCAGAAAGCCATCCAACAGAGAATTTTTAAGGTATGATTAGTTTGTCCAAAAAGAAACAAAAAAATTACAGTCTTCAACTCCTTCCAAATAAGACCTTTTTAGTCTCATGTTCTTTTTGGTCTTCCACCCCCAAGGATGATTCATCGTGACAGAAACCCGTGCCTCCTCTTCCACTACATAGACACTGTCCCTCACTGTCACAGAGGCAGGGCTGCAGACACAGTCCCCAGAGTTGTATGCTGTCATTTCCCAATTGCGCTTCTCCTTCTCTGACAGGGATACGTACACAAGAGAGCCTTATAATAGAGAGCTTTATTTTAAAAAGTGGAGTATGTTCCTTTAAAAGGATGAGTTAGGTACGTTTGTACGTTGAGACCTGAAAAATACACACATGCTGTCAGACGTGAGCACCTCCTTACACCCAAAGAACCAACCTAGGCGCCAAGTGAGGCCGACAGCTAACCGAGACTGCACGACCCCAGACAACGAAACCGGCCACCCCACATTTGCGGCTTGGTGAAAAGATCATGTCGGAGAGACCTCTGTTTTTTATCTCATCAGTGCTAAAAACCAAACGATGGCAGTCAGTGGAGCTGAAGGAGTGAGAAAGTTACCTGTGATGATGGCTGGGTCTGTCCAGCTGCCAGGGCTGTCCCAACTCAGGCTGTCGGTGGTGGCAGGGTTGGACGTTGGTGCACTGTGGTTGGCGTTGGAGGGGGAGGAAGAATTGGGCAGTCCACCAAAGTTGATGTTAATGTTGGGTAGAAGTGCCCTTAGCCCGTCCTGCCATTCCTTCATATTTAAACTCTCTACAGAACTGCTGTTGTCTGGGAGATTTACCAACAAAAAAATGAAAGATAAAAAAAAAATAAAAAGCTGACGTTAGAAACATATGTTGTTTTTTAGTGGTTAAGCGGGAGAAGAATTATTCTTTCTTTACTGAGCATTTAAGATGAGTTGTCCTAGCAAGATAAACGTGGTTAGGATTTTGCTCATGAGCTGAGAGCCCCTGAAATCAGCCAGGAAAGACTTGCTCAAGGATCGGGAGAGAGCTTCTTGTCCTTTCTTATAGACACTTCACCATCTTGCACTTGTAAATCAATAATGCGGGTTAAAGACTCCATGTTCCAGAGCACAAGAGAGCTCCGGCTACATATGCAGTTTCAGTCAGTGAGGCGTTTAGCCGGCTGCGCTGATTTACGCTATCAAGCCTGCAAAGTTCAATACTGGAGCTCATTTCTGAGCCCATTAACTGGAAGAAAAGTCATTTTCTGAAGAATAAACATAAGCCAATAGAAAAGAAAAAATAATTAAGTTCCTCTTGATGATAAAACGGGTAATGCATTTCAGAGGAGAAAGGCAGGAATGAATAGGCTTTTGAATCTGAAAAGAGTATTTTTCTGTAGTCATTAAGGCCAAGCAGGCAGGGGCTAATCTACCTTTCGAATGGGGTAACTTCCCTAACAGTCTACCTACTCTATTCCAACAGTTCTACTGATCATTTAAAACTCAAGTCCTGGAGTCCTACAGTTAGTTCGCTGCTTCTTTATGATCAGTTACATGACAAGACATTATCAATGTAAAAAAGCTTTTTATAAGTTGTGACTAAACTAACTTGATCTACTAGCAGCCAGAATCCACAAACTCTAACTGGTTGGAGGGAAAGGGTGAAGCATAGCTACCAGAGTAGTTGTTTTATTGGAAATATGAATATAGGTCAAACTATCAACTGAGGTTTTTGAAAAGAGCATAGGGAATTGATCAGCAATCACCGATGATGATGAAGATGATGATGATGATGATGATGATGATGACGACGATGATGATGATGATATTCTATCAGGGAATCTATGCTATTTGGGGAATTTTTTCAATTTTACTTTGCACTAATTACTATTCTATGCCAAATAGTACATTTCAGCAAGTGAACCATTTAACCCTACTGACCTTATTTATAAAAAGAAGAAAAAAAAACTACTATCAAACCCAACAAAAGTCATTCCTGAATTACTGAGATGAAGAAGAGGCCATTTACGCCACATAGACAAGTCAAGATAAGGGAAAATAAATTCTTCAAACCTACTTTCCTTTCACAATCAGTGCAGTTTCCTAAGGCTCAAGCTGTCTGCATCCTACTTTATATCTGCATCGAGTCGTACAATCTCCAAGGCTCTCTCATGGGCAATTATTATTTTATCTGATCCTCATGTTGTAAGGCAGGCAGAGTAGGGGGAAGCATCTCCATTTAACAGATAAAGAAACACACTCCAGAATAATTTGCTCAAGGTCACATAACTGGTATAGTAAGGACTTGAACCCAGACCTTATCTGAGTTTTTTTCTTAATAACACCAAGCTCTTGCTCTGGATCTACACGGTGCAGACTATTAATTGACTTTTTAATGGGTCAAATATTTAAGGGAAAACCCAGGGGCCTGTAAGATCCATGACTAAAAGGAGGCAAAAAAGAAACACAGCAACATTAAAGTATTTCCACTGGCCATGATCAGCAGGATAGAGAAATATTTCGGCTGAAGGAACAAACTGGACTCGGCAGTCAAAGTCAGGGGTTGGGGGTGGTTCTAATCAACAATGCAATCATCATTTTTCACTCTGCTCCAAATGCATAAGGCACTAACAAGATCACACTAACAAAGCTCTAATTTACCCTCTATTACAGGAAGGTTTGGTGGCTATGCCACATTTGAACCTTTAAAGTGGTCAAACTGTCAGACCAAATAACTGAAAATGGTTTTCAATCAACCAGAAACTGAACTCTAAACGAGGAAAGCTTTCCAGGAAGGAAATAAAATCTCCCTGATATAAAACGATGATATATAACTACAAGGGAAAATTCTGAGGAAGATTAATGCTCTTAAACTAAGTAGCCAAAGTCAATGAGAAGCCTATGCAGGTGACTTGAGCCCCTCTTTTTTACTGAATCAAGAAGAAGAAAATACCCCATAACTCAGTAATACCAATTTTCTCCTTATTTTTGCTTTATACTTAGTGAGAACTAGAACTAAGGAACTCCTAATATTGCATTAACAGAATAATATTTGCATTTATTTAAAGTTTATTTGAAAATCAGTATTGCAATAAAGTCAAAAGACACTTGTGCACAGGGAGGGGATACACAGGAACTCTGCAATTTCCACTCAGCTTTGCTGTAAACTTAAAACACTCTAAAAAACAAAATATTTTTTAAAAAGAAGTTTCTCTGATTTTAGATTAATGAAACCAAGCAAGAGTACAGCTGACTCTTGAAGAACACTGATTTGAGCTGTACGGGTCAACTTACAGGCACATTTTTTCCCAATAAATACTGCACAGTCCTGTAAATGTATTTTCTCTTCCTTATGATTTTCTTAGTAGCATTTTCTTTCCTCTAGCTTAACTTTTTGTAAGAATACATATAACATACAAAATATGTGCTAACTATTTATGTTATTGGTAAGGCAGCCCAGTCAATAGTAGGCTATTAGTAGTTAAGGTTTTGGGGAGTGAAAGTTATACGTGGATTTCTGCCTGGACAGGGGGTTGGGACCCCTAACCCTAAGTTGTTTAAAGGTCAAATCTATATTGGTCAAATAAACTCACAGATGGCAATGATACAGAAACAATGAGAAATTCGGATCATCCCATGTGAACTATGATTATAAGATGCTTCGAGAAATAAATCAGCTAGTTTATAATTCTTACAATCTTGCCAAAAAACAAAGTCATGTACCTAGACATCTTGGGATCCTGACAGCATGGATGACTGGTTTGTGGCGAAGCTGCAGGTGTCATAGGGAAGTGAACTGACACTTTTAGCTCTTGGAATAGGACCACCAATTCCAAGTAGCTTAGAACAAGAAGAGAAATGTTCTTTAGCTTTCTCCACTGTTCCTATGCCAAGAGTTGGCACAAAGAAAGGGCAAATGAAAGGAAATTAATTAAAGCCTACCTTCATCAAAATAGCTCTCTCGGTCCGGCCATACCTGTAACCACCTTCTTTACCTCCCCCTATTGCCTCTGACTCAAATTTGTTCTGGCAATGAGGGCTTCTGGTAATCCATTCCTTGCAATTCACAATAGCATGGGTTATTAACCTCCACACTACCGACATTTTGGACTACAAAATTCTTTGTTGTGGGGGTTGTTCTCTGCATTACAGAATGTTTAGCAGAACCTCTGGCCTCTACCCACCAGATACCAGGAGGTCACACAACCCAGTTTTGACAATCAAAAATGTCTCCAGACATTGCCAAGTGACTCCCGAACCACTAACACAAAGTCGGTTCTTTTGTATCTAGGGCTCTGAAAAATCCCATTCAAATACGTATTTCCCCTTAAGAAAGAACCAGAATTTTGATCACTGGACTCAACTTGATGCAACTTCATTTCCCTTTCTTGATACAGGACTTCAAACTAGGGTGCAATTCAGAAAATACATGTCAGAAGGTCCAATGGAGAAAACACTGGACTGAAAATTGCAGATGGACTGTATAAGTCAGCTCTACGCTGGTAATTAATACAACCTAAGGCATCTAAGTAAGTCTCTTAATATCTCAGGGCCCTATTTCATAAATAGGAGTAACATCTGCCTTACTCTCTTGTAAGGACAAAAGGAGACCCCATTTATTATTTGATAAATGCCTAATAACAATTTTCTAACAGTACTCAATACTGAATAGACAGTAAACTTTCCAAAAAGCCTCACTTGCCAGAAACTGGCTCCGTAAGTCTTCTCTTAGGGGATGTAGGGATAACACTCAGCATCTTCACAGAGTGACTGTGGAGTTGATCTAAATGATAAGCCTCACCACCAAAATATTGCAAAGACAAATAAGATATGGGAAAGCTTCTTAAACTTTCCACAAGCAAAGCAATGAAAATCAAGTGACTGAACATATTTTATATTAGAAATGATATTATTTTGATTTTTAAAGCATTTAATTAGATATAGCATAATATATTTGGGAAGAGCTATATATTTTTTCTTTAAGATTTTATTTATTTGACGGACAGAGACAGCACAAGTGGGGAAACAGCAGGCAGAAGGAAAAGCAGACTCCCCACTGAGTAAGGAGCCCAATGCGGGGCTTGATCCCAGGACCCTGGGATCATGACCTGAGCTGAAGGCAGAGGCTTAACTGACTGAGCCACCCGGGCGCCCCAGAACTATTTTTAAAGGACTGCAAATAATGATTAAATGTTTCATAATGTTAAAAAACTAATTTTAATTTACAATTTTCAAACACATACAACAAAACACTATTTTCGGGTCTAAATAATTTGAGGGCAAGGAAAGTGGGTCAAGGTGTTTGTAGTAGTTTTATTTCAGTATAGAACTCAAAGACATAAAATTTAAAATACCTTCAAGGTGCCAGATACCACATTCGCATATGCCACTGAGTAAGAAGCATCAGTATACTTTCAGTTTCCCTGGATCAGAACACCACAGCGAAGAAATTATGTCTAAAATTCGGCCACCCTGCTGATTACCTGATTCCCAGCCCATAAAACTTTGGTCACAGCACACAAAGCAAGTTTTCAAATCTGGTTTTTAGCAACAACAGCAACAACAAAAATTATAAAATGTATGTGTAAAGACGGCCAAAATCAAAGTCAAAGCAATTGTTTACTGAAGGAGTGCAGTATGCAAGGAGAAAAAACAACTTCAACTCTGTCTCCTGTTCTCAAGGAGTTTTAAAGTCAAGACGGTGCGACAATGTAAATACGGGAGTAGTTCAACAACTACAGCCAGAACGAGCAACACAAGAAACGCCACCGGGTTGTATGTGATTAATAAATGCTGTAAAGTTTAGTAAAAAGAGACAACAGTGAGGCACACGTGTGGAAATGTCTGGGGAGGGGGGTAAAGGACAGGAGCAATCATTCATTCATGCACTGGTTTTACTTACTCCACAGACACCCTGAGCCTCGAACACCCGCAATACTAGGCTGGTCCAAATACTGAATAGGATGTACAGAGAAAGACATGCTTTCTAAGCAATGGCTCACTCCCCAGTTGACCCTGATGCAAAAATGAACTGCGCCGGTTCATTTACACGCGGACTGTTTCCAGTACAGCACTATGAAACATATTTCAATTATTTATATTAAATATATTTTCTCTTTTCAGTGCCTCTAACTCCTGCATTAAGGGTCAAATGTATTATAAGATAAAATTAAGCTGTATTCTGACATCAGACCTTTGACAGAAAATCCTAAAGCAGGAAAAGATGAATGGCTTAGGCAAGAACACACAGTATTTTAGCGGCTAAGTGGGTTTCCCTCCTTTCTGTTCCTTAGATTAACTGCAATGTGTTCACCATTATGAAATGCAAAACCTTGCTACTGATAGCAAAATCGTGGGAAAACTTGCTCTTTATAAGTTGTCACTGGTGACAAGCTAATGAGTTTTTCCAGTCTGCATAAAATCTTCACCCAGAAGACTGGTTTTCAAATTGGTTTCAGACTGCAAAACCATCTCAGGAGCCCCTGGGGATGATGCTGAGGGGACAGGGCACTGGGACAACACATCCTCCTCCCATCCTGCTTTCATCAATGTCACATATTAGGGATCCACGGAAAACAGTACCTGCTGCTCAGTGTGAAGACAGATTGTGTATAATGGCAACACAGTGAGATAAATCACACATAAGGGGAATCTGAAAACAAAAGGCATCCCAAGTATTTCTTTCCTGTAAGTACCACCAGGTCAGGATTTTCTGTCTCCTCTAGGAGGCCTTGCCTCTACCTTCTTTTTGGCACCACCTCTGTAAGGTCTTTTAGCTAGAAACACATAGGCTTTATTAATTAAACTGGCTAGATGCAGCTAAATTCACTAGCCCACCAATTTCTCTACTTTAACATTTGCCAGGGACAACTGGCCTACATATTCAGCCTTAGGCTACTCCATTCTTATCTGCAGTTCCTCAGGTAGAGGCCTCTTGAATTTCAAGTTAAATTTCTTTTTTTTTTTTTTTTTAAAGATTTTATTTATTTGACAGAGAGAAACACAGCCAGAGGGAACACAAGCAGAGGGAGTGAGAGAGGGAGAAGCAGGCTTCCCACCGAGCAGGAAGCCTGATGTGGGACTCGATCCCGGGTCTCCGGGATCATGACCTGAGCCGAAGGCAGTCGCTTAACCAACTGAGCCACCCAGGCGCCCCTCAAGTTAAATTTCTATCAATGCTCAAACCCTCTCCAACTGGGCAGCTGTCCCAAATATGCCTAGAAGAGTTGAGATTCTGCTCCTCAGTTTTTAAGCCTTATCTAATGGTTACTCCTCAAAGCTTCAAATGACAACCTGCTCTTGTTTTCCAAAACCTTTTATCTTCCTTTCCTTTACGCTGTCATTTATAGTTCAAAGTCAAAGGCTCCCTCCAGTGGTTAGGTTACTTAGTGAAACAAATCTTTCTTGGTACAAGCTGTTGTACATTTGAAATTTAGTTTCCATTACGGTTACTCCTTACCAGTTAAGACTCTTGAATATTCGTGCATTTTTAGAAGGACACACAGTCATCCCATCTCAGGCTCTACCCTCTCTATAGCACCTTCCTACCCCTCTCACCCTGTTAATATGTGTGATTTCCTATCAGTTTTGGATGGAGTGCATCTCCATTAGTACAGGACTTTAAGAAACCCTAAACTTTACCAAACTT
The DNA here is from genome assembly GCA_004023965.1 of Spilogale gracilis. Taxonomy (NCBI): domain Eukaryota; kingdom Metazoa; phylum Chordata; class Mammalia; order Carnivora; family Mephitidae; genus Spilogale; species Spilogale gracilis. The sequence goes on from PITA01001779.1 coordinate 151,274, forward strand.
CAACAATGTATCTCTAAGCGACTGAAATATAAATGACTTATGCTTGTTCTTAGATGTTAAACCAAACTAAAGCGCACACAAAATTTCTCTTACCAGAACTCGGAAGCAAGCTTATACTTTTTAGGTGAGCCTCAGAAGTAATTTCAATTTATAAACTAAAATTTGCAGGGAAAATGGCTGTTTTGTGAACAAATTCCTTCAGGTTTATACAAAAAATGTTATTCTACTTAAACAAAAATAAATGACATTCAAATTTCTAGGATTATGCTTGTCATAAATCACGACAAGCCAGTACTGCAGAGCAGAATTACTGGGGCACAAAATGTTAGGGACTCAATAGATCTGAAAACAGAGATTAAACTAAGTGAAAAATCCTAAGAACCCAAATGAAAAAAAAAAGTGAGAACAGAAGAACTTGAAAAAAGTAATAATAAAAAACAACCAAAATGTATCATTACTAAAAGAAAGAAGCAGAAATGACATAAACAGGAAAAGACAGGCTGTGAGGGTCAGCTAAATATGGCCTGGGCTTCCTGGATTCTACCTTTACTTTGTGCTTCCCCCCCCCTCTAGAATGCTTTCCTGATTTCTTCTAATTTTTATTCAATCTTCCAAAAGTTTAAGTCTTTTCTTTTCTACTCAGATCATTCTAGAACAGTACTTGTGGCCTGAACCACACTCACTGGGCAGTAAGCTGCTGTGACCCCACTACGGTTGCTGCTGACCCTTACTCAGACCTCTCAAACTCTACTGCAAGGCCCGTAAGTAAGGGTGTATTTTGTGTATCTTTTAGTGTGTTGCTGTCTTAGAAACTTGATGTGCCTCAAGATAGCTGCTGAACCAAAGATTCAATTTGAGAAGAGCTGAAAAATCATTTTCCCCTAAAAAGCCTGTTTAATTCATATTTGTATAATGCTATGAATCAAATCATTCTCTCCAAAGAGATGCAAATCTTTCTGGAAGCAGGAATCAGCCAGGTTTGGGGGGGGGGGGGCAAAAGGCTTTTCTGCATGTAAACTGAGGGAAAAGAGCCACTATAATGATATGTTTTCAGTAGTGTTTGAGATGCATGTACACTCCTTAAAACCCAATGCACCAAAATTAAATAAGGAATGCTTGAGCGATACTAAATGCTCTTCTGGTATGAACGAAGTTTTGTGGGCATAAGGAAGAAAAAGAACTACTCTGCCATTCTGCATGCAGTGTAAGTGGTGACTCAAGAAGCCAGTATCAAAGAGGACATGGCCATTCCATACAGAACAGCGAACAGCAGAGGCAGCTGATCTAAAATACAGTAGATTTCAAAATATAAGTAGATTTTATTTTTGCATAATATGTACCTTTTTTCTTCTAGAATGCTCCTACAAGTCTGTTTTAGGGAAGAATCAGATCATCCAATGAGAACCAGGAAAACATCCAGATGTTTGTCTTATGACAGATCTAAGGAAGCAGAACCTATTTTTTTAAAACGGAAAAATACTTACGGAAAGATGTCTATATATAAAGCTATACACACAGGGAGGAAAAAGTACACTTAAAAGTTAATGCAGGGGCGCCTGGGTGGCTCAGTTGGTTAGGTGACTGCCTTTGGCTCAGGTCATGATCCTGGAGACCTGGGATCGAGCCCCCCATCAAGCCCCGCATCGGGCTCCCTCCTCGGCGGGAAACCTGCTTCTCCCTCTCTCACTCCCCCTGCTTGTGTTCCTTCTCTAGCTGTGTTTCTGTCAAATAAATAATAAAATCTTTAAAAAAAAGTTAATGCAAACGATAAATACATCTCAGAAGCATTACAAACTGGAATAGATGGAACCTGAACCAGAATATAGAAGCAACAGAGTTAAAGGACAGGAGGGGCAAAAATCAAATATAAGAAATCTGTAAAATCTGAAACTGGAAGTGCAACGAAAAGCATTCAAGTGAACACAAAATGGAGTACTAGGAACAAAGCACTGTGAGATCCAAAGATAATCCGGGGCTTATCATCCAGGGGAGCATATAGAAATATAGAAGTCACCAGAATATGGTTTCACCAAGACAAATGACAAAAGCACAATGACATGGGAAGTTGTCAACCAGTCTAAATCTCTGAGGTCTGAATCTGCTAAAAGATAAACCTAGTAAAACTGACTTCCTGACAATCTCTCTTTCCCAAGGTGGAAATAAGTGGAGAAACTTTTATCCTGGACTTCTGACCAACAAAGAACTGGTTGGCTGTTGTGAACCTAACAGAAGCCGTAAGAGTTTGTGGCATAATTTTAAGATTTACAGCAGCAAGAAATGGGAATAACTTACACTGCACCTCCAGGATGGCAGGCATCCGGCTATTTCTGCAATTACCACAGTGCATTGCAAATACTTATTAATGTGTTAGCTTGCTGGACTATGAGCTCCTCCTGGAAAGGGACCTTGACTTAATCCTCTTCATGTATCATGAACAGTTCCCAAACCTGGATCTCAACAGTATTTAATATTTCCTAAACAAACAGCCCTGAATATCTGTTTCCAGATTTTTTAAGAAAACAGCTTTCCAAAAAAGGTTTAAAAAAAAATATGGTTCAGGGTGGTCCCATAGTTTTAAGAGACAGTGATTCAAGACCACAGAAGATGCTAAAATATGACTTTCTGATTATGCAAGAATAAATGATTCTAACAAAGAAAAGAAGCTGGGGAGAAATCTAAAGAAACCAGTTGTTACACAGGGAGAATCACATGGAATTAGAACTGAAAAGAATGTTTCAAAAAGATAGAGGCAAAAAAAACAAAACAAAAAAACAAACCCTACAAGTCCGTAAGATGTCATAATCTTTGAGTACTAAAATCAGAACACATAATGATCTGAAGCTTGTGGACAATGCTGAAGGCAAGAAAAAGCTAAGTTTTTAATAGGAGAAAATGAACAAAAGCCCCTGTGCAGACTGGTCTCATAATGCTAAGCCCCAAGAGAAGGCAGGGCTATGCAGTTCCATCTTCTCTTGGCTTCTTTCCATCTTCTTTATAAAAAGAGCATGATCTTCAAACCAGAATGGACAGATTAAGCCATGTGGAGAAGAGAACGGACAGTAAAGATGCAAAGACAGTAAAAGAACATTCACTCAATTTAAATGAGTTTGAAATCTTTAGGTGCAAAATAAACTCTATTCCAAGGAAATAATCCTTACAGATGTGATCACAGAAGCACTTTTAAGGTAAGTGCTGGAAAAGGAGAAAATGGCAGACTCTAGAAGCTACACGCTTGTAATTAGTTCTTGGGAAAATCTGAAACAGATTAGGAGCTGGATGATTTCTTTAGAAATGAGTGACAGGTTTAGCAAGGACTCCTGGCTCTATTGCTTGCATTTGGGGACATTTTTCATGGAAAATAATATGCAGCATTTTGGCTAGAACCTTAGCTCCCTTCCAACTGAATTACACAGGAAGTTAAACTTGAATTTTAAAGTGGAGCAGGTAGTCATAGAGGCAGCTTCTAGTGACAATTGTTTTCCACTGGAAATGTCCTCTTTCTTTATACCATGGTCCTTTCCTTTCTCCTTCTGCTGCTTGCCCAAACTCAAGACTTTTGAAACCAGCTTCTTTCCAATCCCGCTGACACATCAACTCCAAAAAACAAATGGAAGAGAGTGATCCATGAGCCAAAATGCGTTCCTACAAAGCAGCAATCATATCAAAATAATTTATTCTGTGGATGGGCTTTCTGGGGTATCCTAAAGTATATTATATCTTGAATCGAGCAGTTTCCGGTAAGTCTTCTGATGATAATCTTCTGGGATAAAATGTGAAGTGTAGCATGGATAACAGCAGTGTCTAGATGAATTTTTACAGAACTTAAGGTACTGTGTGTCAGTCTAAAAGTTTTTGTGATACCACTCCATTTACAGTTGCACCCAAACCAGTAAGATATCCAGGAATAAGCCTAACCAAAGAGGTGAAAAATCTATACTCTAAAAATTATGAAACACTAATGAAAGAAACTGAAGATGACATAAGGAAATGCAAAGACATTCCGTGCTCATAGACTAGAGGAACAAATACTGTTAAAATGTCTATACTACCCAAAGCAATCTACATATTTAGTATGATCCCTATCAAAATAACCAACAGCATTTTTCACAGAACTAGAACAATCCTAAAGTTTGTCTGGAACCACAAAAGACCCCAAATAGCCAAAGCAATCTTAAAAAGAAAAGCAAAGCTGGAGGCATCACAATTCCAATTTCAAGTTATAATTACAAAGCTATAGTAACCAAACAGTATGGTACTGGCACAAAAATGGACACACAGATCAATGGCACAGAACAGAAAACCCAGGAGTGAACCCAAAATTATATGGTCAATTAATCTTTGACAAAGCTGGAAAGAATAGCCAATGGAAAAAAGATAGTCTATTCAACAAATGGTGTTGGGAAAACTGGCCAGCAATATACAAAAGAATGAAACTGGACCACATTCTTATACTAAACACAAAACAAATTTAAAACGGATTAAAGACTTCTGAAACCTGAACCCATAAAATCCTAGGAGAGCACAGGCAGTAACTTCTTTGATATTGGACACAGCAACTTCCTTCTAGATATATCTCCTGAGGCACGGGAAACAAAAGCAAAAATAAACTATCGGGACTGCATCAAAATAAGCTTCTGCACAGCAAAGGAAATAATCAACAAAACAAAAAGGCAACCTACAGAATGGGGGAAGATATTTGTGAGTGACATCTAATAAAGGGTTACTATCCAAAATACATAAGGAATTTATAAAACTCCATAACCAAAAAACAAATAATCCAATTAAAAAATGGGCAGAAGACATAGACATTTTCCCAAAGAAGATATATGGATTGCCAACAGACACATGAAAAAATGCTTAACATCACTCATCATCAGGGAAATGCAAATCAAACCCACAATCAGTTACCGCCTCACATCTGTCAGAATGGCTAAAATCAAAAACACAAGAAACAACAGGTGTTGGCGAAGAGATGGAGGAAAGGGAACCCTCCTGCCCTGTTGGGGGAATACAAACTGGTACAGCCACTGTGGAAAACAGTATCAAGTTTCCTCAGAAAGTTAAAAATAGAACTACCCTATGATCTAGCAATCACACTGTTGAGTATTTACCCAAAGGATACAAAAACATCAATTCAGAGGGACCCCTATGCTTATAGCGGCCTTATCTACAATAGCCAAGACATGGAAGTAGCCCAAGTGTCCACGGACTGATGAATGGATAAAGATCATGTGTGGTATAAATATACAATGGACTATGACCCAGTCATAAAAAAGAAATGAAATTTTGCCATTTTCAAAGACATGGATGAAGGTAGAACATTATGCTAAGTGAAATAAGTCAAAGACAAATACCAAACGATTCCACTCATCCGTGGAATTTAAGAAACAAATGAGCAGGGAAAAAGAGAGAGAGAGACAAACCAAGAAACAGACTCCTAACTACAGAGAACAAACTGATGGTCACCAGTAGAAAGGAGATGGGCCAGGAAGATGGGTTAAATAGATGAGGCGGACTAAGGAGAGCACTTGTGATGAGCACTGGGTGATGTACGGAAGTGCTGAATCACTACATTGTACGACTGAATGTTACACTGTATGTTAACTAACCGGAATTTACAAGAACTAACTGGAATGTTACACTGTATGTTAACTAACCGGAATTTACAAGAACTAATGGGAATTTAAATAAAATTACAAGAACAAGTAAGCAGTATCCTGTGATACTGCTTCCCTTATCTTTGACTCCAATTTTTTATCAAGCTCAGCAAAACCTACAGTTATTTTTTAAGTTTATAAATATGCAAATGGAAGCCAATTCTAGAGATGACAGGATCAGTAACTAAAATTACAGCTATTCAATTAAAAACCATTGAATTCTTCACACAAATGTTATTAATAATGTTACTAATAACATTTATCTATCTCTTTATAATCACAGGGTTCTTGCATAAGACAAACTTTTAAGATGATGATACACAAACAGTATATTCTAACCTCATCAAATTGAGGCACAAAACTTAAGAGGTATATACATTCAGATTTTAAAAATGTATTAGAAGAGTACAGTATGAAAGAAATCTAACCAGTTGTATGTGTGAAAAAAAGGGTGTAGTGGTTTTACTCAGTAGGCTTATATCTAGTATGACAAATGGGTAATGGGATTTGTAAAATGGTAACACTAAGACCATGTCTACATTAGCAATTGTAGGACAATGGGCAAACTGCAAATGATACCACTCTGAGCCTCAGTTTCTTTACAAAATGGGAGTAATACCTACCCCACAGGATATTTTTATAAAAGGACTCTGTAAACTGTAAAGGAATATACAAATATACAGAATAAGAATAGTTTTAATGAAAAATATAGATCTATTATCTGAGCACATCAGGGTTATTAAAGTGTGGGCTTTATATTTTAAGAAAAGCATTCACTGTCCAATCAAAATACATGTAGAGGAGAACTAGACTACAGAGAGAACTAGAATCCATGCTAAGCATAGAATGGTTGAAAGACCTAAGAATGCTTCATCTACCCCTAGAAGTTATTAGACAAGTGCTAACTGTCTTCACATATTTTGGTTTTACCAAAAAAAAAAAATCCTTAACAATTATTAGTTGCCCTTAAAAGACTTTCTGAATTGTGTGTCTGTGCCTGTTTTAGGGGAAAATGTACGCACATTCACACAATTATATGCATATTCATTTATGTATTTATGTATTAATGTGTTTATTTATGAGTATCCCAATGAGAAATTGGAAGTAAGAAAAGTATTATTAGGTGACATTCTAAAAACTTGTGAGAGTGTTTTGGGGGGATGGTATTGAAGAAATAAGTAAATGTCAAGAGCCGAGGTTTCCAGGGTTCAGAGATAAAGAAGACAGAAGAAAAGGTCTGATTATGCAGTGGAAAGAGGACTCAACACTGAATGCCGCAGTACAACCAAGAGGTAAGTTGTAACTCACGTGCAAACCAATCAGTAAATGCTTCCAAAGTCTAGATGTAAAACAAAGCATGCCAAGGTTTTGCAGGTCTCCAGAAGTAATCAGACACCAGTATCACTCTCTCAACCATTAGCTTTCACTGGATGAACATCTTCTGAATGTCTATTCTGTATCCTCTTTCCTAAAAGTGATGCTGTTCTGCTTGTTGTTGTTTTGTCTTTAGTTGTTCGCTAGAGGCTGGCCATTGTAGCCTTTGATTGTTCAGTGCCAATAAAATGCTTTTATGGAGGTACAAGTTCCTCTTCAAGCTTGTATTTATAACCAAAGTATTTTGCTACCTATGCAGCAAATCCCCACATAGTTATGTGTCTACTGAAATTCCTAAGATTTCTGATGTTCATAATTTTCTAAATTAAAAGATTTCCAAACTTTCTAAGTTATTAAAAAACACCAAACCCAGTTTTTTACTCCATTTAATTAAACAGCTTACTTTTATTTTGACAATGAAGATCAGTATCATCTTTTTCTGAAAGACGGCTCTTATCTTATGGATTTAAATCAAAGTCAGAAAAATTCCTGAAAAAGACTAAAATTATCCATGTTCTGAAACACAGTTTTAATTGACAAATTATTCACAACCCAGCTCTGAGCTTCATTCTTAGAAAGCACCATTTCAGACATTAAAACATAATTTGCTTTATTTCTTAATTTCAGAAAAAAATTTCAGGAATGAAATAGCTTTCTCATTATTTTATACTAAAACTAAATCAAACAGACATGGGTATAATCACGGTGATATATATGGTGGTAATCATTTCCAACCCAACAGACCAAGCAAGCATATATCTTTAGGAGTTCTTTCTCATTGTACTAATTACAAACCAAGAGTGTCTGTTAAAGTTTGGGATTCTTTTCCAAATAAATGTTTGATTTTCAAAACAACATGTGTATTGTGAAAATTAGCTATTTTAGCTATATGAAATGTCTGACTGAAAAAATACGACTATTTTGCTGTTTCTTCCTCTATTTTTTCACATACTGGGGGGGGGACTTCCATGCTTCCAACTCTCAAATGATGTCTCAATTTAAAAAGAATTAGTCCTAATTAAATGCATCCTTTCTAGACCCACAAAACATAATACTCCTGTACAGATTAGCATTTCAAAAAAACCCTGATGAATTCAAAGACTTAACTGCTCACCACCAGTCCACTAAGGGGCCTTAGTTTAAACATCATTTAAAATACACATTTAAGTGTTCATCCTTAGCTATGATTTATTAACAGTTGGATTTGAAAAGGATTGCCAAAGATAGTCTTGAGAGAACCAATTCTTAATCAATGTTGAGTCCTACTGTGAAGGAAGGCAGGAAGGAAAGAAGGAAAGAAGACCAGGTGAAAACACATTCTCAAATTCAAATTAGAAACAACAATTCTTAATTCACCATATCCTGGAGCTTTATACTGAGCTAGAACTAACATGTCAGTGAAAAAAATTTAATACTATTAAAAATTATACATATTTGTAAAACATTGAATTGTCATACTGTCTGGAAGTATTAAATAATATTTTTAGATTTTTTTTAAAGATTTTATTTATTTGACAGAAACATAGCCAGAGAGGGAACACAAGCAGAGGGAGTGAGAGAGGGAGAAGCAGGCTTCCCACAGAGCAGGGAGCCCGATGTGGGACTTGAACCCGGGTCTCCGGGATCATGACCTGAGCAGAAGGCAGTCGCTTAACCAACTGAGCCACCCAGTTTTTAATTTTTTTTAAATAATTTTTAAAAGAGCTAAATAACTCTGAAGTTGGGGAAAGTGTATAATACCAGTCTTACAATGTCAAAAATCTTTATCAATTCAACATTTAACAGTTGCAGTGGTTGTTAATCTACTTCAAAACTCAGACTGTACTTACTGTTTTAAACGTGTTGTTTTAAGAAAGAAAAAGGAAAAAAAAAAGATCACCTAAACTAAATGCCAGTTTGGAACTATCCTGAAAGATGGCAAACTGGTGACTGGGGAGGTAACTGGGAAGTGAAAGATCATAGAGCCTCTAATAAACACTCAGTAGACTGAGCTTTCTTCTTTGAAATGGGAACATTCAGGCCTGTCAGGGATGCTGTGGGAGGCAGGAGGAATTATATGGGAGTACACATTATCTAGTAGATAACTCCCTCTCTAACCGTGAAAAGTTATACAGGGAAAGATGATTTTCTTCTTTATCCAAAGAAAGAAAAAAACAAACAGAGAAGTAAACATAAGGTATTAGAATAAAACTCATGGTGGTCAAGAACTGAAACCTGAAAGTGTGTTATAAAACACAGGAATGTATGTATGTATTTGGAGATTGTTAGATCTTTGCTCATTTTACTAATAGGCTTCATTCCAATCAAGTATCACTTAAAATATAGGTGAGGTCTTGGGATTTTACATGTAACAGCACTGACTACGTTAAAACTTTATGTTATACCTATCTGGGTCTGGGGAAGACCACAGTTACATGAATTAATGAACGGTTAAGAAGTAAAAAGAAACATATCTGAGAGCAAATCTTACCCTAAACTGGGGGTTAGGGGGCTGCCTGCTAGGGCATATATATCAGTAATCTGTATTTAGAAGTTTTAATTAAAACTCATTTTTTAACATAAGTGGAACAATGGTATGTAACCCAACATTCTGCTTAAAGCCAGTAATAAAACTTCCTACTTTGGTTGATGAACTCATAACTCTGGTCCTCCTTTACCTTTAGCTGGATACTTAATTTACAGATGTAATAAAGGAAAAAATAAACAGCTTCAGGATATTGGTCTTCTTACAAATGCCAACATATAAAATGACAACACTTAAAAAAAACATCCCAGTAATGCTCCGGATCACTACCTTCTGCTCCATAGACATATGATTTCAATATGCGAGACTGGTAACAGAGTGTAAATGTTAGCAAGGTCTTTAGGATAAGATCTCACCATATAAGGAAACCGCACTAGGCTAACAAAAGTTGATTGCAGTCAGCTTTCCTGCATTTCTTCTTGGAGATGGTGATGGTATTATCATCTTTAAATCCTTGTGGAGCTTTCCCTCTGTTTCATTATGCTGAAAACAACAACCTCCTTGTTTGAAACAGTATCAGCAGATATGCTATTGTTTTACATGGTGTAGCACATAGTAGTTCTTCAAGATGAGTCTGAGATGACAGCTTTAGTGTGAGTGTAGTACATCTTGGTGCCATTACTATCAGATTTTTTTTTTCATTCTGTAATATTAGAGATGTTATGCATGCTGGTCCTTAAACGCTCTCTGGTACTGCAGAAAAATCCTGGGTAAATTTAATTCCACCTCTGTTTTACTCTTTTTAGTTCTGACATTGGTAATTGATTTAAGTCTACATATGTACTAGTACTTGCTAGGTTACACCCCCCTCTACCCATCACTAATGTTACTCCAAGATCACTGGGTCACATTAAATACCAGTTTCCAAAACTTACAGGATCTGTGGTAACAGTCGTCAGTAGATGGACACTTTGAAAGCCTTCAATTCATCATTTGCACTGACATTCACAGTTGAAAGCCCCTGACTTGCAAGAACTACTATAATCAAACTGAAGACACAACAAAGTTTACAGAAGAGATATATTCTGAATCTTCAAGTTTCCTTCTCCTTGATTACATGTATGAAGGCAAATTCAGATGGTGAGGGCTAAGAGAACTTTAAATTGTTGTTAGAATGTGATTATGGGCAAGTCCTAATACTTCTGAACCTTGTTTATTATTATCATTATTACTTGGTCTTTAGAAGTCAGATCGTTAAAGAGTATGTCATAGATTGCAAAGCTCTGAAATTTATTCTAATAGAAGCTTTCTTATTTTCCTTTCCTTAGGTTTCTCCAAAGAGTGTGACATGGGGTGGATAAGCCTACTAGTGAGACTGAAATCTGATGAGGAAAAGCTATGAAAATATTTGTTCAGATAAGCCTTGCTGCATTTAAATAGGGTCTTTATTTCTTTAAAAAAAATTTTAGAAACAGACTATAAATGCATCATTTATCCTGAACATATGAATTAAGCAGAACATAGCAAGAATAAATACATGAAATGTTACAGAAAAATGGCCGGATGCATTTTCCTCTGCTACATTAAGGATTTAAATGAAAATTACTAAGTATAAACCAACACACGTGCACACACACATTCACCCTCACACCCATAGAGAGTGCTATGCTTATAGTATACGCCTCTGCTAAGAAACCTTTTCTTACAGGATGCTAATCAAAGGTCACGAAGACACAAAGACTATTATTGCTATTTCAAAACTATTCAGATGGTTGTTTCAAACACTTTTACCTACTTGGGAAAACATGTATCCTAAAGCTTTTTACCTATAGCTCCTTGCCTTCCTCCCTTTTTTAAAGGGCAGTATATAAAAGTTGCTTCACCCACAATCTTAAGTAGTGCTGTTGTGAAGAGACATGGCAGCCTACAAGGTAAGACACCGAGTCCAGAGGCACACAGCCCCAACAAAGAATAGGCCAAAATTCTCACAGCTGGAGTGGGTTATTTATTTTGCTATTGTTTGTTTTTTAATATTTTATTTATTTGACAGAGAGAAATCACAAGTAGGCAGAGAGGCAGGCAGAGAGAGAGGAGGAAGCAGGCTCCCTGCCCAGCAGAGAGCCCGATGCAGGCCTCGATCCCAGGACCCTGAGATCATGACCTGAACTGAAGGCAGAGGCTTAACCCACTGAGCCACCCAGGCACCCTATTTTGCTATTGTTAACAGTGAGATAATTGAAGAACAGTACTAGATCACTGAATCGTACACTTCAGTTATTTGAATGTTATGTGAACCGCCTTCAATTTAACAACAACAAAAAATGTATTGGGTGCTTTAGAGGCTTTATACATTTTATGCAGGCGGGGGAGGGGAGAGAAGCTTTTGTAGTGTTGCTTTTTAAGAGCGCACAACAGTGAGTCTGAATACCAAACAGGAGATGAAAAACAAAACTGTTCTAAGCACGGTATTCCTGGGTTAGCTGGAAACTTCCAGAAACCCTCGGAATAATCGCACATGTTAAGTGGACTAAGAACAAAGTCAAGTCAATAGCTGCCTTAGGAAGTACATCCGAAGGAACCTGAGAATGGATTGGTTCTTGAAGCACAACGACTTCCAGCTGTTTCCTGGAACTTCAAGGTACATCAGTTCAATTCTCAAGCAGCTTAGATTGCTTAGGCTTTCCTTCAGTCCTAGGTACCTAACAGGTATAAACTAGATTTTTGTGTTAACTCAAACCCAGGGCAGACTTTCTGAAACATTATGGAACAGAACAGATTCTCTTAATGAATCCTGAAGTCTCAAAAGCGATTCTTTGGAAAAAGTTCCTAAGGAAGCTGGTTTTTAAGGCTGGTATCCCCAGCAATACATGGATGATAAGAGTAATCCTCATGGCAGCAAATCACAGGGGACAAAGGAGATCGAAGGAGCAGTGGCTTCTCGATCCATCAGCATGGTTTCACAAACAGTATTCTTGAGCAATGACCTGTACTCTGAAGTACTATGGCTTTTAAATGTCATAGTTGATATGTGAGCTGACATACATGGATCAAGTCTAGTGAGTTTAAAAATATGTTAGTGTCAGTAAATTAAAAGTGCTTCCAAACTAGGCATATTCGCTATCAACTGAATAAAGAAAAAAATGCTATTTATCTGTATCTCCATCCCTGTTTCTCTTCAGCAATTTTCCCTAAAGGTCACATCTAAGTATATAAAATGTAAGAACAGATTAGTTCAATAACTTGTAGGTTTATATCTATCTATTCACATGGCACATTCTCTTTAGGGACACACTGTCAAAACATTTTTATAACCTGTTATAATAAAATTCTGCATTTCTTTCTCTTCTACTCTTCACCAGCATACTACTTTTAATTCTAATGCGCTACATAAATAAAGCAGAAGGACCCAGTACAACTAAATAAAAAGAGCTGGTTCCTTTCAGCTTCTCTGTGTGCTTGGGAGAAACTAGCTCATACTTGTAATATGGGCTCTTCAACTACCAACCCTACCACCTCTAAATCTTCTGCATCGTAAGTAACATGTCCACCATCCCACTCACTGGGCTTACCTACACCTGTCCAGCCTCATCCCCGGCTCTTCCAAGCCTTCCCCTGCATTCTGCTTCCACACGCCTCTACTGTGCTGAGGAAAGAACGTTTATCCCACGGGGCAAGTTTTCTTTTGGGTCATCAACTTACAAAAACCAGACCCAGGATTCCCCAAGCAGTATCATGCTTTCTACAATTCTCTTTTATGTAGTCTGCTTTCTTACTCTCAAGAAATGGCTGGAAGATAAGTGAGTAGAGACCACAGGGATTATGAAAGCCAGCCATCTTTCCAACCCCCAGCCCTGATGTCAGACATCTTTCTCTGGTTCTCACTCATCACTCAGCACTGAACTGTCATCATGCTAACCACAATCTCCTAATTGGTCATTTCTTTATCAACACTATACCTGTTCTGTGACCTCACCAAAACCTAAAGTCACTGAACTCCCTCAACACACTCACACCACTGGTTCCTTCCTGTGTTAGTGGACTCTTCTTGACCACAAGATTAGGTATTTCAATGTTGTGTTCTTGACTATCTTTGTATCCCTTTCTTTTTCACCTTCTAACCAAACTCTCAATATTTGCTTTGTCTATCCTTGATGCTTTGTGCAGAACCAGAGAAATATACAAAACCATATATATTTGGACTCTAAAAGTTTTAAACTTGATCCTTATCTTCACTCAGCAATTCTTGAATTTCTTTCTGATGTACTTCTAGGCTTATTCTCATAGGTTTATTTAATTGCCTTTCTTTACTGAGTCCCAACTCCACTTTTCACCCCCATTCTCACACAATATGCATTCAATAATAACTGATATGAGTCCCTTCCGGTGTTCTCATTTTCTCTGATTTCACCTTCTCTTTCCTAGATTTTCTGGTTTTCCTTACAAAGAACAATGCCCTCTTTTCTAAAGCTAAGCCTATATAACCTAACCTCATCTCAGGAGCTTATCTCCTTCCAACACTACAGAAATCCATTACTCTACTGTATTAGCCTGCCTTCTCTTTAGCACTGTCCATGTCTTCCTCTTGAATTGTTCTGTATGTTCTGCTTTTAAATATTTAAATATCCGCCTTACCTAAAAGCAATGCATTCTAAAATCTACCACCCATCTGACAGGCGTCTTGTCTTTCTCTTTCCCTTAGTTGCCAAATGTCTTAAGTAAGTAATCAATAGTTGTTGCATCCATATCCTTGACTTTTCCTCATGAATCCTAAGAATCTGTTTCCATCTGTACCTTTATGAAAGTTAAATTTTTTAAAGGTCACCAGATACCCAGGCCTTTTCTTAGATCTCATGTTTTCTGGCTTCTAATTCATAATTTCTTCTCCATTCCTAATATTACTGTTCTAACCCAGGCCATCTTATTTGCACTGCCCAGTAATATACACACTGGAAACTTTTCTAAGTGGTCCCAATTTCAAGCAAACACATCATCAAACTAATGTTTTTAAGATGCCACAATCAAGTTACATCTTCAGCAAAGAATCTAGAGTCCTCTACCACTGACCACATCCATATCAAGACTAAACTATCCTTCCTAGTTTTCAAGGCTTTAGCATATTTATTATTCTACCTTTCTATATGACTTGTATACTCAAATGAGTCCATCTCCTTACTGTCCTTCTCTCCTAATCACTAGAGACCACTCCAATCTCTGTCTCTGGTTCTTGGTTCAGTCTATTCCCTTTATTCTAGTTCCCCCTTAAATCAGCCATCCTTTCAAATCGAAAAGCCCCAGATCTTATGAAGCCTTTCCCTGCACCAGCTTATATTAACTTCTTTAATTCCTATTTTTATTTTTGTATCACCATGTTTGATTAGTTCACTAAACATTTCACGTGTAAATACCTGCATATATTACTGCCATTTACTCGGCACAAGGAGAAAATGCAGTAGGTACTCACTTAGATAAAAAAAAGGCTGAAAAGAGAAAGATATAGCACTAAGGGCAGGACTAGCTTGACACTGGATAACTGACTTTGGTCTATATTTTACAGAAAAAGACATATCATTGTTTTGGGTTATCATCTCTTTATAAGATAACCTTTTAAAAATGTTATCGTGTTTTCAATTGTATGATATCCATCTCTTAAATCCATAAGCAAACTTGGAAAAAGTTCAATATCAAATAAACAGAAAAATCTAAAAACCTTATAACTCAATAGGATAAAACATCCTCTAGAGTTTTTAATGTATACATAAATATCACAATGGCTGTCATTTTGTAAGACTCCTATGCACCTGCAATTCATTCCTTTTTCTTGGCTTTCTCAGGCAATGTCTCTGTGGGAGTACCTCCCTTGTGGACCTGTGTCACAGCAGAAGAGAGCTCTGGCAATCTTGAAGGTGCTTGGAACACCGTACATACAGGAACAATGTCAGTAAAAAAATGTGCAGAGACACAATGCATTCAAGTATTTTCTTTTAAAGAACATATATAAAGAAAGCTCTACTTAACACTCAGAACACTAAGAGTTAGAGACATGAGCATACACATGTGACTAAGATACTTAAGTCAAAACCCTGAATATGTGTCTTCCCTATTAAGATTTTTTTCACTCCCTCCAAATTATCATACATTTTAAATTTTCAGGTATCAATATTTAATACCTTACATTGCCATGGTCAGAGCGATGAGTAATAAAATGAGTCTAGACCACCGCAGCTGTTCTTGTTAAAATATATTAAAAGCTGACCCTACATAAGCAATTTGAAATAAAACTGTCACTAGACTGTTATACTTGATGATAGGATCTATGCTTTTTTCAACCCTCAAGACCTAACTAAAGGTCACCATACACAACAGGCACTCAAATTTTGAACTAATATTTTTTGGCAATAAGGGGAGTATACAAAAGCACCACTTGGAAAAACAAAATGCGACAGTAGAATGAAAAGGAAAATATTATTAATCAGAAAACATTTTCTAATGGAATCTTTAAGAAAATAAAAAGAGGCACTTGACGTTCATCATGACTTAAATCATTCACTCCAGTTCTCTATTTCCTACAGTGGCACTAAAGCCATTTCACGGTAGAAGTTCTTAACTTCTCTTCCGGGGGTGGGGGGTGGGTTGGGGTGTCACCAAGCCCTTTATAAATCTAAAAGCTATGGATTTTCTCCCCCCAGAAAAAAGTGGACAGCTGTACAGACGTATAACTTGTAACTTCGCTTGTCTATCCAGAGTTCGGAACTCTGGCGTTTACGATTACTGATTTAAGAAACAGACTACTTTTTAAAAGTTAGTATGTAAAAGCATAAAGAGCTTCCCTTGTGCATGACACATTCATCATGCAGGAATTTAACAAAAATTAATCTGAAGCTTTTTAGAATTTTTCATTCTTTACCATCACTTGGCTTCATCAACTTACTTGCTATATGAAGCGATACTTTCTTTTATGTGTTGTGTAACTTCTTCTGTGCTTTAATATAATTACCACCATGATTTCAAGACTTCACTTTTTAAAAAAACCACAGTATATGAAATATTAGGTAAGCAAAATAGGCTTATTATTCTAGGCTTACAAGAGCTCAAAATTACAAAGTTGAAGGATAATCTTTAGCTTTTCAATGTGAAAAAAATTAAATGAGAGCCTAAGTGCCAAGATGCATTTTCCTGATGTCTGGTGTGTGTCAAAAGTGTAAAGAATGGAGAAGCAGGCAGAGAGAAAGTTTTGGGTTCTAGCAAGTCTAGACAAACTACCTGACAGTTTTTTTGGCCTGGGCTAGAAGGAGAAAGGAGAGAGAAAGCGACCACAGGGAAGAAGCCTTGGTTAACAGGTGTATCACTCTCTCAACACAGATCTGTCTTGGTAAGAAGATCCAGGCGATGAAAGGCTTGCACTGATGGCTGGAGAAAGCTATGTACTAGTAAGCTTCACTATGGGGAGCCCAAAGCCTAGGAACCTTAGCACCACAAGTGACATTAAGTGGATGTCTTGGCCTCTTACAGCAAAAAAGAAACCATAATTAACTCACAATCAAAGGCTTCTATCTACTAAGTCTACAGTGTTTTACTTGTATGTTCTAAATTTCTTGCAGTGCTGTCCTACAGTCACTTTTGAATAGAAATTCGAGATTGTCACTCATGCAGAATCTTATAAAAATAATTTAAACGTCTAGAAAATTAGCTGTTCCTACTCCTCAGTTAACCAAATCAAAGGACATCAAAAAACAGATTTTAGTTTACCCGCTATACCTGAGGACAAAAACCATTCCATTTGCTTGTATGGTATCTAACAGAAAATAATCAGACTTCATATAGCGATAACCTTGAAAATGTCAACATGATATTAAGTATAATCTCCTAATACGTTTTTTTAAATAATTACTATTATTTTAAAATCCTTAGGCTTCCTTTTCACATTACTCTTATAATATTTTTAACAAATAAAGACATCTTTTCTCACAATTGTTTTTTGAAAATGTCAACAGGAGATCTGACTTTCCCCATTCTTCACCGAAGTTTAATTTAGGCAGAATATATTGATCATGTTTTCTGAATCAGCTTTTGTCCCTGCTCAGAACTGAATTCAGTTTATTTTCTTTCATTATCAGCTTTAAAACTATTTCAAAAAATTGTGTATTACCCAAAAACATCACTTCACATTATGTCCTAATAAAGTACTTCACTATCCTTTGTGATCAAAATTATCTACAACAACTTACATGGCCTAATTTTAGAGGATCCCCAATCTCTTCTCCTCCACCTTAGTCTCATTCTGGCCAAGTTACTTGTAATATAGCTTTATTATCACATTTCAATTATTAAACAATGAAGTTTCCAAACAGATATCTCACAGAACTACCGTCTGTTCAATAAAAATGTTACACTACTATGGTTGCTTCTCACATACAATGTTTACCCCATATTCAAGTTTCTGATAAATCAACTGTAAGTTGAAATTCTGTTTTTGAGGCATTTCCTGGTATACTAGGCAGTGCGTTAGAAAAGAGATATTGCATTTAGTCTATAATAATTAACCTTCTAAATATAATTAACAACCATTCAAAAAGAAAGTGCAAATGTGCAAATGAGAGACAACAAAAACAGTTTCTAAACACGTAATGCATTAATATAGGCTATAAATCCATACAACTAAAAATAATTGCTGACAACATCCTTCTGAGCATTAAACAACACCACCAATTTTGTCTTAGATGTTTTCTTTCTTCTCAAGTATTCAAAGAAATGCAATAGACATTATCGTAATTTTCAATTTTTTCATGAGTATATTAGGATAATACCATTTTTTTCACAAATCAGAAAACAAGGAACTACTATTATCTTTGCATAATTTCAATAATAGAGCCAAAGTAAGAACAATTTTAGCTAATCTCATCTGGGATCTTAATTAGTACTACAAGTTTATTTGTGAGTTAAAAATAGTATCACTCATGAGAAACAATGCCAAAATTATTACGCTAATAAATCGTGTTAAAGGCCTAATGAAGAAATACTTTAGCAACTATGAGGTAACACACTAGTTGTAGGCATGAGGAACGTTTATATTGGCTCTTTTGGGTGTATACATTAAATGCGAAATCAGAAAGGAATCATGCAAAAATCCGGTTGCCCATGCAAGCACCCCAGAGTCTAATCCTCTCCTCTCAGTTCTGTTGTCAGGCCACAGTAGTGTGGAGACTTGTAGGCTGCTGTCCTTGTTGTAATGAATGGGAAGAGGCTGACAGTGGCATGGTCGAAACCTTCACCTCTTCTTCCCCTGTGGAAAAGTCAGTCATGGTCTAGTTACGGGTGACTAGATTTGTTAACAGTCCCTTTAAAAATGATTTCAATATTTGGAATACTGATACATATATAAAATACATGCTTAATGGCTGGAATCTGGGTGTGAAACAAGACATGAATTTTAAAATATAAACTTATCAAGTACCTAGAAAGTAGTTACACTATAAACACACCCTTCAATTTAATACTATGTCAGATATAAGAACAAATATATTAGATTTAGGATTATAAATAGACAAAAAGGAAAAAAAAAAAAAAGAGACCAGGAAAGCCATTCTTTTCCAAGCCAATTGGACCCCTTTTAAATTCAGATACTCCTCTAACAATTAATAGTATTTTGTGAAAAAAATTAAGTTCACAGATGTGAAAATATATTTTTAAAAGGAAAAATGACAAATGCATGTTTAAAGATAGAAATTGTTTATAAAAAAACAAACAAGATATAAATATTAATTCAGCAAGTTACCATATAGCATCTGATAATTCACTGTACTTCTGAAGGAATTAGAAAACAGTAAAATGCTAACAAGACAACGATCCAATTGACTGAAAGCGAGATGACTACTTCTAGGTCAGAGAACTATACATGAAATGAGATCACTTCTCCTAATCATAATTGATAATTACTGGACTGTAAGTGACTTGTTTCATACAGGACTCAAAATCCAATCAAGTCACTGTTAAAACAGCTAATTCAGTAACAAAATTTAAAGAAAAATGTCCTCTTACAAGTAAAATTTGATGAACAAAAGCATGAAAAAATCCAATCCTAAACAGTTTCAAATATTTTTCTAAGTATATCTTAAAACAACAATGCTTATAGACTGAGACTTACTATTATTTGTTTTCCAAGTAATTTTTAGCATTATGGAATAAAAACATCTTGGCAGAGAGTTCTTTGAAAAACAAATCTGCAAAATTACATTTGGAAATATTTAACTGACAGATTTAACTGACAACATGAAGGAAGACTCTCAGCCTTCAGAACAGGTCATTTCATAATTTTTCAGTAAATTGACCAAGATTCTATAAACTCCAAGTACATAGTAAGGAAACTGTGTAGAGGAAATTCTAGACTAGAGTTCTTGGTGAGAACATGGTACTGATAAGAGCTACACAAGACATTAATTTTTGTCAAGTAGATAAAAATTCATTCTACTTTGTAAGCTACAGGCCATATCCCTGAGCTGGGCCAATTGTCTCATGAATAGATACTAATGATGAAAACAGACCTTCAAGTGTGTGAGAGCAACAATCAATTACTATGGGAAGAAAGCCAAGTCAAAGTACATGCCAGTGATCTTCACTTCTGAAGGTGAACATCAACACTGTAGTAGAAAAACACTTCAGTCTGAATGTGAGATCTGGGTACTTGTCCTAATTCTACTACTAATTGAATGTTTGACCTTTAACAAATTATTTAACCTTTCTGGAACACAGTTTTGCTTTTTCTAAAAGAACGAGTTGACCAAGATAAGTCACTTTTTAGAAAAAGTCACTTCCTAAACAAAAGCACATGGTTCCAGTAACAAGAGAGATCTGAATGGACCTACTGTAACTGTCCACTAATCAAAGTTTTCCCCCAAGAATATTTATCTCAAAAATCCTTTCAGACTTAGCAAACTGGATGTGCAGCCAAGAATATGCTGCTAAAAAGATTTTACCTAATTAAGAAAATAACTAATTTTAAACAACAACAAAAAAAATGTTTCATGTAGGCATAAGAAATGGAAGGCACATTTCTGTCAAGCCTCTGGCAACTGTCCTTCCCCTGGTAGGTTTCAGATATATCAATTTTCAATAATATAACTGAAACAAACTAAACTAAAAATTAAATTTAAATTTAAATACAAATATATAATAAATATAGACATGGTCTCTGTAGGATATACAGGTGACTGACACCTGAGTATTTGCTCGTAAAGGTCAGGCACCCTGTTTTGCTCTACATAGCTAAGGAATAAATAAATACACGTGCCTTTTCCAGTGTTGAATACTGTCTACGCATATCTTAAAAGTGGCAGGTTATCATAGAAACAGTCGGTACTCTCCATTAAAAGCACTTCAGCAACAGCTACCCTGGTAAGATACCATGATATTCATTGTAGGATACAAAGTTGAACCTATTTCAAAAGTTCAACTCAAATACAACTGATTTACAGCTAGGGGTGGGGGAGACAGATATTGCCTAGGTATTAAATTGCTTCAAATTAGACACAGTTAAGACGAACATCATTTTCCAGAATTTCACTTTCTGTCATTTCTAATTCTTACTGAAAATCCTAAATGATCCATCTACAATTATATAACTATTCTGTTTTGAGGTTTAGTACATTCATCTTCCTGAGATATTTGCCAAATATTTACAGGACATGAGAGTATTCTGTGTAACTCTTGATAACAATTTTAAATATTTTGTTGCATTAAGCTAAAATTTCTCTTGTCATCAGAGATTTAAAAATAATCTAATAATAAAGCTTAATCATAAGTCAACATTTAAATACCAAACAAGTATGCATAGTCAAAAACTGAAAATCTGAAATAACAAACTCTCCCAACCTCCCACAAAATATGACAATGACTCAGAACCTATAAGTTGGTGACTTCATTCTTAGAATTTCTGGGGAAAAAAAGTATTTTATGCTCTATAGTTGAGTGTACATTAAAAGGAAAACCCACAAAGATAAGACCATAATTTAATGCCACATTTTTTTTCATAAAGTGTCTAGTTTAGATGAAGATTTCAAATGACTAACATCTGAACAACTACACTCACCAATCAGTAATTATTCATCACCACTGTGGCATTTTCACAATATATACTGGTTTTAAATATCTGGGTTAAAATTATTCTTTTTGTGCTAATGGACAATATGGTAACTGTGAAATCAAAACAGATAACTTACTGAAGAACCATCATGTAATAAGTCAAATAAAAGTATACAATGAAGATAACTAAGAACTGGAGTCCCACAAAGGCACCCTTCTTCCTATCACATCAAGTCCACACTGTGTTGCCTCACTGTCAGAGCTCCCCATGTTCTCATCCATTCTATTTATACAATACATGAAGTACCTCCCATTACTGAAGGCAGTTCTATTGCTTCTTAATGAAATGACATACTATTTCCTGCCTCCACGCCTTTATTCAGGAGTTCCCATTAGAATAAAATGTCTTTCTCTTTCTCCCACTAACCCAAATCCAAGAAACCATAGTACACATCAATTCCTACTTCCTCAGTGAAGCCTCCCCAACAATTATAGGCTCAACTGAGACCTCTCAGATTCCAGTTATCATATAGTTACCACTCACACATAATAGTCAATTTATTTCTTCAACTACACTGAAAAATACCTGGAAATAGTATCCATATTTTATACTTCTTTTATATTACCCACATGGCCTAGTTCATTGTTGGGCAAACAGAAACCCAAATATTCTCTGTAATTGGTTTAATATTTTATTTTTAAATGTTTAGGATATTTAGGGGAACTTAACTTTAACTCTTAATGTTAGAATCAGTTATGAAATAACACTACCAGTCACTAAAATACCACGTTTATAAATGATTAAAGCAAAACAAAACAAAATTACACCCTAATATACTGTCTTGAGTGGAAGAAAAAAAAAAGCAGTATCAGGAACTGAGTACTTAATTGTTTCACAAGTGAATATCACATAGAAGGAGAAGATTGAAAAGTGTCACTCTGAATTACCTACTAACTACCATAATCAAATGAACAAATATCATGAGTCCCACTGATATACGAACAGCTACATTGATGTATCATGCTTATGTAAATTAACTTCACTGAATCAACTGTTAAATTCACTATATCAAAAGCCACAAACCATATTCTCTTAACCCATCTACTTGTCTTGAAAATGAAATGTGGTTGGTCACAAAAGAACAGAGCCAAAGAACTCTGACGGATCTCTTCAAATTCACCTATCAACTTTGCTAAAAACAAGAGAACAAATGATTTGTTGGTAACAGCACATTATTACAGTAAGACTGTGCCATGCCATATTCTAAAGGCCATGACAAGGGATAACAATAAATTTTATGAATTATGTAACAGAGTGAGGGATTATTCTATCCTACTTGAGAAAATGAGGAGAGAAACAAATTCTCTCTTTACCAGTCATCTCTAAAGCATCTCTAAATTAATAAAAAAAAAAACCTGTTAATATGAAGGATTCCTTTAGATATAAAAGTCACTCGATCTAATAAATGTTATGGGACCTTAAAACCCCAAAGTTCTGAAACCTTCAAGGGCAGCAGTACAAAACCAGAAGTATTCTGGTATCACTTATAAGGAACCTAATGTTTTTCCCAGAAATAAAAACATGACAGACCAAATGGGAAAGAAGCTCTCCTTGAACAACTGCTTTTTCAAAGAAAGTATACACACATCTGTGAAACATTAATGATCAGATTTCTTAAATATTATGTATTTTATTAACATATAGCACAGTTTGTGTGTGTGTTTGCACGTGTGTATCAGTCAAAATAAGTAACTGCCAAAAGTAGTTAGAGAGTGGCTTTATCCCTCATGCTCTCACTAATTACCATCTCAAAAAAATTTTGTTGAATCAATTTACTTTTAGAATGTACAATCAGAATTTGTACCATGGTGTTGGAGTTTCCAGCACCATAACTTCAGAGCACATTTTTTTCTTTTTCTCTGTGCATTTATATTTCATATGAAAGTTTGGTAACTACCTTGTTAAATAAAATGCTTCCAAATTATAAGTAGGTATAATACTCCACCATCCTTATAAAGCTCAATATTACAAGGCATCCATCCATCCAATTAAAATTTTTTTAGATTATGATAAGGACTTTTTTTTCCCCATAGAAATTTCCAAGAATAATAAGTACTCTCTGTTATTCAAAAATTCCCTCCCTACCCACCCAACAACCTAAAGGCATGAGTTATTCACAAATTCTCAAAGGCTATAAACGAACCTACCTGCTATAGGGATCCCTCCCAGACCTGTGTTGTGCTGTGGCGGGAGATTCAAGTCCAAGAAATTACTATTTGAGGTGGGGTTTGCTGTGTGGTTCAAGTGCATGATGCTATTGCGTGGAAAGGCCATCCAAGGATAGCGGGCTGCCTGGCCTGGAAAACTGAATGAATTATAAACTGCTCGGTGCTGCTGAAATTGAGGGAACCTCTGTGGCAAGACTGAAAAGGTACTATTGAGAGAGTTGGCATTTGTCGGTGCAGCAGGATGCAGGAATCCAGAGCCCGGACCTTTGGCGGTTGTAGTGTGTGAAGAGGAGTTCTGAAGAGATGTGGGTGAAAGGGAAGGCTGGTCTTGGACTGACAGTTCCTTTTCAATCAGGTCTGCTAAGGCTTTTCGAGTGACATCAAAGGGATCAAAACCCAAGTCATCCTCTGGTTGTTTAGAAGAACCAAAGCCAAATGCTGCTTGCCAGTCTGTAGAGGATGATACTGGGATTGTTTCTGTTGGGAAGACAATTAGTGATAAATTTAAAATACATAGTTCACTTGTATACCTAATGAGTGTCCACACCAGTGAAAGTTAAGCACACCATATTATAAGAAAAAGGCAAATATATCCAAAATCTGTATGATTTCTTAGCATATTAAGATTATAATATTATAAAAGGTCTCATATACTTCTAGCAATGATTTCATCTTAAATTACCAACCTCAAAAAGTGAATGATATAGACTGATTCTGGTAATCAAAAAAACCAAAGTACTTGAAACCCAAATTACACCTTCAGCTATTCATAAACAAAACCTGGAAAAAGTCATTTCGGTGAAATAAGGTAATAAATATGACGTAACAGACTTTAATTAGCTAAGTTTATTTTTAAAAATGTATTTATCAAAGACAAAGTCTAAGTAATTTTGAATATATGCTTTCTAAAATGCTAGGAAAAATGTTTATAATGAAAAAAAAAACCTTAAAACTTTGGGAATTTTTAAAAATTGTCTGCTCCACTGATAACAGGTATTATATTTTCAATGTTAATTTTATGTCATCCTTCATATAAGATAATTTACAATGAATAAAAATGAAAATGGCTCAAAATGCCAAAATACAACTTTAAATATTAACTAACAAATCTTTCGGTCAGCTGAAGAAAAAAATCAACTTAAATTTAACTACATAAACACAAATATAATTAAAAATGTAAGTCCTTATAAATTCTTAAAAGAATAAGCATTTTATTATCAGAAAAATTATCTAACCCTTGATTTCTGGAGAAATCTGTTAACACAGTAAGTTCTAGGTCA
Source organism: Spilogale gracilis (assembly GCA_004023965.1). Taxonomy (NCBI): domain Eukaryota; kingdom Metazoa; phylum Chordata; class Mammalia; order Carnivora; family Mephitidae; genus Spilogale; species Spilogale gracilis. Next base: position 176,353 of record PITA01001779.1, read on the forward strand.
GGTAACTACTTATCTAACCATCTTACTCAATGCAGTTTAAATGTTTACATTTACATTTACGGGTGCTTAAAGGGGTAAAAACACATCAAGCAAGGTCTTATTTCAGCCTGAGTAAAATTATTAACATGCATTAGTACTGCTGTATACCTGATGTGAAGAGACTCTGTGGCTCTGGTGCTGTAGGCCAGTCACTGGATGTCTGTGGGGAGCTGGGGAAAGGAGGAAGCCCACTTGGGATTGGGTTGGGATGGCGAAAGTTATCTGAGAATAACGACTGTGACTCAGTTACTGCCCCTTCAAAAGGAGACCGTGCACTGTGATTAGATGAATTGATGGGGATGACTGGATTGGATTTTGATAAACCAGGTGGTGGTGAAGGCGTATCACTGTTAGATATCTAAATAAAATAGGAAAAGAAAAGAATAATCAATAGACATTTATACACTTTAACAGGCTGCCATTAAAAAGGCTTGGAACAAAAGGTATTAGAACAACAGTCTTCAAACTGGGGTGCTTAAAGACTTTTGTGTGAGAACATGATATGTACTCTTTCCTAAAACTGAGTTCTCCTTGAAAAGACTAAGCCAATCTCCTTTCTTTTCAGAATCTATCTTCTGACTTTACAAAGAAAAGCCTGTAATTTCTCACTCTTTGGGATCTAATTATAGTAATTTGACCAAGAGTGAAAACTTTCTGAGAGCCACAAAAATATTATTAGAAATACTCAGGATGGTGATGAGGGTGACTAATGACTAGACTGTTTTGCAAACAAGATGATTCCCAATACTGAAGTTTTGTTTTGTTATGCTTTTAAGATTTTATTTATATATTTGACACAGAGAGAGCACAAGCCAGGGGAGCAGCAGGCAGAATGAGAAGCAGGTTACCTACCAAACAGGGAGCTGAGGACTCTGGGATCATGACCCAAGCCAAAGGCGGACAGATACTCAACCAACTGAGCCAACCAGGCACCCAATACTTAAGTTTTAAGCAAAATGGAAAGAAGATCTAATCATGTTATTTCTAAACACATCATTAAAAATAATTTTTGTGATAAATCTTTATATAATTCTTAGGTATTTAATTCAGAAATTCAAAAATTTGATACTGAGATAATACTCTTTCTTCCGTCCACTTACAAGAACAAGACAACTCAGCGTTGACATTTACAAAAATGAAAACACAACTAACATTCCTGTTGAAACTTGTCTCCTTGTACCAATAGGTAATATTCATTCATGGATACATGAAAACCAATTTTACTTATTTATTTTTAAATATTTTATTTATTGAGAGGGAGAGAGTGCATGTGCACGAGGAGGGTGGGGCAGAGGGAGAGGGAGAAGACTTCCCACTGAGCAGGGAGCCTGATGTGGGACTTGATCCCAGGACTCTGGGATCAGAACATAAGCTGAAGGCAGATACTTAACCAACTGAGCCACCTAGGAGCCCCATGAAAACCAATTTTAGAATAGCTGTATCCATCTCATTAAAAAATGAATTTCCAATACAATTTTGGTGTTTAATGACTAATTTTTATCAAAATCTGTATTTATGTAAGTTGCTTTGATCAAATCAAAACTATGAATAAAAATTCAGAAGAAAGAAAGTTGGGGAATGCCTGGGTGGCTCAGTTGGTCAGGCATCTGCCTCTTGGTTTTGGCTCAGGTCATGATCTCAGGGTCCCAAGACTGAGCCCCACAACAGGCTCTGCACTCACTGGGCAGTCTGCTTAACTTTTCTCTCAAATAAGTAAATAAATCTCTTTAAAACAATTTTAAAAGGAAAGAAAACATGAAGCCTTGTGTCAGAAAAAAATATTGTTTCCAACTGAAAATTCAGGTCTATTTTTGAGAGAAGTACATGCCTATGAAGAATAAACTATATTGTTGGAGGGCTTGTGGATGGCTCAGTCAGTTAAATGTCTACCTTTGGCTCAGGTCATGATCTCAGGGTCCAGGGGTAGAGTGCTGCATTGGGCTCAGCACGGAGTCTGCTTCTCCCTCTGCCCCTCCTCCCTGCTCATGCGCTCTCTCATGCAAAAGCTTTCTTTCAAATAAAGAAATAAAATTTTTTTTTAAAAAAAGAAGAAACTATATTGTATTAAAAATCTGTGGGGCGCCTGGGTGGCTCAGTTGGTTGGGCAACTGCCTTCGGCTCAGGTCATGATCCCGGAGACCCGGAATCAAGTCCCACATCAGGCTCCCCTGCTCGGCAGGAAGTCTGCTTCTCCCTCTCTCACTCCCACTGCTTGTGTTCCCTCTCTGGCTGTGTTTCTGTCAAATAAATAAAATCTTAAAAAAAAAAATATCTGTAATAGTATAAGTAGAAGAATGAGTTCAAGAAGTACATGGAATGACACAAAATTTCTGATTATTTAAAAAAAGGGGATTTAAAAAAATGAGTGGCAGAGCAACATAACAGTCTGATATTTGAATCTCCTAGGTACTTATTAAAAAGGAACATACAGCTTTTATTTAAAAATATCAATATTTATAATATCCTGTTACTATTTATAACAATGTTAATATTTATAACATCCTTTACAATGATTCTTAAGTTAATATGAAAAAAATCTTTAATGTTAACCTAAAATATATAAAGGATATACTAATTCTCAAATTCTTTTATGGAATCTGTGAGCAGAAATTCTGGAAAAGCAGGGTATTTTAGATCTCTAAGTTTCTCACAAACACCGTGGGGAACTGGCCATTCCTTATGCAACAGCTGAGAACTACATCTTTCTGTACCAATGTAATGAGGTATAAAGGAACTTAGGTAGTGAAAAACTAGCACCTAGAAAATATGGTACAAAGCGGTATACAAAGATCAGGACCTCACTCAGTATCAATGTGGATATAACTTTGAACTATTTGGTTTATTATTTCAAAGTCCATAGTCATTTGGGGAAAAGAAAAAAGTGTTGAGGGCAAGGACGCTGTGAGAAACAGAAAATTAAAGCTGACAACAAGCAACAAGAGACGCATGTAACAGAGAAACAACTGTTAAAATCAAGAACAAAAAAGGCATGCCAGTCTGAGACCATTCTGGAGTAGGCTCAAAAAGAACCAATATCAGTAGATTCTTAGGGCACTAGTATACTGCGACACAGTACAATAAAACATGTGGTCATAAGGATAATTCTGAGTCATCAAGAAAGGGTTAAATTATACTCTAAAACAGTATATTCCATGGAAGAAAGGAAGACTAATTATAACAGACTTTAAAAAGATATCCATTAACAGTATACTGTTATATTTCCGTATTTAAAGTATTTCCACCACCCAGAAAATTCACTTGCATAGAATGCGATTTCAGGGAATGGAAGATAAATGAAGCGATAAAGAATCACAATCTTACCTGCTGGGAATTATCACCATTCCCTATACTGAGAGAATCTGAAGGTTTGTCAATGGGACTGTAAAAAGAAAACACATCAAATAAAATCAGAGTAAAGTCATTCTCACACAATAAAAACTAACTCCCCCAAAGCCAGAAAAACAGACATTTTACTAACTTAACATTCGCTGATGCACTATGATGTAAAGCTATTATCTGAGATGTTGAGGATACAAAGAAATGTAAGATCAAATCCCTACTCTTGAGCAACTCACATTCTAATTAGATTCTCCAAAAACAATGGGTGAAACAGTAACTCAAGGAAAAAAAAAGGTACTGCTTAAAATGAATATTATTGTAGTAGGTCAAAAATTTAATCCATTATTCAGTTTTGTGCACATGATAAACACATTCCCCATTAAAATTCTTGAAACGATACTCACCTATTTTTCCAGGTGTTTAACAGAGGGCATAAAAATCACTCAAATGTTTTCTACACGTTCTTAAGAGCAATAAATTTCCTTTACTACTTCAATATCCTACTTACAACCCTAGAGAAGGCATATGTGTGTATATGAATGCAAACATACAAAACAGAAACTTTTGTGTAAACTATTCGCTCTTAAACAAAGACATAAAATTTGACTTCCATCTAGGCAAAATGTAGTACAATAGTAAAGTAACATAGAATTGCTGACTTAAAAACAAAATCTTTACCAGCATTATAACAGTGACCCAGTGAGGCATTTCCATAACTAACTGTATTTAGCCTAGCACATGAATAAAAGTATCAGTACCCAAATACTAATATGATATGGTACTACAGCAAAACAAAGTAAGATTCCAAGTTTCTCAAAATTATTTTATTGACTGTAAATATATACAAAATTATCCTGACAGCCAGACAACTTACTGGTACCACATTTAACTGCTCTAGAAAAATGTAACAAGAGTTAGTACTGGATCAGAATACGCAGTGTATCTTCATAAACATCACCAGATGCTCATGACTCTTGACAGATAGGTCTGGAATTCACTAAATAGTACCTTTAGTTATTATTTTCACAAAATAGCAATAAATCAATTTTTATGGTCAAATGGGTATTACAAATATTTTTAAGATACAGTTTGGAGCCCACTAAGTTTGGAGACATTTGGGGAAATGAGATAGGTGCACACCAACAAGTATCAACCGTTTAAACCATAAATGTCATAGGTCTTTAAAAGAAAGAGAAGCACCATAAGTGGGGCTATTATTTCCTAGGGGAGTTCAAATTTACATAGGTCCTTAAAAAAATTTACATTTTAGGGCACCTGGGTGGCTCAGTGGGTTAAAGCCTCTGCCTTCAGCTCAGGTCAAGATCTCAGGGTCCTGAGACTGAGGCCCTGCATCAGGCTCTCTGCTCAGCAGGGAGCCTGCTTCCTCCTCTCTCTCTGCCTGCTTGTGATCTCTCTCTCTCTGTCAAATAAATAAATAAACTACCTTTTAAAAAAAAGATTTACATTTTAGGAGAGGGAAGGGAAAAAGGAGGAAAGAACATTAAAGGTAGAAATAGCAACTGTATCACCCATCAAAAGGCCACAGATGGGTTTGGGGAAAAAGTTAAGTAATTAAGTAAGTAGGGATGATTCTGACAACAGTGGGAGGTAAAGATAGACAAAGGGTAGACACCAGAGGCCAAGAGAAACTGTTGAGCAAAGAAATGATATAAACAAAGCAGTTTTAGAAAAATTAATTTGATGGTGGCATGAAGAACAGACTGGAACACAGTACAGATGATACGAGAGGAACTTCTAATATTTTCTAAAAATTTTTATTGTGGTAAAGCAGACTTAATATAAAGTCTACTGGCTTAACCATTTGTAAGTGTACAGTTTGGTGGTGTTAAATACACCCCACCTTGTTGTAGCATCATCACCACCATCTATCCCCTTATCTCTTCTCATCTTATATAAAACTGTGTAATTCCAAACCACTAACTTCCCCATTTTCTCCTCCTTCCCAGTCATTATAATTTTGACTTCTCTAAATGCCTCACATAAATGGAATCAGAGTATTTTTCCTTGCTTTTTAAAGTTGAATAATATTACTCTGTATTTATACCACATTTCTGCTTATCTGTGCATCTGGACTTGGACTGCTTCCGTGTTTAAGCTACTGTGAGCTAAGACATAAGTCCACAAATATCTCTTCAAGGTACTGCTTTCAATTATTTTTGCTGTATACCCAGAAGCGGAAT